>OZ005693.1:1018632-1618632 GCA_963930775.1 Cliona cf. orientalis | reverse complement strand
TCTTTTTAAATTAGCTAACCGAAGGCAAAAATAGATAATGCACATAGCTATGACTAAGATGGTGAGAGTCAAAATTCCTCCACCTAATCCTGCCAGTACATAGATAATATTTAAATCAGCAATTACAGTCTCATCACCAGGTTCTGAAGTGATTGTGTTTGAAGTGGGCACTATTAAGTTACTACTAGTCATTTCAGGTGCTCTCACTGCTGTTGAACTGATAGTGATATTGCATTCTTCAAAAAAGTCATAATATAGTGTTCCTGGTACTGTACAGTTAAATTTTGCTGTATAATAGAGATTGAATGAGTATTATCGATAACTATAGAAAGAAACATCTAGTACCTTTGGTAATGTAGCCAAGATTCTGTGCTCGTACTTTGAAGAACAGGCATCCATTCTCTGGTAGTTGTCCAGAACAGGACAGGTTCATACGATAGAGCTCTCCAATGTAATCCTTCAGATCATATCCTAGTTCACCTGTAGTAATCTGTAATAATAGTTAGCTCTAAATGAGTAATATAATAATATATACAGACTGTATTGATTTTTATGCACCTTTATATACTGCCATTCTTACTCAGCAAGAATCCTTGATTGCTTATATTAATGGCTTGGTCTCTTCCTCGATACACTTCCAGGCTAGAAATGTGGCAGAGTGAGCTGTTTACTGGCTGACCTGTTTCATTAAACTTGAATGCATTAATGTCTGACTCAGTACCATTTACGCGCAAATAGGCAACTGTTGATGTTGCCAATGTGGAGTAAAAAAACTGCTATGGTTGTTGAATATGGAGAACTAGTTGGAACAATGGCATCGCTGCATCCTAAATAAATTTGCTAACTTAGTAGGTTTAATGACAGATCAAATTACCTCTATAAAGCTCTTGTTCCTGCACACATTGGTCTTCACTGATCAGGTATGTATTTTTATCACCACAGTTAATGCCAGAAGACTTAGTACTGTTGATGAAGAAGTAAATATCAGCAGTCTGTCTTCGATTAACCCTCTCTACTATTCTAGACTCATTACCACTCGCGGCAACTGCTTGCACTGAAGTGGGCAAGCACACTTTGTAAACAAATAGCCAGAGCATAAGCCAACACTTTCTTTGATCTTTAGCTGATCCCATTTTCAATATTAGTTTGACACTGTTGTGACTTTCTAATTGCATGAACATATATCAAAACTACTTTAGGCTACAGCTTCATCGCTTCCTTGTGCCAGATTATGATTAGCTATAATAAAAATATTTTAAATTATAATACTCTATTGAAAATAAGGAAATGTGTGTTTGCATGACCGATCCACATGATAGTAAGCATCAGTTTCAATTTCAATATCAACACAACTCAAGTCTATAGCATATTATGTGCACACTAAAATTTAATTTCATAAACAACCAATAAGTTCATAGTTGGTAGGTAGATATGTACACACATTATATATTAGGAGTCAAATATATGTACATAAGCTGGATTCTTCACAGGATGACAGTGATCTGGATCCAGATTAATATAGGTAGGATTTTGGCTGGGCACTTCTTGAGAGCTTCCCTCTTGATCTTGAACATTAGCCGAAACTTCAGGAATGTGGATAGAGGTCTCTTTGTGATCTAATTAATATTGTGAATTTTGACTATGAACACATGCATTGCACTGATTCATGCAGTTGTACACGTTACCTGGAGTCTTTTTCTGGGGAATTGTATTAGAAGAAGCAGTCACAGTTGATGACAGAGTATTTGATTGGCCATTAAATTTTCTTAAGCTTCCTACTTTGAATTTGATGATAACACAAATAATCATAATGCTAACAGCAAGGATTACTACTATCACTACATCACCGATAACTGATGCAAGTAGTGTAATGCCAAATGAAGAGGGAACGTTAGTAGGCATATCTGAAGCACTGGTGACAGTTGTGGTGACCATTGCTGTTACTATTGATATGGTTTCAGTGGGCATTTTATCACTTGTTGTTATGATATTGCATTCTTCTATGAAATCATAAAGTGTTCCTGGTGCAGTGCAGTTGAACTTAGCTGTGAAATAGAGATTTAATACGATAGAGAAAGAACTTGAGGATGTACCTACCATTGGTAACATAGCCAGGACTCTGAGTCAGTGCTCGACTTGCCACTTTAAAGAATAGGCATGCACTCTCTGGTAGTCCTCCACCGAAACAGGACAGGTTCATACGGTAGAGCTCTCCAACATAATCCTCGAGATCATACCCTAGTTCATCAGTAGTAATCTGTATTATTGTAAGTGTGAGTGGATATTAAAAAAAATGCAGACCCGTTTACAAACCTTTACACTGCCATTCTCACTCAGTGAGAATCCCTGATGGCTTATCTCAATGGCTTGATGTCTTCCTCGGTACACCTCCAGGCTGGAAATGTGACAGAGTGAGCTGTTAACTAATTGATTTGTTTCATTAATCTTGAACGTTTTGTACGTAGTAACATTTCCTAACAAGTAAGTAATTGCCAATGAGGAATCAAACACTGCTATGGTAGTTATAATAAAATTATTATGTTGAGAACTAGTTGGAACAATAGCATCAGTGCATCCTGAATGGTGATAATTATATAAAATAATTAATGAACCATAATCAAAATTATTACCTTTAAACAGCTCTTCATCCTTCACACATTGGTCTTCGCTGATCAGGTATGTATTGTCCAGACAGATCATGTGTATCGAACTGTTGATGTAGTGGTAAATATCATTAGTCAGTCTTCGACTAACCCTCTCTACTATTCTAGACTCACTACCACTCGCAGCAACTGCTTGCATTGAGATGAACACCTCAAAAACAATGATCACACGAATCATTTTCTATTCTGTAGGGTCTGGTAGTTGCATGCATGATTAGATTTTTATTGTTATGTACATAATACTGTAAACCAGTGCTATGCGAATTTTGTCAACAGCTCAGGGACACTTTTCCCAATGATGAAAAGTGTCACAAATAGCTAATGATAAAATCAAGAAGAAACAGATTGATACGAATGATTGCAGCATGGCAAGCCTCTCCTATATTCGTATAGCTACTGCCATGGAGATAATGATGACCCAGTATCATGATGAATCGGGAGTGTAAGAGAAAGGGGGCAGGGTCGTGGTCGCCCCTCCAAAGGGGGATGGTGTAGTAGCTCTCTCCACTTTTGTATGGTAACTTGGGTAGCTAAGAGATACTATATACTGCTTAGGTGCCTTATATGGGAAGAATGCGTCCACACGTACGCACACTTAGAACATCGTAATTGCCCCACACACACATGCATGCAGGGGAGGCGGAACAGGGGGGCAATCGCCCTCCCTCCCCCCAAAGTGGAAGGCTACTAATATAATAATATTATGACACTGTACGTTCTATGCACATACTAATATCAAGCTTGTAGGTCTATTTGACTGACTTTGCCCCCCCCCCCCCCAAACTGAACTACCCTCAGCCGCCTCTGACATGCACAATACTAGTAAGGGGTAGCTAAAGTAATCGGTGTGCACATGACATTAATTGTATTAAAACTTGTGCATACATGCCATCAGTTTCAAACTGATCCCTGCTCTAACTATTAAAAGCAATTCCTTGCTGCATGGAAATTGTGTGATAAACCTTCACACTTATAGTAATAATCATGTACTGCACAATAATAATTATTATACTGATTATGACAGCTTACTGCTGACATGTTATTGATTATGATTCATACAGATTGTTATTGTGTGATTAGAGCAACAATGTACTGTCTGTTGTGTAACTTTTCCCACCTGTGAAAAGATTTCATGCAACACTGCATACATGCATTGTGACATGTAGACTCAGTGCTGTAAGTAGCATAATGATAATTATATACTGATGATAATTAGAATGCAGAAATCATGGCGAAGGCCACAGCTGATTCAGTTGTGGCTAGGAGGATGCTTAGTGTAATGTTAGTGGCATTACTGAGTTTGTGCAATTCAATACAAGCAGTGTCCAATTTTACTGTATGGGTTACTAGACGGAGCACTGGGGATTTGTACAGACTGAATTCTACTACTGTACATGGATATTGTGATCCTAGTGCTAGTTATTTGATCAACGAAAAGCAGTGTGCATTGGATGAAGAGCTCTTCAATGGTATGGATGCTGTGTATAGTACTACTTCAACAATAATAGTGATATCTGACATGCACTATAATTATAATTTATAGGATGCGGTGTTGCCATTGTTCCTATAGACTCTACATTTCTCATACCTACTGCTGTTATTGGCAGTCGATATTCAGCAATTACCAGTACAGTTTTTGGGGCATCTGGCGAGTATGTAGAAATATTTGGCTTTAATGGAACCAACCAAACAGTAAACAGCAACTTTTGTAATATCTCCAGCCTGGAGGTGTATCGAGGAAGGCAGCAAGCTATTGAAATAAGCCATCAGGGATTCTCTCTTGGTGATAATGGTAGCATTGAGGTTAGAACAGTGACAAATATTAAGTTTTATGGATGCTAATTGATTCAAATTATATTCAGATCCATGATCATCAGTTAGCCTATGGGACTGACTATTATACTGGTGAGCTCTATCGTATGAACCTATCCTGTTCTGGTAGAGAACTACCGGAGAGTGGATGTCTATTCTTTAAAGTGGGAGGATATACCAGCACAATAATAGGTATTCAATTAATGCCACAATAATTGATGCCAATTTGATCATCCTCATAAATTTAGATAAATTCAACAACACTGTGCTAGGAACACTAACAGTGTCTGCTCAGAGTGATAATGCTATAACAAATACCAACACATTTTCAGATTCTATGATAACATCAACAAAAATCATGACGACCTTTTCTACAACAGTTACTACGCATGCTGCAATGCCATCACCCGATATTGTTTACACAGCAGTGGGTGGAGTGTTGTTCTTTCTTATTGTGATGATAGTATTAGGTGTAGTTGCTGGCTTATTAGTCAGGAGAGTGAAGCACAATGTCGTAACAAAACAACTGTCGGAAATGACATCCCATGATTACCAAAGAAACCCAGCATATGGTCGCTTTGGTCCTACTGACAGTTCACCAGCAGCTTTGCTGTCTGGTAGTTGCAGCGAAAATCCAGCCTACAACATTGATGCACAACCAAGTGCTCCCCAAGAACCAACTCAGGGGCGTACCCAGGATTTGATACAGGGGGTTTCTTAATAGTTGCGCGCGAAGCGCGCGCGAAAAATTTAGCGACCACGCCCACTTTTTGGGCCACGCACTCTAATTAATGATCGCCGTTTAGCATGTTTTAGTAACAGTTTGCCAGATTCTCGAAGATTTTAGCAAAGAAACACAAGGAAAAACACCAGAGGAGAGTTCTAAACTAAGTTTTAAGAGATTTTAGTGCCTGCAGATGAAATCTGGAAACCAAGGGGGTTTCCTATAGCAGCTAAGTCATACTAAGATAATGCTGATCTGACTGCCAAGGGGGGTTTCCGGGCAACGAGGAAACAACTAAGGTACGCCCCTGCAACTTATGAAGTTATTCCATCAGAAATAGACAGGATCCCTCAGAATGTAACTTGTAGTCAAAATCCTGCATACATTCATCTGGGTGTACATGTGGAGGAAAGCTTTCAAGCAGCTGCAGATGCAACATCACCCGGTGACTACAGCCAAAACCCAGCTTATGGTATTCACTCAAATCCTAATTGAGAATTAGCTACTTGAACCTCAGTGTAAAAACTTTGCGCAATGTCATTATTATAATATATTAGGTGTTTGAATATGTATCCAGTCATCCTTCAAACTCATTGCACAATGTAACAATTGTAATACCTGGTATTTGTAGTTTACACGCACATAATTATATTGGAATTTATGCACCGTGGCATTGCTGCCCATTTTGCCAGTCTGTGGGCATTGACTTAGTTGTGTACATGGCAGTGGGAGCAGCCGGCAGAATTGGCATTCTTTTTATCATCATTTTGATTCTTTGTAGTACACAGAATTCTTCCTATATAATATAGCCCAGGTATAGCTAGCTGCTGCAACATCAGTACTTAGCTATGTAGAAAGTTAGTGAATTTCCTGTGTATGTGTTTTTATCCCCACAGTTAATGTTTGAACCGTTACTGAAGAAATATATAATATTATCCTTGTTCAATTTTCTACTAACCCTCTCTACTATTCTAGACTCATTACCACTCAAGGCAACTACTTGAACTGAGATGGGCAAACACACTTTGCAAACAATTAGCAAGAGCATAAGCCAACACTTTCTTTGATCTTTAGCTGATCCATGCATTATTCAATAGGGCCTGGTAGTTGCATGCATTAATTATTGCAGCTAAGTATGTGAATTCTGTCAACAGCTCATTTTTCCCAATGATGAAAAGTGTGATGATCGATAAAGTCATATCGAAAGAGGAAACAGATTGATATAAATGATTGCAGTGTGGCAAGTCTACCTTTGTGTACTGTTGTCATGGAGATAATGACCCAGTACGTGTACAATGAAGGAGGATAAGAGAAAGGGGGCAGGGTGGCCTTCACCTTTCATAAGGGGGGAGGGATGGTTTGGGGTGGGGGACGATACCTCTCACTATCAATAATTTCGTTGCTTCTTTTACCCTTTATAATATTATGGCACTGAGCATAATATATGCATACAATCATAATAGTTCATATACATCAGATTCTAGCATTCAAACTGATCCGTGTTCTAAGTATTAAATGCAATTCCTTGCATGGAATTGTGTAAAACTAATCTTCACACATACAATATTCATATACTACACAATACTAATTGTGACAGCTTACTGTTGACCGCATGATCGTGATTCATACACTCAGATTATTATTGTTTGATTAGAACATCAACATACTAACTTTTCCTGCATGTGAGGAAGATTACATGATTGTACTCATGTACTATTAGGTACATGGCATTGTTTATGCAGACTCAGTATTAAGCATAGTAACTACAATAATATTATTATTGGTAATAACTAGCTGCTATAATAATATTAACTTACGCAGAAAATTAAACATGGCGAAGGCCACATCTGATTTGGTTGGAGCTACTAGTAAGAGGAAGCTTAGCGTAGTGTTAGTGGCATTACTGAGTTTGTGCACTTCAGTACAAGCAGAGGCCAATTTTACTGTATCAGTTAGTAGACGGAGAACTACTGATTTGTACAGTCTGAATTCAAATAATACTGTCACACTAGACAATTGTGGTACTAAACCTAACTATCTAGTAAATGAGAAGCAGTGTGCATCTGATGAAGAGCTCATTTCTGGTATGTATATGAATCCAATGATATTATGATATTATTGTTCGATGTATTATGTAATAATATTATAGGATGCGGTGTTATTGTTATTCCTATAAACTCTACATCCCTCATACCTATTGCTGTTATTGACAGTCAATATTCAGCAATTATCACCATAGATGATAGTTTTAAGAAGCGTAGAGTAGGGTAGGGTATTATCGGACGGAGGCAGTTACTGGACGCCTCGCACATAATTGCGTTTATGCGGCCAACGGTATTACGTAATCTTTCACCATTTGCCATGAGGTAGGGGCCATGTAAGTACTACCTATATTTCATTTCTTGTGGTGTGCATTCACACAGAAGCTGCACAATGCTGCTCTAAACAGTTGCAACTTTTTCGTATTTTCTTCAAGAAGCTGGTTTTTCATGGTAGCTAAGATTTATGAATATTATTACTATGGTACAGTGGCATCAATTTTTGATGAATTATTTTTTCATTTGGTATGTGCATACTAGAATGTATGGAGAATTTTTAGAATTTTTTCCGGAATTTTTTGACCTTATTGTAAGCATAAACCAGATTATTTTTGTAAAGAACTTTCAGAGGTAGTTTCTGGACAATGCATATATTGCATTACTTTATGTATTCATGAATTATTTCACAATTTTTGGATGAATCTTCAAATCTAAAGGCAGGATGTAAGAAGGATGTTGTTCGTGATGCATTTGATGCCATTTATGTGTCATATATTGATGACCGCAGCCGCGATTTTTTATGTATTTTCTTTCACCTTTGTCCGGTAATGGTCGACACTGTCCGCTCTCTACCTCCAGAACCAGCGGTACTTTGTGCACACGCCCTGCACGAACGAAAGTAGGTGGGGCCATGGTTAAGGGCTCGTTTAGTAGGTGGTGTTTGGGCCTATCTGTGGTTGCATAGTCGCGATCTAGTGCTGCTCGTTTGTCTGTGATATAACGCTGTCTTTTCTTAGCTGTCCGAAATATGCCAACCCTACTCTATATTAATACTTGGCTTCAATGGAACCAATCAAAGTGTGAACAACAGCTTTTGTAATATCTCCAGTCTGGAGGTGTATCGAGGAAGGGAGCAAGCCATTGAGATAAGCCATCGGGGATTCTTTCTTGGTGACAATGGTAGCATTGAGGTAAGATGATAATAGTTAAATTAATGATGCTGATTGATTGAAAATTAGTGACTGTTCAGATCCATGATCTTCAGCTAGCCTACGAGACTGAAGATTATACGGGAGAGCTCTATCGTATGAACCTATCCTGTTCTGGTGGAGGACTACCAGAGAGTGGATGCCTGTTCTTTAAAGTAGCAGGAAGCACCAGTACTGTAGAAGGTAAGAAGCCATGTTACTGGACATGCATCTGCTGGCTTGAGCTCTTTAAGATGAATCAAATTTGTCATTTTTAGACAAATTTGATGGCATAGTGCCTGGAACAATTCAACCTGATAGTGACACTGCACAACAGTCTACTGATCCTACAGGGGAATATACATAACAGTAGTTGATTCTGTATCAACCACTAAAATCATGAAAACTTTTACTACAACTACAGTAACTTTATCACCCGATATTGTTTACATAGCAGTAGGTGGGGTGTTGTTATTTCTTATTGTGACGGTAGTATTAGGTGTAGTTGCTGGCTTATTAGTCAGGAGAGTGAAGCACAATGTCATAACAAAGCAACTCACACTGTCAGATATGACATCTAAATCATCAAAACAGGGACCATCACTGGAATCACCAACTCAAGAAGCCACACCGTCGGAAGAGATGGTTACTGAGTTCAAAGAAGTAAAATTAGATGGAGAGTACGGGCCTTGCCTCACCAGACGGAGTCCATCACCCACCTTGAAACCTGTGCCTACTCATTATGATCGGGACAATGCTGTATCTGTCCAAGGCAGTTCAGAACAGTTGTATATGTCTGTCCCATTTTGAGCAATGTGTGTGAGTCAGAAACTGCAAACCAATGACAGCTGGTGTACAAGAGAAAGATATACTTTCAACTTCATTAGCTAAAAATGAACAACTATATGATTTTTCAAAACAGTTTTGGGTATATACCGTGTGACGTTGTGAATTGGATTGCTTTCAAAATGGCTTATCTAATGTCCAGTTCAGAGAAACATTATCGTATTATGATATTCATGCATACTGATATGCAAGAGTAGTTCTTATGCGCTCTTGTGATATGTTTATGCAGTACACAATGAAGTATTGGCCAAAATTTCAGTTGTTCAATTGTATTAGCTATTGGATTTTCATCGTTTGCATACACTAAATTATTATCAGTAGCTAGCTAACTCATTCAAATTAATTGAAGTTGATTCCAGCCGGAATGGCTGGATAACAGAATAAAAGTTATCACACATGCACCTAGCTGTGGCAGTTGTTTATGTACACGTGCCGTATAGGCATCAACACTCAGATCAAGTAGAATAGCTAATAATTATTATGAAGATCGAGGCTGACCTTGGTATACGTCTATTATGTTTGTTGACATTTGAGTACGTACACTCCTTCTAATTATTCTTGAATGCCGTACTATATTATATATACCGTATAATAATTATGATAACACTGTCTGTAGTTATTATACATACAGAGTGAGTGTTATTGTTTACTCAGAGGCCACTAAGAGTACACTGTGTAGATCTGCGATTATACTGTTTCAGTATTGTAGATAAGGACACAGTCAATGAGATCACATGTCATGTAGCTATATAGACTGTAGACTCAGAGTCAAACTTCTAGCACTGCCATGGCAAAGGCTATTGCTGATTCAGTTGTAGCTAGTAGGAAGCTCAGTTTAGCATTTGTGGCTTTGCTGAGTTTGTGCGCTTCAGTACAAGCAGAAGCCAATTTTACCGTATGGGTTATTAGACGGAGCTCTACTGACTTGTATAGTCTAAATTCAAATACTACTGACACAGTAAGCATACAGTGTGGTGATAAACCTAACTATCTAGTGAATGAGAAGCAGTGTGCATCAGATGAAGAGATCTTTTCTGGTAATCCAATGATATCTGATGTATACAATCATTGTATCAAATATATTATAGGATGCAGGGTTGCTGTTGTTCCTATAAACTTTGCATCCCTCATACCTACTGCTGCTGCTATTGACAGTCAACATTCAGCAATTACCACTATAGATGATATTATTTTCAAGAAGCATGTACTAATACTTGGCTTCAATGGAACCAATCGAAGTGTAAACAGCAGCTTTTGTCAAATCTCCAGCCTGGAGGTATATCGAGGAAGGGAGCAAGCCATTGAGATAGGCCATCAGGGATTATCTCTCAGTGACAATGGTACCATTGAGGTTAGATGATAATAGTTACGTTTAATGATGCTGATTGATTCAAATAATGTTCAGATCCATGGTCATCAGCTAGCCTATGAGACTGAAGATTATATGGGAGAGCTCTATCGTATGAATATATCCTGTTCTGGTGGAGGACTACCAGAGAGTGGATGCCTGTTTTTTAAAGTTGAAGGAGACACTAGTACAGTAATAGGTAAGAAGCCATGTTAGTACATGCATCTACTGGCTCTTTAAGTTGATTTGTCATTAATTTTTTTCAGATAAATTTAATGGCACTGTTCCAGGAATATTTCAGTCCAATGATGGCACACAACAGTCTACAGGGGAAAACATAACTACTGTAAGAGTTGATTCTGTATCAGCCACTATGGCTGATATTGCGGAGTCGACTACAACAGTCTCCATTTTAGTAATTGGAAATACCCTCTTCTACATACTGATTGGTGTCGGTGGAGGGGTTATTGTTCTGATTTTCAGTTTCATAATAATATGTGTACTCATTGGCTTTTCAATTCAAAGGAAGAGAAAGTCACACACATTCACAGTAGCTGCCACACTACCCCCAAACAATGGTATAATGCAAGGTAGGATAATAAGTCAATTGCTACATAATAGTTCACGTCAATACTATTCATATTAGGCATAGATTCTGAGCCTTGTCCTTATGAAAGTCCACGGCCAAATACAGCTGGAATAATGGATGAGCTCACTTTGATGTCAAACAATGGACACCAGTGTCATCCTACAAGGAATACAACTACTGCCGGTAGTGATTATAGAATAGGACAAGATCGATATCAAGTGCATATCTTCCCAACTGAAGTGGAGCAAATTGGATCAACATTATCTGAGGGGAATAACAATAGTGCACCAATCCAGAGTCCTCCAGAATCTAATATTCAACACTTACCAACTGATTCTAAAGAGGATCTAGAGCTATCGCAGGTTTACGATGTTGTTAATCCAAAGCCGCCCGAAGAAGGAGAAGCAGGAGGAATGGTGTATAGTCAACTCACTCACTCCAGCCTTCATGGGAAACAGTCCCTACCAGCTTATCTTGGCTGCGGTGGTGCACCAGAATATTCGGCTTTGCAATTGAGCACATGGAAAGGTTCCTCACATGCAATATCTTTAGATGAGTCGATGCCCGTTTACGACGCCCCAATTGTGAAGAAGAAAGGAAAGAAAAGTGACATTGAACATGCAACGATGGTGCCATCCTCACAAAAGCTCTCTTCTTGTTCTTGCCCACCCCTACCCCTTTCCAGCTTGGAATCGAGGGATGTGGATCTTGAGCACATGTATGCCATACTAGAGCAGGACCGCTTGCAACAGTCAACACACAAACAAACAGCGAAAACCATACATGCAGAGTCTGATCATACACGTGTCGCTATTCTAGAGCAAAGTCAACAGCAACAGTCAACTGCTGCTTGTGTGCAAACAATGAATACTGAAAGTGATCATATGCATATGTATGCCATATTAGAACAAGGTCAGGAGGAAGGATTGCCACTAAATGAAGACAGTACTAGAGAGGTCGACAGAGATCATACATATTCAATATTAGAACAAAGTCAGGAAGGAGGATATTCACCAAATAAAGATAATACTGGAAATATTGATACAGAACATACATATGCAATATTAGAGCAAGACACTCACAGCACACATGAACAGACTGAACCGATTTGTCGTATCCTTGACGACGAGGGGCAGTCTAATAACTCTTGGATGTCTAACTCACTCAGGAGTCAGGAGTCTCAACGAATACGAAAGCATTCAAGGTCTAAATCAAGAGATGAAAATTTCGAGTTGGTTCAGATTTATAATACAATCTCTCCGAAAGCCAGAGCAAATGATGCCGAGCGTAAGCAACATTCTCATCAACCATCTAGTAAGAAGCAGTCACTACCTTCCTATTTTGGAGCACGACCGATGGAATATCCCCCTGTGCATATCAGAGATACTCGTGGAGTGACAAGAAAGGACAAGGAAAGAAAGAATTCAAGGAAAAAAGAGACTACGAAGCCAAGTAATGGTGAATTCGAAGCAGCAATGGCACCAGCCTCACATAAGATATCCACCACGTCCTGTCCATCCCTTTCACTATTCACTGACTCAGGTGATGCAAATACTGGCAGATGCAACACAATTGGTGGACAGTATCCTCCTGTTGGTGCCACTTACCAGCGTAAGGACTAAAACAATATCATGTAACACGGTCATACTTAACATTAAGCACTATTCATGAAGATAACATTTTCCCAAGAAGTCTCTGTGAAATATAATCCTTAAAGCAATATCTTTACTTTCTCCATTGTAATTAATTCACAATATAAATTTCTTGCTGCTAATCATGTCATGGGATGGTGATAAACACCATAAATGGCTACTGTTTGTGAAATCACAGCTGGGGTACGTATACGTGACGGGAGTTTTCTCAACAAGGAAAGAGAAACCAATAACACCATTACACGTATGTCTTCAATATTATTGTGCACATCCATGACAATTTTAGATCAAAGCCTATACTAGCTATAGCTTATCACTAGAACGTACTGGATTATCACCACAAGGAAAAAAAAGCTATTTTCCCAAACAAGTCCCTCAATCATAACATAAACACAAACACGCACACATACACACACGTACACACACGTACACACACAATCATGGGCCTGCATGAGGTAGCCCATGGCTCCAGGTGCAACGTGTTGCCCTAAGACAGTGTCAATGTTTGGATATTAGAGTGGACTTTATTATCATAACAGTGCTGTTTCCTGCCACCGATTGAAATAATGTGATGGTGACACTTTCACTTCAACTCTTCCATCATATCATTGTACATGTATATAATAATAATATTATACTATAGCTCTTTTAAAGTAAGATTATTTTCTTATACTTTTGTGCCCAAGGATATTGATCTATAGGGAGCACTACATTATAGAAAAATTGACTCGGCTCTGTAGCTAATGACTCGTACAGTTTATAGGAAATTCAACCTTTTCTATAGTCTTTGACGACCATCTTGCACCCTCACTGGTGCTGGTGTTAGTGAGAGGCTTGTAGGATCATCGTAAAGAGAGCCAGCTACATCTGTGACACCGCCGGCTTGCTTGGGGTAAAACGGTAGCTCAAATTCGGTATTGTGTCCCTCATACAGGTAGGCTAGATCGTGATCAGCAGCTCTACTGATTCTCTTTGAAGCCCATTTTAGATGAGAAGGGACGCTAACGTTAGCCTGATAGTTGCTCTCTATCGTAGCTCCTTCTTCATCTATCAGGTCATCTGCCATTAGTGGTGGAGGGAGGGGAGGAGGAGAAGGGGAGGAAGCATTGCGTTCTCTGATCTCAGCATACAAATTCTCTGAAACTGAAAGATACATCATTGATATAATCATCAGTATCTACTTGCCTCAATATATTTTAATTTACCGATTTCTGCAACAGAATCCTGCCCAGGTACTACAGTGGAATGTACTGGGTCTGGCCGAGGTACTGACTCCACCAGTGCCACTCTTGTGCCTGAAAATTAATATGGGGTAGATGATCAGATCATACACAATACTGTACCTTGACCTTTTGAGTTTGAGCTTTCTCTTGAGCTGTCACCACTTTGGTCATCTAGAGCAAGAGTATAGGACTTTCCCCTAGTGATTACCAGGAGGCACATGACAGTAAGCATTGTCAGGATAATCAGTAACAGAATTAGTATGCTACTCCCTGCTCCAATCACTATGTAGAACAAAGGACTTCCCACTTTAAAGATATTGTCACTGCCAATAGTTGAGATGGTTGTAGTAAGCTGCATCATTAAATCACCCTCAAAGGGTGTTGAATTAGTGGTTGGTGGTGTGGATGTAGTTGTTGGGGGCATATTATTGTTAGATTTGGTCCCTAGAGTTCCAGGTACAATATCATTGAACTTAGCTGCAATTGGATAGCATTACTTAATGACAAGCATTAATTATAATTATTCATTCCCGACCATGCAGTGTTTTAGTCATTCCAATCACTTTAAAGAACAGGCATCCACTCTCTGGTAGTCCTCCACCAGAACTGCTACAGGATAGGTTCATGCGATAGAGTTCGCCTGTGTATTCATCAATACTGTAACCCAGAGGAGGATTTATCTGAAACGAATGATTATGAGAAAGCATCCCAGTTTGTTATCCATTAGCTACCTCACCTCAATAGCCCCCCCTTGATTCAAATGGAATCCACCGTGACTGACTTTAGTTGCTTCATCCCTTCCTCGATACACCTCAAGACTAGTAATGTGACAGAAAGCACTCCTCACTGGTTGACCAGTAGATCTATGATAAACAACTGCATCTGTTAAATTAGAAGCTTCAGAAGTAAAAGGGGTAGCTGCTGTTATCATCTCAGTATCATTTTTGATAATCAGGGCTAATCTGGGAGTAGAAGGTTCTTTGGTTGCAGAGATGATTAAGTTGCAATCTGAACTTGCTGTGATAGAAGAATTACAACAATAAGCATATTAACCTTCTGCATATCTTATCTGCTCACCATCAAAAAATTCTTCATTACTGACACACCTTCTCTCACTGACCAGGAAGGTCAAATTACCACCATCGGAACAAGCAAAGTTAACAGTCGAGTTGGATACAGTATAGATATCACCACTCAGTCGTCTATTAACTGATTGAACCATTGAGTTTTCTTCTTCACCTGTAACACTACTCAATGCACTCACTAAGATTATACATGGCAAAGAATACACACCCATATTCATATTCTCGAAGTGATTGAGACACTAGCTATACCTCCAGCTGCAATATGCCTAGCTATAGCTTCACTGATGTCTCATACTCCATGGCAAGCGATATGACATTGTTGACTTAACAGAATTATAATGTTCCCAAATAAAGCCACCCAGTAAACATTACTGCAGTTTGGCAATTGAATGGCAGTGAATTTTGTACACAGGACACAGTGATTAGCTAATAGTAAAAGCAGCATTTGGGACCCAATACACATCATACATGTTTGTTCATTAGGTGAGACAGTTATGACAACTCGTAGCTACATCTATTGCAAATTATTGAATTTATGTGACAAACAACACAAGTGTAGGAAATTCACTGACTTTCTAGCTATAGTAAGTACTGATGTTATAGCAGCTATACCTGGGCTATTATTATAGGAAGAATTCTGTCTACTACAAAGAATCAAAATGATGACCAAAAGAATGACAATTCTACCGGCTGCTCCCACTGCCACATACACTACTAAGTCAATGACCACAGACTGGCAAAATGGGCAGCAATGGGACATAAATTCCAATAATTATGTATGTTTATACCAAATTGTTATGATTACAATTGCAATAAGTTGTAATAAGTTTGAAGAATGACTGGATATGTATTCAAACACCTAATATAGCTATGTATACGTAATAATGACATTGTGCAAGATTTTAATTAAAGGTTCAAGTAATTCTCAATTAGGATTTGAGTGAATACCGTAAGCTGGATTTTGGCTGTAGTCACCAGGAGACGTTGCATCTGCAGCTATTCGAAAGCTTTCCTCCACCAGAGGAATGTACGCAGGATTTTGACTACAATTTACATTCTGTGCTCCTTGAGGGATCTTGTCTGTATCCGATAGAATAACTTCATAAGTTGGTTCTTGGGGAGCACTTGGCTGTGCATCAATGTTGTAGGCTGGGTTTTCGCTGTAATTATCAGACAGCAAAGCTGCTAGTGATCTGTCAGTAGGACCAAAGTGACTGTATGCTGGGTTTCTTTGGCAATCACTAGGTTGTGATTTCATGGTGTCAGATTCTATAGATGATAGAAAACTATAGCTAATGACACTGTATTGAATCAGTGGGCACTATGTTGCAAATTGCCTATACCAGGTTGTGATCGGGAAGCAAGAGCACATTCTATAGCTATGCACTCTTGGAAACTTCGAATACTCGCCTAGGAATTTACAAATACTAAACTTTTATGAATGCAGGCTGGACTGGATCTGAGCATGCATGATTCAATTATTCTAAATTAGTAAATATATTATAATACCTTGATTTTGTGGTCGAGCAACCATGGTTGAAATTGAATTCTTTCGACCATTAAACTTTCTTAATAAAACCACGATACAAACCATCACGGTACTGATAAGAATGATCACACCTCCCACAAGTGGCACAATGATCACAAGAATAGTACTGGTACGTGTACTATCAACAAAATCGATTGGTGGCGATGTACTTGAGTTTGAGGGTGTTTGCATCGTTAAATCACCCTCAAAGGGTGTTGAATCAGTGGTTTGTGGTGTGGATGTAGTTGCTGGGGGCATGTTGTTAGATCTGGTCCTTAGAGTTCCAGGTATAATATCATTGAACTTAGCTGCAGTTGAAACAAAACCAATACTTATAATGACAAGCATTAATTATAGTTATTCATTCCCGACCATGCAGTGTGTTAGTCATTCCAATCACTTTAAAGAACAGGCATCCACTCTCTGGTAGTCCTCCACCAGAACTGCTACAGGATAGGTTCATGTGATAGAGTTCGCCTGTGTATTCATCAATGCTGTAACCCAGAGGAGGATTTATCTGAAATGAATGATTACGAGAAAGCATCCCAGTTTGTTGTTCATTAGCTACCTCACCTCAATAGCCCCCCTTTGATTCAAATGGAATCCACCATGACTAATTTTAGTTGCCTTGTTCCTTCCTCGATATACCTCAAGACTAGTAATGTGACAGAAAGCACTGTTCACTGGTTGACCTGTATGTCTATCGTAAACAACCGCATCTGTATCAGAGTTAAAGGGGGTAGCTACCACTATCTCAGTATCATTCTGGTAATCAATAATCAGGGCTAATTTGGGAGTAGAAGGTTCTTTGATTGCAGAGATGATTAAGTTGCAATCTGAACTTGCCGCGATAGAAAAATTACAACCATAAGCATATTATTATTAACCTTTGAAATGTCTTATCTACTCACCATTAAATAATTCTTCATTATTGACACACCTTTTCTCACTGACCAGGAAGGTCAGATTACCACCATCGGAACAAGCAAAGTGAACAGTCGAGTTGAATACATTATAGATATCACCACTCAGTCGTCTATTAACTGATTGAACCATTGACTTTTCTTCTTCACTGAGTACAACGCTACTCAATACACTCACTAAGATTATACATGGCAAACAATACATACCCATACTAATATTCTCAAAGTGATCGAAGCACTTGCTATACCTCCAACTGTGATATGCCTAGCTATAGCTTCACTGACAAGCGATATGACATTGTTGACTGAATAATATTCCCAAATAAAGCCACCCAGTAAACATTATTGTAGTTTGAATGTTTTGTACACAAGGTACAGTAAATGAGGAGTAATAGTAAAAGCAGCCCTTGGGACGGTTGACCTGATATACTAGGTGATACATTTATAACAAATCTTGCATATTTGTTCAATAATTGACAATTGACTTTATTACGTGATAAGCAATACATGTACAAGTGTATACGAGTGATTTACTGATGTTATAGCAGCTATAACTAGGCTATAGGAGGAATTCTATCTACTTAGCCATAAGATTTCTCATTCCCTACTGGAGTCAATCTTAATTTCCAATGTTTGGTTTAATGATTCTCGGCTGGTCGTACAGAGAGCTAACATTACTACTGGTAGTAATTTCCTTCTCTGTTATGTACTTGCACTTAGGGGTATCATAGTGTCCGCGGAAATTATTAAGCATTGACGTCTCATCTGGATTAATTGTGGCTTCATCACTCCAGTCCTTACTTTCCTGTTTCTTTCCTCTTTTCTTCTTCACGTCTGGAATGGCATAGGCCAGAGCTTCCTTTTTCGGTACGTCATAAACTGACCCATAATCGGTGCTATCAATACAGAGACTTGCATAGAGCATCGATGATGATGATGATACGGCATCAGTGCACGATGGAAGAGGGTCCTTCATTGGACAACCGGGATAGGAAAGTTTACTGAATTCCAGATCCCTTTCATGAGCTCTAACTTTAGCAGCTGGTGTTACTGTATCATAGAGTTCACAGTCGGTGCTCCTAGAGGCTGCAGTCGTCATTGTTGTTTCCCATGCAGATGACCAAGAAATAGAGCGTTTCCCTTCCAATTTTGGCTTGAATGTCTCAAACGTGACTACATCAAGGTTATCCTTCTGTGATTTGGTTCTTCTCATATTACAAGACCCTGCTGCAGCAGGCGCTGGCTTGATGGTAGATGTACCGGCATCTACTGTAACACTTGTCTGACGTTGTTGCTGTCTCTTCTGATGGCGTTGGTTCACAGGTGCAAATGACGGCTGTGTCTGCCCTGTCCTCTCCACATCTTGATCTTCTGCAAATGCATGCCCTACATTATTTTTGGTAAAAAATAGCTGAATACACTGATTATGTGCTCAACTGAAGATAATTTACCCGATTGATCAAAATTATTATCAACAACATTGAACTGTGAGTCTAGAATATTATTATTGTATAGGCTCTCTTCCTGTCCCTGTGGGATGTGGTCTATAGAAAATTGTGTAAACTTGTAATGATTATGAATACAACACTGTATGTGCATGACACTACTTAATACTCATGATAAATTTTTTACCTTGAATTTGAAGCTGCACTTGCTGTTGAACTGTTACAGGGATACAGATCGGCTCTCTGCTATCATACATTAATCGATAAACACACATGCAAAGAATAAAAATGGTGATGAAGAGAATCGCAATCCCGCCGGCTGCTCCCACTGCTACGTATACCACTAAGTCAGTATTCCCCACAGACTCAAAGTGGGTAGCAATCGTATTCGACAATAAATCTGTTGCATTAGAGTTGATAGTATTGTTTGCATCTGTCCAGGTAGTGGTCTCTGATTGCGTTGTAGCATCAAAATTTATGTCTTGCTCTGAAGCATTTATACTGTTAAGTGACCCTAGCTTAACCGTCGAGTTGAATTTGGCTGAAAGTGTAGATAATCAACATTAGGACAGAACAAGCAATATTGCATGCATAATAATATTGATTTACCATAAGTTAGGTTAGTCGTTCCTCTTAGTTTAAAGAATACACATCCACTCGCTGGTAATTCTCCTCCAGAACAGGATAGATTCATACGATAGAGCTCACCATCATATTCACCAGTGCTAGTGTTGTAGGATAGGTTATTACGATCGATCTAGATTTATCCAAGAAAATTATACACTTCATATAATATACAATGAGATTTTACCTTAACCAGTCCATTCTCACTCAAAGATAGTCCATCATAGCTGATTTCAATGATTTGATCTCTTCCTCTATACACCTCCAGACTGGCAATTTGACAGAGTGATCCATTCACAAACTGATGTGTACTGTTGATAATAGCTACTGCTGCATCTGTTAAGGATGCATCTACTATCTTAAGTTGTTTAAATATATGTCCACTTTGATTACGAAATGCTAATGCAGTTGTTAAATTAGATGGTGCCTTACTTGAAACAAAACCAAATCTGCAATCTAATGAATCAGAATAATGATTAATAGTCACAGTGTTATTATATAATACTGGCTATGCATGTTTAATTACCATTGTAAAGTTCTTCATCATTCACGCATCTATCTTCGCTAACCAGATACGTTAGGTTGTCATGGCAAACTTCGTGAGAAGAATTTAAGTACCGATAGATATCACCATCTGACCGTCTGTTTACTTCCACTGGGACGTTTGTTTCACTGGCTAGCACCAGGTTTGATGCAATAGATACTAACATGATCACTCTCACTCCCCTACCAATCAAGCTCATTTCCACTGCCATAACAATTATGCCGGCCCTTTATCGATCTACACAGCTTTGCTCACTATCTAGGAATGTGAATTGATCATGATCGTGTCAATTAAAACCATTTACCGTCCCAGACAATTGTTATTGCTATCGCTATTGCAGTAATAATACCAGTATAAGACAGTTATTGACTTTACTGTGCTACTGAGTAGTCCTATTTTTATTAGTTTGTGGTCAAAACATATTTTGATCTGTCACTACATGTACAAGTGAGTGAGTTGATGATTGTTTTTGAAACGGGATGGTATTGTTTACCCCAGAGGAACAGATGTGGTTGAACAAAACAATTTTGTGGCTCACTGAGAGATTACTAACTCTGCACAGATGTTTGTGAAAGCTCCAGATCCTCTTACTGGCCACAGTCCATCAAGGTCATGTACAGCTATTGCTACCGTGACTGTTGACAGCCAAGTACAGTCTGAGCATAGTGCATTATAGTATAATTGTGTACAATGCATGCTCTTTAGAGAGTTGAATTATAATTATTTCAATGTCATGACCAAATTTCATCTTCCCAAAGTGAAATCTCAAAATAAACGCCAAAGGGGACACAGCATTAATTTAATAACAGTTAATTGATGAGAAAACTACTATCATGAAAATAAATCTATAGAAATTTCTATACCAGGCACTGTAAGTAAGTGTGCTAAAACATCCTGTAATGGGACTCAAATCCATGTGTGTGAGCGTGCACAAACTGAGCGTTGCTATTGGACTGTTTCAAGAGTGTTTGCATCATAAGGAGGCCCAGGGGGATTGCTGGAGTCAAAACATCATTAATAGTAATAATATTCATGTACGCATATGATTAATCATGTTTGCTTACTTGAGTACCAATAGATCTCGCTGTTCAAACCACAAATTTGTTGCAACCGTTACTCCAGATCCTTGTCTGTATTATCAAGAGTATAATACTCTAGCTTGGTATTAATATGGGATTATAACATACTCGGATCCAAATACAATTGCAAGGCATTAAAATACTGAACTGTTGCCTTAATCGCATATCAAGGACATGAATGTATGCACTTACTTACCCATGATTTCTCTTCCTGTCCACTGAGCAGCAATAGACAAGGACCATACAGAGCAGGATGACCACAAACAAGAGTGCCACTATTCCAGTGGCTGCTACTATGATGTAGATGAATAGATCAGGTCCGGAAGCCTGATCACTAGGGTCCAACATCGTATTTGATGTCCCAGTAGTAGAGAGAGTAGTGTGAATATAGCTAGAACTGGTGTTACCATTTGATAATGTAGTAGTGGTGGTAAGGAGATCCATGTCTCTAATATTATTGCCTGGTACACTTTCGTTAAACTTTGCTAAATGTGTATGGATATGTGTGTAAAGGCGATAATTTCATGCTCTCTTGACCAACCTTTTGTAACATTAGTCAATCCGATCACTTTAAAGAACAGGCACCCACTCTCCGGTTGTCTAGATCTTCCATCAGAACAGGATAGGTTCATACGATAGAGCTCTCCTTGAAAATCTTCTAAATGGTACTCTATTTGGTGCACATTAAGCTAATACATTGATTAAAGACACATAATCGTAGCCACAGAACAATATTAACTACCTTGATGGTGCCATTATCTGTCAAAGACCATCCATCATGAGCTATCTCAAATGCTTGCTGTTTGCCTCGATAGACCTCAAGACTACTAATAGAGCAGGAAGAGCTATTCACCAATTGATGTGTAGTACAATGTAGTGCACCCTGACCATTCCAATCACTTTAAAGAACAGGCGTCCGCTCTGGGCTATAATATTATTATTGGAAGAATTCTATCTAGCTACTACAAAGAATCAAAATGATGATAAAAAGAACGACAATTCTGCCAGCTGCTCCCACTGCCACATACACTACTAAGTCAATGCCCACAGACTGGCAAAAATTAATGGGCCTCAATGGTGCATAAATTTCAATATTATGTACATGTAAACTACAAATACCGGGTACAACAATTGTTATGATTACAAACATTGTGCAGTGAGTTTGAAGGATGACTAGATATGTATTCAAACACCTAATGACATTATTCTTAGGTTTTACAGGTTCATGCAATTCTCAATTGAGATTTGAGTGAATACCGTAAGCTGGATTTTGGCTGTAGTCACTGGGAGATGTTGCATCTGCAGCTGCTCGAAAGCTTTCCTCCACTTGTATACCCAGAGGAACGTACGCAGGATTTTGACTACAAATTACATGTAGATAATCAACATTAGGACAGAACAAGCAATCCTGCACGCATATGAGTTACCATGAGTTAGGTTAGTCGCTCCTCTTAGTTTAAAGAATACACATCCACTCTCTGGTAGTTCTCCTCCAGAACAGGATAGATTTATGCGATAGAGCTCTCCCTCGTATTCACTGGTGTTGTAGGATAGGCTGCTAGGATCAACCTGCAAGGAAAGTCTAGTGCTTTGCATAATATACAAATACAGTAATTGTGTGTGATTTTACCTTGACCATTCCATTCTCACTCAAAGATAGTCCGTCACGGCTGATTTCAATGATTTGATTTCTTCCTCTATACACCTCCAGACTAGCAATTTGACAGAGTGATCCATTCACAAACTGATGTTTACTGTTGATAATAGTTACTGTTGCATCTGTTAAGGATGCATCTACTAACATCTTGAGTTGTTCAAATATATTTCCACTTTGATCACGGAATACTAATGCAGTTGTCAAATTAGATGGTGCCTCACTTGAAACAAAACCGAATCCACAATCTAATTAATAATGATTAATAGTCACAATGTTATACTGGCTGTGTCTGTTTTAATAATTACCATTGAAGAGTTCTTCATCATTCACACATCTATCTTCGCTGACTATATATGTTAGATTGTCTTGACAAACTTGATGAGGAAAATTTAAGTACTGATAGATATCACCATCGAACCGTCTGTTTACATCCACGGGGATGTTCATTTCACTGGCTAGCATCAGATTTGAAGCAATAGACACTAATAATATGATGACTCTCACTCCCCTACCAATCAAGCTCATTTCCACAGCCATAACTAATAATATTATTATTATTATGCCGGCCCTTTATCAATCTACACAGCTTTGCCTACTATCTAGGAATGTGAATTGATCGTGATCGTGTCAATTAAAACCATTTACCGTCCCAGACAATTGTTATTGCTATCGCTATTGCAGTGATAATACTAGTATAAGACAGTTATTGACTTTACTGTGCTACTGAGTAGTCCTATTTTTATTAGTTTGTGGTCAAAACATATTTTGATCTGTCACTACATGTACAAGTGAGTGAGTTGATGATTGTTTTCGAAACGGGATGGTATTGTTTACCCCAGAGGAACAGATGTGGTTGAACAAAACAATTTTGTGGCTCACTGAGAGATTACTAACTCTGTGCAGATGTTTGTGAAAGCTCCAGATCCTCTTACTGGCCACAGCCCATCAAGGTCATGTATAGCTATTGCTACCGTGACTGTTGACAGCCAAGTACAGTCTGAGCAGAGTGCATTATAGTATAATTGTGTACAATGCATGCTCTTTAGAGAGCTGAATTATATTTATTTCAATGTCATGACCAAATATCATCTTCCCAAAGTGAAATCTCAAAATAAACGCCAAAGGGGACACAGCATTAATTTAATAACAGTTAATTGATGAGAAAACTACTGTCATGAAAATAAGTCTATAGAAATTTCTATACCAGGCACTGTAAGTAAGTGTGTTAAAACATCCCGTAATGGGACCCAAGTCCATATGTGTGAGCGTGCACAAACTGAGCGTTGCTATTGGACTGTTTCAAGAGTGTTTGCATCATAGGGAGGCCCAGGGGGATTGCTGGAGTCAAAACATCATTAATAGTAATAATATTCACGTAGTTACACACACGATTAATTATGTTTACTTACTTGAGTACTATAAGATCTCGCTGTTCAAACCACAAATTTGTTGCAACCGTTACTTCAGATCCTTGTCTGTATTATCAAGAGTAGCTATATAGCTACTCTAGCTTGGTATTATGGGATTATAACATACTCAGATCCAAAACACACTAATACAATTGCAAGGCATTAAAATACTGAACTGTTGCCTTAATTGCATACCAAAGACATGAATGCATGCACTTACCCATGATTTCTCTTCTTGTCCACTGAGCAGCAGTAGACAAGGACCATACAGAGCAGGACGACCACAAACAAGAGTGCCACTATTCCAGTGGCGGCTACTATGATGTAGATGAATAGATCAGGTCCAGAGGCCTGATCACTAGGGTCCAACGTCATATTTGATGTCCCAGTAGTAGAGGGAGTAGTGTGACTATAGCTAGAACTGGTGTTACCATTTGATAATGTAGTAGTGGTGGTAAGGAAATCCATGCCTCTAATAGTGCCTGGTACACTTTCATTAAATTTTGCTAAATGCATGTGTATACGACATGTGTAAAGGCGATAATTTCATGCTCTCTTGACCAACCTTTTGTAACATTAGTCATTCCGATCACTTTGAAGAACAGGCACCCACTCTCCGGTTGTCTAGATCTTCCACCAGAACAGGATAGGTTCATACGATAGAGCTCTCCTTCAAAATCTTCTAAACGGTACTCTATTTGGTGCACATTAAGCTACATACATTGATTAAAGACACATAATCGTGGCCATAGAACAATGTTAACTACCTTGATGGTGCCATTATCTGTCAAGGACCATCCATCATGAGCTATCTCAAATGCTTGCCGTTTGCCTCGATAGACCTCAAGACTACTAATAGAGCAAGAAGAGCTATTCACCGATTGATGCGTAGCAGTGCGATGGACTACAACTGCTTCAGTTAGAATACTACCTTCCTCGGGTGTCATGAGCAGAGTTTCTCGTTGATTGGTAGTTCTAATCAGTATTGTAAGAGTGATGTTTGAATGCTGCTGACTTGGAGCAATTGAAAACATACAGCCTGCAGGCATTAAAAAAATTTTATGCAGTCTCAGCAAAGCTGGGCTTGCATTCAGAGTCTGATGAAGCTATACCATTTAGTAATCCTTGATTCCTCACACACTGTCTTTCACTGACCAAATAGGTGAGATTGTCATCAATGTTACATAATATTTGATCTCCAGAGCTAAAAGTGATACTATCGCCAGTAGGCCTTCTGCTGACCGTCACTGGCCATGGAATCTGTGAATCAGCTCCATTAGTCTCCAACACAATAGAGCCAAAACAAGAGAGAAATATTGTTCCCAGCCAGAACACTCTTAATTTTGGATCCGCCATAATGCTATAGAATCAAGACTCTTTGTAATGAAGCACTATAGCATATTAATAATAATACCATAAAATTTTACTCAATTCAAAGCTGCAGTATATTATGGTGTTTGGAGTACAGATTTCCCCATAATATTGTTATGATTACACACACATTGTTATTGTATGGGGAAATCTGTACTCCTAGCACCATAATATTATATGTATGCCGTACGCCATCTCTCCAAAGACATCGAGGATTCAGGAATTGGAATTGAGGAACCGATTTGAATGGCTAGATAACTTAATTGTGCCACTGAGTACCATGAAGTATGTAGCTATAATATTATAATTGTAGGTTAAGAGACATGAAATTCAATGTACAAAGAACATCAATTTTACATGTATGCATTTTAAGTCCTCATGCAATGAATCTGTTAGTACTGTCATCAGATTCAAACGTTTGATCCTTCATTCCAGCTTGTACTAAGTTCTGCTACATTGTATGCTGGGTTTGTGTCCCACTTAGGATCCGGAGGAGGGGGTAAGTCCCGCTGCGTTATGGGGATATTCACAGGTGCAGTAGCTGTATGGCAAAGATAGGAATAATTATTATAGTGGAAACTATATTAATTTTACTTGCCTGTCAAGTCAGATGTTTCACTTGGTAAGTTTTTTGAAGCAGTTAGGTTCACTGATTCCCTGCACAATAGAGAACAGCAACAAAGAATGTTATTTAAAGAAATTGGAAAAATTGACTTGGGGAATGCAATAGTTGATTATGAGCATACACAGGCTAACCTTTTCCTTTTATTCTTGCTTGATGGGCACAAGAGAAAAGCAATGACTGCGCACAGTAGGATCACAACAACCAGCAGAGCCACAACTCCAATGGCTGCTATGGCATATATGGCGTACATTAAGGTCCTATTATCAACGCTGCTAGGAGCACTTGTTGTATTGGGACTGGACATTTGAAGCGTGGTAGGGAGCAAAGTAGGCTGCTGATTTGTGCTGACGGTAGTGTCGATGGTGGACTCTGTGGATGTAGTGCTTATGGACATCGTTGTGGTAGGGGCATCCCCTTCTCTGCCATAGACTGTCCCTGGCACAAGATCATTGAATTTTGCTGTACACATTAATTTAAGTATTATGTATACATCTACGATAATTATGATTAGCTAACCACTTGTAACATTGGTTCTTCCTAATACTTTAAAGAACAGACATCCACTCTCTGGTAGTCCTCCATCAGAACAGGATAAGTTCATGCGATAGATCTCTCCAAGGTATTCCTCAAAGTTGTATGCTAGGCTGGCATTGTCGATCTAGGAATCACACCAGTATTAATTAATTTTTATTGATGGTACATGTGGCTAATATCGCTGTTACCTCAATAATACCACTTTCTGATAGTGAAAATCCACCACTCTCGATCTCATTAACTTGATCTCTGCCTCGATATACTTCAAGGTTGGAGATGACACACAGAGAACCATTCACAGGGCGATTTGTTCCACGATAAACTATTACTGCATTTGTCTTCCTTGAGCTAGAATTAAATGTTTCTGCTGTCATCTGCAAATTAGTACTCTGTGGATCAGTGATCGTCAGAATAATTGTGGGGCTTGAAAATTCTTCATTTGGAGCGATTGAAAAAGTACAACCTATTATTATAATTCAGTCAGTTATTAAAACATCACCTTATTATATGAAAGACCCAACTCCCTACCATTTAGCAATTGTTGTTGGTCCACACACTTCCTTTCGTCGAACACATACGTCAAGTTGTTTTCTACATTGCACACACTGAAGAAACCATCTAAGTTATGGTAGACGTCACCAGTAAGTCGTCTAGTGACCAGTTCTGTTATCTCTTCCTCTGCTATACAATCCACAGCATGTTTTAGTACCACTATGGCAGCTATCAATGATTTAAAGGTGAGATCTCTTTGCTGCAACATCCTCCTCCAGGGCCAGTTGATTTGAAGTTACAAGGTTGTACTCAGTGTACTTCACCTGCAAAGCTAAATTAAGCTATCAATTCATTATAGCATAAGCAATCATGATAATCTCTCCATGCTTTACAATAACTATCACCGAAATCCCATCGTTAATATCTCATGATCTTGATTAAGTCTGCTCTCTCAGCCATAAACAATCAATATGCTCAGATCAGTGTCTTCTAGCTGTACATCTCAACATTCACTCGTCGACAATTGGGGTTTATGATTAAATGATGACAGTCAGACTGGTGGCCGGAATGTGGTGGTGAACAACTATATAATTCCTAGTACTCCGGGAGTGCATATGCCAATGCAGTGCCTAGACTACTTCGAATTCTACTATGGTCCCACCCACTGCTACTGGCACTGACACCTATGCTGGCAATCAAGGAGATTGCTATCAGGCTTCTCCAGCCCCGCCCCTCCCGTGCTGTAGCTAACACCTCAGTGCGATAATACAATCCCTGTTTATACGCACCAGTTTCTCTTTTCCAGAGATTTTATGGCTAGCCGCCTCACAGTCACCTCCACTAGCTCACGATTCTCGCCCTTTGCCCGGCTGCAACGTATTAGATACGTAGTTACGCCCACCAGATACGCGTACAGCAAATTCATAGCCTAGCCGCGCGATCTACCTGTCACGTCACTGCATGACCGCGACATCATGGCGCTTATAATTATTAATGTCCACGGTAACCTTTAAATCATGGTTATTCTTAGAGTTAAAGGTATACTTTTGATCTATATATAATAAACCATGAAATGGTTGATAAGCTCACAATTTTCCCATTCAATTTCAACAGTCAGGTAGTCAGTGTGATTTTTATATGCAAGGGAAGATACAAAGGACAGAATAGTTTATAATAATATCAAGCAAAAAGGACAGCAAAACATGAATCACTCAAAAGCAGTGGGGTATCCATGATAAACATCTGATAAAGAGTGATCTACACTCCTTGCACAATAACTATTTACACTAAACATGTTTTAAGTACACACTTAAGCACACATAAACTTCAAATAGTGACTGATTCACAATAATTATTGGGCTGTCATTGACTTTCTATCTTGCCTCTGTTTTGTCGTTCATTTTCGTAACTGATTCCTGCCCCCAGCTGCATGTCGACAGCCTCACTTCTTTCAGTAAGTGATAAACTACTCGGTACGTCATAGTGAGACTTGCTGCTGGGAACGTCATAGAATCCTTCAAGGGGGAGTGGCTTGTAGATATCGTTTCGTCTTGGAGAGTCGTACAAGTGAGCCGCCTCATCACTCGTGGCGTCATCTGCTGGCATTGGCTTAACTTTTTTCAAGTAGGAAGGTACACTGACGTGAGGGTACATGGGCTCTGCAAGGTCACTGGTGACATCGAAGGTGGTCGACTGTCCATGATGCATATGTATAGAGTCTGTGATCAAGTTTTGTGGAGGAATGGGAGGAAGAGAAGGAGAAGAGGCATTTCGTTGCACATGCTGTCGTCCCTCCTTGATTTGGGCAAGCCTTTCTTGTCTTTTCTTGTTCATATCGGGGACGCTGTACATTGGGGTCGACTGATCTTGCATGCCTTGTGCTCGAGCAGCTGACATTTCAATGTCCATATTTGAGTACAGAGGGGCCGATGTCAGTGATCTCTCTCGTTGTGCTAGGTCTTTCATTGGATACATCTGTTGGTCTGCCAAATTCTTTGTTGATCCTGTGCCATTCTTTGCTTTCCGCTCCTTCTTTTTCTTGCCCATATCCGGAACACTGTAAATTGGGGCAGTTGGTGCTGATATCTTTTCTTCCATTAGATTTGAGTAGAGAGGAAGGGATGTTGGATCTGCTGAAAAGTCATTCCCTTGCTGTGCTCCCTCTGTGATCAATCTTTCCTCACTTATCTCTCTCGTATTTTGACGTCTTTCCCACATCTTTTCTGCATCCAAAACATTGTACGACTGGCATTGTAATTTGCTCATTTCTTCCGCTACATTTGAGTATAGAGGAGCTGCTGCTGAGGTATGCACTTCACTTTCAAATTGAGGAGGTATCTGTCTCACTTCAAGTTTTTGATCGCTGTGCTCTCTCTTTAGCTTTCGTGCTTCTCTCTTCTTCTTCATGTCAGGAACACTGTACATGGGGCCGGGGGGAGTCGACTTGTCTTGCTTGCTCAGCACCGGGTGCATATTGCCGTTCACGTTGGAGTACAGAGGAGACAAAATGGCATCGTCCTCTGACAATGCGTGCTCTTGTTGAACAGTTTCCTTAGGCCCTGTATCTTTGTTTGCTGGGGTAGCCTCTCGTTTCTCCTCAATATCAGGAACACTGTGGGTAGATGCCGATAATTTCGAGACAGCTGGTGCCTGAAACGGATCATTGCTAGTGTTCAAACGTGAGTACATTGAAGACAGAGGAAGTGCGTCTAGCGATGGCGACATCACTTCCTTCTTGGGATACCCTTTGTACGAAAGTTTGTTGTACTCTATACCCCCCACAGCTCCTGGATCTTTCGTCTTGGCTTTAGGCAGGGCCACTGAGTCATAAACCCTACTTAGCTCCTGATCGATAGTTTTTGAGGGTTTTATGAACACCACTCGAGGTTCACTTATGGACGGCCATGAAGCCGGTCGCTTTTTCTTTGGTTTGAGCACTTCAGCTGCACCTCTGGTGAGGTGAGTCTCTTTATCCGAATTGGCTCTTCTCCTGGCATCTGGTGACTGACGTGTGGCAGGTGTCGTGGATGATGTCTCGATTCTTGGCTCAATTTGCTGAGTAGGTCTTTCTGACGGTTGTTCTGGCCTGCCTCTAGATCTGACTGATCCTGGAATCGGTGGACCAGGCCTTGGTCTACGATGTTGCCTTGACACACGTGATTCATCCACCACAGCATATGTGTGTTCTATTTTTGAAATTGAAAGTTGGTATGATCACTTTACGATAATTATTCTATAAAATTGTCACAATTAAACTCACCTCTATCTTCTATTACGTCATATTCTGGGTTCTGAATATCATACGTATTTTGCTGCTGAGAGGCTTCAGAATCTGCCACTGAATGAGAGAGGGTACAACAGTTAATTAATCACTCGTTTTGTTTGAAAATTTTGTGAGTGTGTGCATGTAGCTATCATTACCTTGTGGTTGGCTTTGCAGCTGCTGTTGTTGATTAGGAGTATGCCCCTCTTCGTCATGGCTCTGTTCTCCTTCAGGCTGTGGTCCGGGTGTTGCCGCGACTGTGTACGACCGTCTCTTTCTTGCTACGAGGTAGCCAATGGCCACACACAGGATCAAGATGACACAGAGCAGAAGGGACATTATGCTACCAGCTCCTACCACAACATAGAATAAAGGAGTTCCAACCTGAAATGGCAGGGGAGTAGTACCCGATGCGGTACCAGACATGTTTAATATACTGAGCCTTAGCTATAGCTAGTTAACTGTGGCACTCCTCAGCAAACTTCTTTAGTAGGTGTAGCTATTATTAATGAAGTAAATCAGTATAGAGGAGTTTAGAGAAAGTTGACAACACCATACTTTTCTGATTAGCTAACGTACGTGAGTATTGCTGTTTTTTTCATCACAAATTTACCCTACTAACTATGATTATGATTTAGCCTACACTAGTATTTCACCGTTGGTCTCCAATGGCAAACCTAGCTAGCTACTAGCCCACGAGCTTGATCAACAGTGTGTACTGCTAGTAAGTCTCTCAGTCGTGGCTGTATTTTGTCAACACCAAACCTTCCCAAAGTTTCACAATCAACTGATATGTTATTGATAGCGAATAGATCACATGCAACATGTCATATGTAGAGCTCGCCGCGTAGGTCCACTATACGTAGTATAATTATTTCAGACTCATAGTGATAGTACAAGTGTCACAGTATTGATTTGCTATTTCCTTGTGTGTACCACTGCAAATTAAAAACAAGGAGAAAGTATTGTATGTGCCGGGTGATCATCATTCACTTATCACGATGTTAAAAGTGAAACTTAAGCTGGATATGGAATTATTATTGATGGTGATATAGTAAGTATTGCATACAACTGGAATGATACTTGATCATGTTTGTCATAAGAAATCTATACAGTCACTGTGTAGGTATTCAAGTGTACTTGCTTGTACAGTATGATTATGCATGGTTACTGTAGTTCTACTGTAACAGCACCGGCATCATCGCTGAGATCCTTTGTATTCTTCTCAGCATCTTCAGCCTTCACCAGTATCTCATGGTATATAGGAATTCCTATAAATTAAATACGTTTCAGTTTCAATATTAACATTACTACAGCCAAGAGTACTCTTGCTACAGCTTATTGAATTTACCTTGCTTTTGATGAGGAGCTTCTACCAGTGTATAAGCTGGATTAGCTTCATAGTCGAAGAGATCTGCATGTATATTCAACAATAATTGCACATTGCAGGTATACCCTGATTGACACTGATTCAGCCTATCAATCATACGATTCACACCTCGTCTTACAGTACTGGTGGCTGTATAAGCTGGGTTCTCCTCAATGGTATAGCATTGTGGTTGGATAGTTGATACCTCAACTGTGAAATAAATTTATGAAACATAATTACAATAATAACTGTATTCATTTGTGTATAATGTTACATTCTTCCTTGCTCAGTGTAGTCTTATCCGTGGCATTTCGAATTCTCTTCTGCACTTCAGGATTTCCTAGTTCAATTTGACGAATAGAGTCAATGATAACAATCAATAGTAGTAGCTGAGAATTAAGAATACTGTAACAATATTATGTACTTGCACGGTGTCGCTGGAGACAAGCACATCCTATGCATAGAGAGAGAACCACGATGCATATGTTGAGCACTGTTATGATGAATCCAACCCCAACCACTGTGGAGAGTGCAGTGCAACCAACCTCATGATCAGTTGCAACTGAAGTACATGATATGGGATAATAATATGTATCCACCAAGAATTAGTGATGTGCTAAAATTATTAATAGTGTGGCCTGCTATTTTTATATAATAACACATTTCCTGTTTTGGAAAACGCGCTAATAATATCTGCTGCACATAGCTAAACGATAGTCTAATATAGAGCAATGCAACTTAATTGGCCACTGTTGAATCTTGACACCACTATTTTGAGCTATGTAGTTGCAGGACATTATAATTCTGGGCATAGAACAGGGCACTACCACCTCAAATGGCAGGGGAATAGTACCTGATGTGATCACCATACTTGTCATGTTTAACACGACGTTTGCCACGGAGTTGTTGTGGCACTCTTCAGTGCATGAACTTCTTTAGTAGGTATAGCTATTAATGATTAGTATAGAATTGTACTGTGAGTGACTTTAGAAGAACATATGATTGATAACATCATACCTTTCTGAATAGTTTGCGATTATTCATACACCTTCTTTCATTCGTCTCTAGCTATAGAAGAGCATGCTGGTTCTTCATCACAAAATTTATCCTATACTAACAGTTACTGTACCATGCACACAGTTATGATTTAGCCTACATTAGTATTTTACCTTCCCAAAGTTTCACTGCAATCAACTGATATGTTATCAATAGCAAATAGGTCACATGCAACATGTTGTATGTATAGAGCACGCCGCGTAGGCCTACTATATTTTTCCACTCAGAGTGATAACTATAGTATAGAGGTGTCCCATGCTATTTCCTTGTGTGTCACCACTGCAAATTAAAAACAAGGATAAAGTATCGTGTGTGCTGGCTGATCATCATTCACTTATCGCTATGTTAAAGTGAAACTTAAGATGGATATAGCATACTTTCTCTCTAGTTGTGTATAGACACTTTCTTCTATACCTATTATGGTGATAATATTATAGTAAATGTTGCATTAAACTAGACTTTATCATATAAAATATCCAGTGTACAGATGTTCAAGTTTTGCTACTTGTGCCATTGTACATGATTATTATAGTTACTATAATTCTACAGCACTGGCATCATCACTGAGGTCCTTTATATTCTTTTCAGCATCTTCAGCCTTCACCAGTATCTCATGGTATACAGGAATGCCTATAACAAATTTCAGTTTCAATATTAGCACTAACTATTACAGTTTGTTGAATTTACCTTGCTTTTGATGAGGAGCTTCTACCAGTGTATAAGCTGGATTAGCTTCATTGTTGAAGAGATCTACATGACATTGTATGTTCAACAGCAATAATGGAAGGAACGTAACCTTGACTGATACTGATTCAGCCTGTCAGTCATACAATTCACACCTTGTCTTAGAGTACTGGTGGCTGTATAAGCTGGGTTCTCCTCAATGGTATAGGATTGTGGCTGGATAGTTAATATCGATGCCTCAACTGTGAAACAAATTTATACATGAATGTTCGTTAATTTTATGTCCTATACTTGATCAATCACATGTATGTTAGTACATGTGTCTCTTTCTTTCTTGCTCAGCGTAGTTATTTCACTTTTCTTGTGCACTTCAGAATTTTCTAACTGGCGAGTAGAGTCTATGATGATGTATAATGCTGATTTAATACATAATAAAATTAAATATGTACTTGCACGATTTCGCTGGAGATAGATGCATCCTATGCATAGAGAGAGTACCACAATGCACGTGATGAGCACTACTAAGATGCTTCCAGCCCCCACCACCATGTAGAATAGGGGAGTGCCAACCTGAAATGGCAAAGGAGTGGCACCTGTTGTGGTCTCCATAGTCATAGCTCCAAACAGATTCGGTATGTATCCACTCATAGTGATGTGGCCTACTATTAAGTAATAACCGCTTTTCCTATTTTGGAAACATCCTATTTGTTGCACATAAAAGTCTATATAGGGAAATTATATTATTAGTACTAGATAGCTATCATTGATCGTTGACGTCACTATTTTAACTGGCTATAATATTAAAATTTGTATGACAATAATTGCATTCATAACCATAATTATTGGCCCTATGATTGTAAAATACTGAATTTGTATTGTAGAGTCATAGTTGTACAATAATTATGATCTTGTGTCTAGCTGTCCATTGAACTGCAGTACATATTTTTAATATCTCATAATGTGTATGTATGCTGGGTTGTTATGGTAGTCGGTGGGAGGTAAGAGGACCCCGGGGGACTCCGCCTCATTCATGAACTCCACTTCAGCATACACAGGTTCGGTATCGATCAGGAATGGAACTGTTTGCCTCATAGCAAAATTGATATGAATATAACTAACACTTATGTGTTATCATTCAATTTTAGCTCACCTGATATCATACTGTTCACACCATAAATTCTTAATATAGTGGGAACTTGCTTCATTCAATTTCTCCAATTGTCTATAATATTATAGTTACACAAAAAACAAGATGTAACATGCCACAACTCTCTAAGTATTTCAAGGAACCTAACCCCTGATCCTCTATTTATCCAAATTCGCTCTTCTGGCATCCAATGATTGATGTGTGCCAGCTGTTGCAGATATTGTCTCGATTCCTGGCTCCATTTGCTGAGTAGGTCTCTCTGACGGTTGTTCTAGCCTGCCTCTGACTGCTCCCGGAATCGGTGGTCCAGATCTTGGTCTACGATGTTGCCGTGACACACATGATTCATCCACCATAGCATATGACATTGTGTGTTCTATTTTTGAAATTGAAAGTAGGTATGATCACTCTTAATATTCTATGAAATAACATAATATTTAAACAAGATCACCTCTATCTTCTATTAATATGTCATATATTATCATTCTGGGTTCTGAATATCATATGTATTCTGTGGCTGAGAGGCTTCAGAATCAGGCTGCCACAGCTGAATGAGAGAGGGCACAACGCAAATCACTCGTTTCGTTTGAAACTTTTGTGAGTGTGTGCATGTATCATAAATACCTTGTGGCTGGCTTTGCAGCTGCTGTTGTTGATCAGGGGTATGCCCCTCTTCGTTATGGCTCCTTTCTCCTGGCTGTGCGGGTCCGGGTGTTGCTATTACTGTGTATGACTGTCTCTTTCTTGCTACAAGGCAGCCAATTAATGGCCACACACAGGATCAAGATGCCACAGAGGAGAAGCGACATAATGCTACCAGCTCCGCCCACCACATAGAACAGGGCACTACCAACCTTAAGTGCGGCAAAGGCGTAGTATCTGATATGGTCACCATCTCCGTAGTTGTGGGTAAAGTCATGTGTAGCTAATACAATGTTAACTGCTAGTGTTTACGGCACTCCTCAGTGAACCTAATTCTTAATAATTATTAGTAAGTATAGCTATTAATGAAGTAAACTGGGAGTAGCTAAATCAGTAGGTATCATTATCTTTCTGAATAGTTCTCGATTATTAGTTTACCACCTTTCATTTGCCACTATGGAAGTTTTTTCTTCACAAAATTTACTGTGGTTATGATTTAGCCTACACTAGTATTTCACCGTTGGTCTCCAATGGCAAACCTAGCTAGCTACTAGCCCACGAGCTTGATCAACAGTGTGTACAGCTAAGTCTCTCAGTCATGGCTGTATTTTGTCAACACCAAACCTTCCCAAAGTTTCATAATCAACTGATATGTTATCGATAGCGAATAGGTCACGTGCAGCATGTCATATGTAGAGCTCGTCGTAGGCCCACTATATAGTACTATAATTATTTTGGACTCATAGTGATAGTACAAGTGTCACAGTATTGACTTGATATTTCCTTGTGTATCACTACAAATTAAAAACACGGAGAAAGTAGCTATTGTATGTGCTGGCTGATCATCATTCCCTTATCACTATGTTAAAAGTGAAACTTAAGCTGGATATGGCATGATTTTGCTCGAACTGTGTATAATACTTACTTTATCACCATCAATAATAATAATATTATTATTATTGATGGTGATAAAGTAAGTGTTGCCAGGGTTCTATTCATAGGGGGGGGCAGGGGGGAAGCTTCCCCCCCAAAGCACCCAGCTTCTCCCCCAAAGAAGAGTAGCAAGACAAAAAAGAGAGAGGGAGGGAGAGGGAGGAGGTGGGGAACGTATACTATTTGAAATACATGTAAATAGCATTCTTCTGAATTATGTCAGAGTATACATGTTATACCTAAAACCCACAAATACCTATTAGATTATAGCTGCAGCATGCAATTTGATTGGCTACTGACAGGCATCTATATCTCATAGTCACCTACAAGATTTTCATAGTCACCTACAAGTTTTGCCCTCTGGCTCTAGTAATAGCTACAAAGTTATATGATCTAAACTTGTTAGACACTGTTTAGTCGGTTTCTGTATGATTTAGAAGACCCCAGAACCCTCGCTTCGCTCGGGATTCTATATTATGGAGTCCTTCAGTCTTCAAAATCACACAGAAACCTCCTAGACAGTGTCTAACTACTATTTAATGGTTTGGAGGAGGGGACTGTGCGTGAAAGTGCCACACCCCCTTCCACCCCAAACCAAAATTTCTAGATAGAACCCTGGTTGCATACAACTGGAATGATACTTGATCATGTTTGTCATAATAAATCTATACAGCTGCAGTCACTGTGTAGGTATTCGAGTGTACTTGCTATACTTGCACCATTGTACAGTATGATTATGTATGGTTACTGTAGTTCTACTGTAACAGCACCGGCATCATCGCTAGCGCTGAGATCCTTTGTATTCTTCTCAGCATCTTCAGCCTTCACCAGTATCTCACAGTATATAGGAATTTCTATAGTACGTTTCAGTTTCTATATGAATATTATTACAGCTTGCTGAATTTACCTTGCTTTTGATGAGGTGCTTCAACCACTGTATATGCTTGATTAGCTTCATAGTCGAAGAGATCTACAATGTCATGACATTGTACGTTCATGATCAATAGTAATTGCATGGAAGGTATCCCTGATTGACACTGATTGAATCATTATATTATGACCCACACCTTGTCTTACAGCACTGGTGGCTGCATAGGCTTGGTTCTCCTCAATAGTATAGCATTGTGCATGTGGCTGGATAGTTGATACCTCAACTGTGAAATAAATTTATGAAACATAATTATAATAATATTATGTTCATTTGTGTATAATGTTACATGTATTTCTTTCTTTCTTGCTCAGTGTAGTTTTATCCGTGGCACTTTGAATTCTCTTAATAATATGCGCTTCAGGATTTCCTAGCTCAATTTGGCGAATAGAGTCAATGATGATATATACAACGATCAATAGTATATAGTTGCTGAGAATTAAGAATACAATAATAATGTACTTGCACGGTTTCGCTGGAGACAAGCACATCCTATGCATAGAGAGAGAACCACGATGCATATGTTGAGTACTGTTATGATGAATCCAACCCCAACCACTGTGGAGAGCTCGAGTGCAGTGCAGCCAACCTCGTGATCAGTTTCAACTGAAGTACCTGATGCATGCAGACATATTATGGGAGTGTACCAAAGGTACAACGAGCAATAACGAGAACAGAATGAGACTACAGCATAAATTATATAGACAAAGTCAAAGAAAAGTCTAGATAAAAGTTAGCTACGTCTAAGAATAAAACTAACTATTCATAGCTAATCAATAGAGAAATTAAACAAACGACAAGTATATCTCCGCAAGGGGATTCACTATCCTCCGAATGTAATAATATGTATCCACCAATGAAGAAATAAATATATAGTGATGTGCTAAAATTAATATTGTGGCCCACTATTTTTGTATAATAACTTCAATAACACATTTCCTGTTTTGGAAAACATCTTAATAATAATAATATATCTGCTGCACATAAAAGATAGTCTAATATAGAGCAATGCAACTTAATATACCAAATCAGCCATTGTTGAATCTTGACACCACTATTTTGAGCTATGGTTGTGTGACATTTTAATTCTGGGCATAGAGCAGGATACTATACCGACCTCAAATGGCAAGGGAATAGTACCTGATGTGGTCTCCATGATAATCGATATCGACGTCGACATGTTTAACACAACGTTAACTGCCAGTTGTTGTGGCACTCCTCAGTGAATTTCCTTAGTAGGTATAGCTATTAATAATAATAATAATTATTATTAGTATAGCTATATGAGTGAGTTTTAATTAGCGGAAATTGACAACATCATACCTTTCTGAATAGTTCGCGATTATTCACACACCTCCTTTCATTCGCCACTAGCTATAGAAGAGTGCTGATTTTTTCATCACAAAATTTATCCTACTAACAGTTACTGTGCACAGTTATAATTTAGTCTACACTAGACTAAGTATCTCACCATCCCAAAGTTTCACTGCAATCAACTGATATGTTATCAATAGCGAATAGGTCTCATGCAACATATCATAATATATGAAGAGCTTGCTGCGTAGGCCCACTATAATTTTGGACTCAGAGTGGTAACTAGTACAAGTGTCACAGTATTGATTTGCTATTTCCTTGTGTGTACCACTGCAAATTAAAAACAAGGAGAAAGTATTGTGTGTGCATGCTGGCTGATCATCATTCACTTATCACTATACTAAAAGTGAACTTAAGCTGGATATAGCTCTCGAGTTGTGTATAGTATAGACACTTCTTCTAATGATGCTATACCTATTATGGTGATAATATCGTAAGTGTTGCATAAAACTGGAATATAGTACTCTATCATTTTTATCATAATAAAATCTACAGTCACTGCGCAGGTATTTGAGCATACTTGCTATACTTGCACCATTGTACATGTATGATTACGGCTGCTGTAGTTCTACTGTAACAGCACCGGCATCATCGCTGAGGTCCTTTGTATTCTTCTCAGCATCTCCAGCCTTCACCAGTATCTCATGGTATATAGGAATGCCTATAACACATTTCAGTTTCAACTAGGCTAGCTATTATAATTTTTAAATTACTGAATTTACCTTGCTTTTGATGAGGTGCTTCTACCAGTGTATAAGCTGGATTAGCTTCATAGTCGAAGGGATCTGCATGTATATTCAACAATAATAATAATTGCATTGCAGGTACCCTGATTGACACTGATTCAGCCTATCAATCATACAATTCATACCTTGTCTTACAGTACTGGTGGCTGTATAAGCTTGGTTCTCCTCAATGGTATAGGATTGCAGCTGGATAGTTGATGCCTCAACTGTGAAACAAATTTATAATTATTATGCACGTTCATTAGTAACTTTTATATCCTATAATTCTTTATCAATAACGTGACACTGTATGTTAGTACATGTGTCTCTTTCTTTCTTGCTCAGCGTAGTCATTTCACTTTTCTTGCGCACTTCAGAATTTTCTAATTGGCGAGTAGAGTCTATGATAATATTATTTGCCGATATAATAATAATATTATTATAAGAAAATAATTATGCATGTACTTGCACGATTTCGCTGGAGACAAATGCATCCTATGCATAGAGAGAGTACTAGCACTAGTACCATGATGCACGTGATGAGCAATGTTAGTATGCTTCCAACCGCCACCACCAAGTAGAATAGGGCACTGCCAATCTGAAATGGCAAAGGAGTAGCACCTGATGTGGTCTCCGTAGTGTCTGTCATAACTCCAAACATATTCAGCATGTATCCACTCCTAGTGATGTGGTAAATGGTATGGCCTACTATTAAGTAATAACTGCTTTTCCTATTTTGGAAAACATCCCATTTATTTCATATAAAAGTCTATAATATAGGGAAATTATTATAATATTATTAGTACTAGATAGCTATCATTGATCGTTGACGTCACTATTTCAACTGGCTATAATTTGTATAATTGCATTCATAACCATAATTATTGGCCCTATGATTGTAAAAATTAATACTGAATTTGTATTGTAGAGTCATAGTTGTACAATAATTATGATCTCGTGTCTGTCTAGCTGTCCATTGAACTGTAGTACATATTTTTAATATCTCATAATGTGCATGTATGCTGGGTTGTTATGGTAGTCGGTGGGAGGTAAGAGGACACCGGGGGACTCCGCCTCATTCGTGAACTCCACTTCAGGTTCGGTATCGGTCAGGAATGAAACTGTTTGCCTCATAGGAAAATTGATGTGAATAACTGAATATAACTAACACTTACGTATTTTTAGCTCACCTGATATCAACCATAAATTCTTAATAGTGGGAAACTTGCTTCATTCGATTTCTCCAATTGTCTATACACAAAATGCAAGATGTAACATGCCACAACTCTCTATATATTTCAAGGAACCTAACCCCTGATCCTCTATTTATCCAAATTCGCTCTTCTGGCATCCAATGATTGATGTGTGCCAGCTGTTGCTGATATCGTCTCGATTCCTGGCTCCATTTGCTGAGTAGGTCTCTCTGACGGTTGTTCTAGCCTGCCTCTGACTGCTCCCGGAATCGGTGGACCAGACCTTGGTCTACGATATTGCCTTGACACTCGTGATTCATCCACCACAGCATAATATGATATTGTGTGTTCTATTTTTGAAATTGAAAGTAGGTATGATCGCTCATAATATTATTCTATGATTAAACTCACCTCTATCTTCTATTACGTCATATTTTGGGTTCTGAATATCATACTTATTCTGCTGCTGAGAGGCTTCACTGAATGAGAGAGGGTACTGGCAACGATTAATCACACGTTTCATTTAAAACATTCGTGAGTGTGTGCATATATCATCATTAATACCTTGTGGCTGGCTTTGCAGCTGCTGTTGTTGATCACTGGGGGTATGACCCTCTTCATTATGGCTCTGTTCTCCTGGCTGTGGTCCGGGTGTTACTGTTGCTGTTACTGTATAGGACCGTCTCTTTCTTTCTTGCTACGAGGTAGCCAATGGCCACACACATGATCAAGATGCCACAGAGGAGAAGCGACATAGTACTACCAGCTCCGCCCACCACATAGAACAGGGCACTACCAACCTTAAGTGCGGCAAAGGCATAGTATCTGATGTGGTCGCCATCTCCGTAGTTGTGGGTAAAGTCAAGTGTAGCTAATACAATGTTAACTGCTAGTGTTTGTGGCACTCCTCATGCAGTGAACCTAATTCTTAATTAGTAAGCATAGCTATTAATGAAGTAAACTGGGAGTAGCTAAATCAGTAGCTATAAACTGAGTTTAGAGAAAGTATCATTATCTTTCTGAATAGTTCTCAATTATTAGTTTACCACCTTTCATTTGCCACTATGGAAGTTTTTTCATCACAAAATTTACTGTGGTTATGATTTAGCCTATACTAGTATTTCACCATTGGTCTCCAATGGCAAACCTAGCTAGCTACTAGCCCACGAGCTTGATCAATAGTGTGTACAGCAAAGTCTCTCAGTCATGGCTGTATTTTGTCAACACCAAACCTTCCCAAAGTTTCATAATCAAGTGGTATGTTATTGATAGCGAATAGGTCACATCGTAAATATGTAAAGCTCGCTACGTAGGCCCACTATAGGACATGTATTTGAACTCAGAGTAATAGTACAAGTGTCACAGTGATTTGATATTTCCTTGTGTACCACTGCAAATTAAAAACAAGGAGAAAGTATTGTAGGTGCTGGCTGATCATCATTCCCTTATCACTATGTTAAAAGTGAAACTTAAGCTAGGTATATGGCATGATTTTCCTTGAACTGTGTATAGTTATGATGGTGATAATAATAATATTATAGTAACAACTGGAATGATACTTGATCATGTTTGTCATAATAAATCTACAGTCACTGTGCAGGTATTCGAGTGTAGCTACTTGCTATACTTACACCATTATATTATGTGTATGATTATGGTTACTGTAATTCTACTGCAAACAGCACCAGCATCATCGCTGAGGTCCTTTGCACGCTTCTCAGCATCTCCAGCCTTCACCAGTATCATAGGCTCATGGTACATAGGAATGCCTATATTATTTTGAACACATTTCAGTTTCAATAATATAATATTAATATTATTATTACAGTTTGCTGAATTAATCTTGCTTTGATGAGGAGCTTTTACCAGTGTATAAACTGGATTAGCTTCATAATTGAAGAGATCTACATGTATCAACAGTAATTGCATGGTAGTAACCCTGATTGACACTGATTCAATCATATGACCCACACCATGTCTTAGAGTATACTGGTGGCTGTATATGCTTGGTTCTCCTCAATGGCATATAGCATTGTGGCTGGATAGTTGATACCTCAACTGTGAAACAAATTTATGAAACATAATTATAATAATAATAATTATGTTCATTTATGCATGTATTTCTTTCTTGCTTGCTCAGTGTAGTCTTATCCGTGGCATTTCGAGTTCTCTTATGCACTTCAGGATTTTCTAGTTCAATTTGGCGAGTAGAGTCAATTATGATACATGACGATCAATAGTAATTGAGAATACAATATTACGTATTTGTATGGTTTCGCTGCGTAGGCCCACTATAGTATATTATTAATTTTTGGACTCAGAGTGATAACTAGTACAAGTGTCACAGTATTGATTTCCTATTTCCTTGTGTGTACCACTGCAAATTAAAAACAAGGAGAAAGTATCATATTATGTGCTGGCTGATCATCATTCACTTATCACTATACTAAAAGTGAAATGTAAGCTGGATATAGCATAATTTTGAGTTACGTATAATAATATTATTATAGACGCTTTCTTCTAGTGATAATATAGTAAGTGTTGCATACAACTGGAATGGTACTTTAATTATCATGTTTTTCATAAAATCTATAGTGTAGGTATTCGAGTGTTACAGTATTAAGTCTTGCACGATTGTACGTGATTTTAGTCACTGTACTTCTACAGCACCAGCATCATTGCTGAGGTCCAGTATCTCATGGTATATAGGAATACCTATAATATAATGTATTGAACATTTCAGTTTCATATTTAAGTTACAGTTTGCTGAATTTACCTAGCTTTTGATGAGGAACTTCTACCGGTGTATAAGCTGGATTAGCTTCATAGTCAAAGAGATCTACATGTACATGTATGTTCAGCAGTAATTGCATGGAAGGTACCCTAGCTCACTAGACACTGATTCAGCCTATCAATCATAATTATTATGATTCACACCTTGTCTTGCAGTACTGGCGGTTGTATAAGCTGGGTTCTCAATGGTATACAGGATCGTGGCTGGATAGTTGATACCTCAACTGTGAAATAAATTTATAATTATTATATGCACATTAAATTTTGTTAATTTTTATGTCCTATAATTCTTTATCAATCACGTGCATGTTAATACATGTGTCTCTTTCTTTCTTGCTCAGTGTAGTCATTTCACTTTTCTTATGCACTTCAGAATTTTCTAATTGGCGAGTAGAGTCTATGATGATGTTATAATAATATTATTTTGCTGATATAATATTTTTATTATTATAAGAAAATAATTATGTACTTGCACGATTTTGCTGGAGACAAATGCATGCTATGCATAGAGAGAGTACTAGCACTAGTACCACAATGCACGTGATGAACACCACTAGGATGCTTCCAACTGCCACCACCACGTAGAATAGGCTACTGCCAACCTCAAATGGCAAAGGAGTAGCCTCAAATGGCAAAGGAGTAGCACCTGATCCTGATGTGGTCACCATAGTCATAGCTCCAAAAATATTCGGTATGTATCCACTCATAGTGATGTGGTAAATGGTATGACCTACTATTAAGTAATAATCGCTTTTCCTATTTTGGAAAACATCCCATTTGTAAAGTCTATAATATTATTATTAGCACTAGTTTAGAGACACCATTGATCATTGACGTCACTATTTCAACTGGCTATAATATTAAAATTTGCATGATAATAATTGCATTCATAACCACAATTATTGGCGCTATGATTGTAAAATACTGAATTTGTATTGTAGAGTCATAATTGTACAATAATTATGATCTTGTGTCTGTCTAGCTGTTCATTGAACTGCAGTACATATTTAATATCTCATAATGTGCATGTATGCTGGGTTGTTATGGTAGTCGGTGGGAGGTAAGAGGACCCCGGGCGACTCTGCCTCATTCATGAACTCCACTTCAGCATACACAGGTTCGGTATCGGTCAGGAATGGAACTGTTTGCCTCATAGGAAAATTGATGGGAATAACTGAATAAAAATTTAATAACTAACACTACATGCATGTTATCAATTTTAGCTCACCTGACATCATATCTGACTGCTCACACCATAAATTTCTTAACGGTGGGGCGCTTGCTTCATTAGATTGCTCCAATTGCCTAGAATGTAAGCCATAATAACTTATGTCACAAAGTTCTAGCTATAAATATTTCAATGAGCCGACCCCTGATCCTTTCTAGTGTCTTCATTGTTGTTATTATTGGTGATTGAAGTATTACTTTTATTGGTTACGATACAGTAGACAAGAACCATGGACAGTAGGATGACCACCAATAGCAAAGCGGCTACTCCACCAGCCGCAGCTGATATGACATAGATCGTGAGATTGGTAGCTACTGTAGCGCTCGAGGGGCTATAGCTAGTAGATGAATGTGGCATCGTAGGTATTATAGTACTGTTACTACTACCACTAGGGGTTTGTGGAAAGCTGAATATTTCATGGTCAGTTGTCGGGTGTGTTGTGGAGGATTCTGTTCCTATAGTAATGGTTATCATGTGATCTTCCGGAGTCTGAATGGTTCCTGGTACTCTATCAGCAAATTTGGCTAATCATTGTGTGCGCAGGTGAAAGATAACGTTTTAGTCGGAAGGAAGGAAAGGCTTACCTTTGGTGAGATTTGTCCTGCCTCCCACTTTGAAGAACAGGCATCCACTCTCTGGTAGTCCTCCACCAGAACAGGATAGGTTCATGCGATAGAGCTCTCCAATATACTCCATAACAGAGTATGCCAGGCTAGATTGATTCATCTATAAATAATTATTATGCTTAATTATTTGAAATTCAAAATGACAGTCATTGAAAACATACGTTTATAGCTCCATCTTCAGTCAACGAAAGTCCATCGTGACTGATCTGAATTGCTTGCTGCCTCCCACGGTAAACCTCAAGGCTTGAAATGTGACATAGAGAGTTGTTAACCACTCGAGAGCAACATTGTCCATGTGGTTCATAAGTTGCCACCACTACACTACTTTGAAATTGCTCCTGGTCATTAATGAATAGGGTGATTTGATAAGACGAAAGATCTTGACGTGAAGAAATTGCAAACCTGCAAACTGTAGTATAGCTAGCTATAGCACACAATGAACTGTGACAAGCAATAATTAATATTATCACTACTTATAGAGCATAAAATGTGTACCATTATGCAAACTTTGATTGTCGACACATCGCCTTTCATCCACCAGATAAGTATCAGCATAGCAATTTCTATGCTGTGAAGAGTTAGTGAAGGTCAAGATATCGGCTTCCTGTAGACGTCTGTTCACCGAGACCGGTACTGCTTCCTCTGTAGGTGTACCATCACTTACTTGCATAATTGCAAGCAGATGCAGTGTTAGGGCTGCCATTAGCCACATAACCAAGTTTACCGTCAACGATCTCTTATTTACCATACCAATTATCTAGCTTCACACTCTGCATCTATAGCTATTCCTTACCACAGCCTCATGCACAGTGTATGCATTCACACACGATATATTATTTTTTCAACATCCATGGTGCTAAGGAAAACCCTGTGCACTCACAGATTACTCATGTGTAGCAAATGCAATTTCCCAACCGAGATCAATTGGTACAGAATGCATTGTATGCACAAATCCTGATCTGTCAGTGTACAAAGCAACCTCAGTGTATAGCTCAAGGGACATGCAAAATTTATAATAATACTTACAATCATGACGTACAGATACTATATTATGGTACAGAAGACTACATGGTATAAAAATTAATTTTAATGGTCTAGTAAATCATTGGCTGTGTACACCAAATTAAAAATGCATGGCAAGCTGATAATAAAATTAATGTACGTCTATATGCGGCAGCTATATATTATTCTTAATTCTGGCTATAGGTATGTCTTGTAGCTAGTAACCAGAGAGAGTAGGTCTTTCAGATCATGAAAGAGCTTCCTTCGAAGTATAATTGATATCAATAGCATCTATATAAACCATATCATAAATCAAGGAGCTATTTTATCACCATTGCTGTTTACTTACCAGAAACGAGATAAGATAAATCTAGTTCTCGTTTCAGCTTGCTTGGAATAACATCTGATGTTTGTTCATGTGGTGCTTTTCTGTGTGTGTATAGACTTTATATAAAGGATTCCCAAACACATGGGAATTATAATAAATAGTCCCATGGCAGGGACTGTAATAGCCAACCACTAGCTGTATACGTGTGGCTTGTCTCAAGAGCATTACCAAGGATTAATAACCATGGTATTAGTTTTAGTAACTATGCGAAGGGTTCAGAACCAGAGACTGAGTGTAGCTTTTACTCCTTTAAAGATGATTTCCCCACATTTAATTTAATTTTCGATATAGGCCACTCTGGTTTTTGACCCTTCAAATTTGTTCATGCTGCTTAGATAACATGTGTAGGGCAAATTATAAGATCTGCATGACCTTCTATTCCTGGTATTGGCTTCAGTCTTTGTGCAACATGTACATTTACAGTAGCAACAGGCTAGGCAAATTAAGACCACACTGAAGAAGAGAAGTAGAATCCCAGCTACTGCTGAAATGGAGTATGTGACAATATCGATGACAGTGATTCTCGATGGATTGGATTCATCAGTCTCCATCCTTCCATTTTGTGTTGGAATGATGCCCGATACGATACCACCAAATTTAGCTGTGTATCATAGAGTATTATGCTGTACGGAGTTGTGTATGACTAACCTTTATTGACGTTAGACACTCCAATGATCTTGAGGAATAGGCACCCACTTTCTAGATTTTCATCTTCGGAGCAAGTCACATTCATACGATACAACTCCCCTGTGAACTCGTCAATACTGTACATTACACCAGCTTCATCAATCTAAAAGTTAATAGTGCATTGTCATGTAAACATACATTGATGTGGGCATTACTTGAATACTTCCATTCTCGTTAATTGAGAATCCATCATGACTTATCTCTATTGCCTTTTTCCTGCCACGATACACCTCCAAGCTGTCAATGTGGCAGCTGTTTACCCCTTGTTGATGTACTTTGTCTCTTATGACTGCTACAGATGATGAATTTGTGCCCACTGCTGTCAGTAATGTCACCGTGTTGTTAGTTTGTTGGTTCTCTAAAAAATCCACAGCAACTCTAATAGTATGATCTTGGAGTGTTATTGACTCGTCAGAAGCAATGGTAAACTTGCAAGCTGCATGTTTGTCAGCAAACCATACATGAGCTTTATCCACACAGCTAGCTACCCGTACACACGCAATATTCTACAGACATCGAGCATGCACGCTATAGTATGCATGTACGGCATTATAATGATACAACCATGCCAGAGTGGTTACCATTGAGCAGTTCTTCATTACTCACACATATCCTGTCATCCACCAAATAAGTGAATTTGTTGTCAGTGTTGCATGATTTGACGTTACGTGCTGAACTGAAGTGAACAGTATCATTTCCAAGCTGTCTTTCAACTAATACTGGCACTGCTAACTCAGTCTCAGTGCCATCCATACACACTACCCTAGTCCTATAGACTGACAAGATGAGGTTCATGGCCCCAAACATGAGAAGCTTTCTCAGAGCCATAATTTTAATTAATAGCCGTGACCAACTCAAAACTAGTTAACTATCAATTAGGTGCCTGATAACATCGCTACTATAGTTATAATTTGCCAGTTTTCCCCAAGAGATCGGTTATCAATGTTAAGTGCATGTAAATAATTAACTGAACTGAAACTATAGCAATTAGATATTACTGAAGTATTAGCTATAGCAATTTTTATACCGAACAATAATAGTACCATAATCGCTATCTATCTATCTGTATCTCTTTTTGTCCTTGGTACGACAGAAGAACAGAATTGTACCAACTAAAGCTGCAATAAACAGCAGAATCAGAAGTCCAGCAACTGCCAGGATGGCATAGGTGGCGTAGTCTAAGATAGCCGCGCTTGAACCAGGTGCATCTGTGGACATGGCAGGTGGTAAAGTGCTCCGTGCCATTACAGTATTCTTGACGGTGGTATCATCGATATTATCAGTATGTTGTCCTCTTATATTGACTGCAGGTATATGACCATCAAACTTTGCTGCAACATTGGTGTGGTATCACAACGTGTATGTGGGTGGGTCATATGAGATATTATTAATTTAGGATCCAGCAACTAACCGTTGGTGAGATTAGCATCTCCCATGATCTTAAAGAAGAGACATCCACTTATAGCGCCTGAACAGGACAGATTCATGCGATATAGTTCCCCTTTGAGCTCCTTAATATCATATGCCAGATCACTTATATGAATCTACATTATGATACCAGTTTTTGGGAGTTATAGTTGGCAATACTGATGCACTTACCTCAATGTTTCCTTGATTACTGATATTGAAGCCATTATGACATATTTTGATTGCCTGTTGCTTTCCTCGATACGCCTCTAAACTGGACACATGACAATTTGACAGCAAGCTCTGTTGCGGTGGATCCCTGAGAGTAATGACCGCATTGGTTTCAGTACTATTTTCATAAAATGTTAGCAATATTCTCATAGTACTAGTTTCTAAATCATTCTCACTAATGCGCACAAAAAGTCTGCCTGGAATTTGTGATACAGAAGCACTGGTAATTGCAAAGTTACAGCCTGTACAAATTTAAGACAATAATATTAACTGCAATGGTTTAGCTCATTTTGTTACCATTAATCAATTCTGTGTTATTCACACAACATCTTTCTTCCACCAAGTAAGTACGATTTTCACTATCACAGCTTCCATGTTGTGATTCATCATAAAAATAGAGATCCTCACTTAATCGTCTTCTGACTCTTCTCACGAGTCCCATCTCTTCATTTGCACTGCATACTATTCTACTGATTACATAGACAAACACTATAGCCTTCAACATAAAACTTGTGTATCGTCGTCCATGGGGCATTTTAGTCAGATACGTAGCCATTGCTGTAGCTAGCTGTCTTATAACTATTCTTTCATTATCCTCTATAGTAACTGTTAATGTATGTCATGTGGCGTATATTGTTGAGTTGCAGCTATAGCTGTACGTAGCCACATGCGATCATGCACAGCTGTTGAACTTGGATTCAATTGAAACAGTTTCCCAAAGTACCTGGTTGTTGAAAACAGTCTTCTATTAGTGAAGCAAAACATGAAGTTTACTACATGCAGCCATAATAATTATATAATTATACTTACATGATCATTATATACGTTAACGTGCACCTGCATGTACTTTCTGAATCAGTCAATAGTAAATTCACCAAAATTAAGTATTCCAATGATTAGAGGGGCTGCTAACCCTTGTATAATGGACTGCGCAGCTGGAAATGGTATACACAATTAACACTATACATAGTACCGGTATACAATAATAACGTCATGCAAATAATGTCTGAGCTTAATTTTACTGAGCTTCCTATAGAATTGCATGACATTATCTATTCAGCTAGCACTATCTGTATAGCCAAAATACTTGCCACAATGACTGTTCCTATAATAATACAGGAAGTTAATATTTCCCTATATACCATAATATTATTATAATAATAATATCAGTAAATAATGTATAGTATGAATTGGAATAATATAATATTATGCATATGATGAGGAAATGTGTTTGTGACATGTAGCAATTGCATGCAGTTGTTTACCTGACAGTGTGTGTCATGTGGTCTTATGATCAATTTAATGTAGATCGTTTTTATAGGAAAGTAACTTGTTATGAAGCAGTACAATAATTATTATCATTGTGCAGTCTGTAGTTGATAAATTCTACATGTACACTCACTTGAGAACGAAATTACTGTGTCAGCTATAATAATTTACATGTATACTATAATTCACTCAGTAGCTATGCATGAGCTGTGTCAAATTTCATTTCATTCCATTAAAGTACTGAGTATAAGTGTAAGTGCTAATCTCCTTCTTGATCAATGCTATCGTATATGCCCTCCTGGAGATCCCCTGTGTTCATTAGGCCTGCATTCTCCTTAGCCACATTAATGTCCACAAGTTTTGAATAACCACTGAACCCTCCTTTCCCATCGCGATCAACATTTCCATCTCCCGACTCAATACGGCTGCTTACATTCTGATAGTGATTCACAATAATTGCCTCATCGTACAAAGCCTCGCTGGCTTCCTCAAGGTCCCCGTCTAGGTAGGGCGGAGGAAGGGGAGGGGGTGACTCTCCCTTTGGCGGTGCCGATGTGTCCAATGTCATCTCTTTGTCACTTTCCTTTCCTTGTTTTTGACTTGATGGTCTCGATTCCTGGCTGCCTGGAGTTCCCAATATTTTATCAGGATCGTCTATTACTGGTGTGGGAAGTGGGGAGGGAGTATCACAGTATGCAGCACTGTTCATGATATCATGATTCGACCTGGTTTTGGGATTTGGTGTGGCGTACAGATCCTCATTCTGATTCTGATTCTGATTCTGGTCCAATTCCGTTTCCAAGCTGCGCCACTTTGCTCCACCGACGCCTATTCGGGAATAGTCCGACAAAAGTGGCATTGAATGACGTGGGTTCTTTTGTGTGTCATGGACAAGTCGACTGTAATCTTCATTTTCCATGTCAATATCAACCATAGCGGTACTAGGTAAAGTACGCGAACGGTCCTTTGCACTATCACCAGGTGGATACGGATACGACGTACTAAGGTCACACTTCACTTCAGCATAGTCTCCGTCATTTACCGTAAAACCATGAACCATTGGTGGCATCACATCTGCTGTGACAGTCATATTGTGAGCAACTCCATTCTCTGTTTTATCATCGTTGTTTACGGTGGCATACATTCCTGTCAATAGCAGATACAAGATTATAGTGTAACGGTATGTACTTCTACTATACACTATACAACAATAACATGTTGGACTTGTTGAAAATTGTAACTCAGAGAGCTATATTATATAGCTGGCAACAAGTGTAGCAATAAGCTAAAATTTTATGTGTGACAAATGGGCCAAATTTAATGGGATCTCTCTTATAATCACATAATACACGTTTAATTAGTATTCTTGTGTGAAATCTTCAAATTAGTGATGATCTATCATCAATAGCTGCCCTGCAGTAGCACACTTGGTGCAATCAGATAATATTATTATGCATGAGCCGCACGATAATGTTAGTGCTATATATTTCACTATACAATGCAGAATTGCTCAAGACATGTAGATGTAAAGTTTCAACTTGTAGGTCATCCTGTATAAGGCTTCTAACTAAACATTATTGTAAGTATCTGTTTATTCTGTACACCACGCAAGTGTATATTATTGGTTTTCGTTCACTAAAAGTACACATGGGTGTTTAATTTATTAGCCATGCACTGAGCATACTACACATGACTACTCTTATCAAACAAGGAGGCCCTGTATATTATAGTTGCAAAAAGCCCTATATATGATTACAGCATAACAGCCACGTACATGTTCCATACTATTTCATATTAGTATAAATGTGTGATTGTAGCATTGTAAAGTATAGCTTAGCCCAATTCCGGATCCCATAATATATACCTTCTGGGATGTTTTTCACTTGCTTAGGGTCTATAGTCTTGTTCTCATTGGGTATTTCGTCGACTTTTTCTTGGATGAGTGGAATCGTGTCCCTCAAGTTGTCCTGGCTACTCATCTCAGTAGCTACATTCTCTTGTGACAGCTGCAGCTGTCGTTTAGTTTGTTGTTCATTGACATTGTCTTCCTCTACGCTGCCTGCATGTCAGCAACATGATATGGACGCTGATACGTTACACTAGCTCTATAGTTCAGGTACACATCTTGTATGCACATACTCATCTCAAAAACAAACATGACCTAATATATACCAGTTAGCTAACTAACGTACCACATTGACCAACTGTAGAGGGTACATGTTCCAATGCTAGATAGCTACAGTAACTTTAATCTACACCAAATTTACTATAGCCAGTGCATCAAACTGGGAACACAGTGATACTGCCGTGACTATTTGCACTGGTATATAATATTATAAGATTCTGAAAATGACCAGCTCTCAAAACTGAGTATAGCTACCTCACCTGGTTTCAGAGTAGTATTGTTCACTTTAAGTTCAATAATATCATCATTATTCTCCTGTGGAGATGTCAACAGTTTTACTTTCCTGTACATTCGGTAAACAAATTTAAAGGCGGAAGAAGGTAGGATATTATCATCGATAGAGCTATAGTATAATATGGTGATAGTATACCTATTCATTAGCCTGTTTCGTTTCACAAGGTATCTTGCAAAGCAGCAGTAACCAATTGCCATGATGATGATAATGATGACGAGCGTGGCCACAACTCCTACGGCAGTGTAGAAAGTTGCACCCAAGTATAAATATTCATCGCTGTTTAAGGCGTCAAAAAAGCCCAATTCGGCGTCGGTGGCAGATCCCATCTTTCTTTATTCTTTAGTTCGCAACAATGTTCCTGCTATAATTGTAGGCGTGGTGAATAATACGCATCTTGAACTGCGCACGCGCGAAGCGACATGCGCAAAACCACGCCGTATCCATAAAAGGATCTATTCAAGATAGTGAGTCCTGACGTGACAGCCTGACCAGAAAGTAGTAGATCTTATAATAATATTAATGCGTGTAGCTCATCGGAGGCTGAAGTTCCTTTGCACTGTTCAGAACTCCTGGCAGGAGAGGTCGTAACCGAGGTCGTAACCAAAGAATGCAAAAGTATTATGATTGCACAATGTCATTCACTTTCACTTAATAGTAATAATTTTGATTTTATTATAAACAACTGTACAAATTTATTTCAGTATTATTACACTAAATTTGTATGGAAGCAATATCTCATTACACTGCACTACAGTAATGCACGCAATAATAGCAAACTGAATTAATAGCAATAATTGCTGGATTTTGGAGAATTCATCTCTTGCCAACATTCATGTACATCTCCTGTTGAGGTTCAGAGGTTACAAGGCTATCAGGGTCATCATAGAGTGCCAGCCCTCCCCCTGTTGGATTGATTCCAAGACCTGCTGCTGTGCTCTGAGCACTGGACTGAATTCCCCCTTTAATTGCAGGGTTCTCCTCGTCGACGAAGGCTGGGGGAAGAGGAGGAGGGGGTTCTTCTGGTGGGCTACTTGTTCTTCCTCTACGTTGTCCATTTTCAGTTGACCCGTTTCTTTTGCTTTTACCCGTATCTTGCTGGGTGATATTCAAGTACTCTGATGAAGTTGGAGGTGGCATCGACAATCGCTGCGTACTAGTGCCTGATGATGCGCCCTGTTCTAAGGTTGTGCCTGCTGCTTTCCCGGAATTCTGCTTCTTTTTCTTGTATGATTTGTCAGGTACGGAATACTCCACCTCTACGATTTCCTTCTCTGCTTTGTTCTCCTTGGCAATCTTAACACCTGCACTATCGCTGCTATTCTTGTTTCCCGTACAAGTACAGTCATCCTGTTCCACATGAGTGATGATGTCATAATTATCTCCATCCATTGTACTGGGGTCAGTATTAAATTTTGTTTGTTTTGTTTGATGGATGGTTGATGGTTGATCCGTAGTGGCCACTGTGTCATACATTGCTGCAGATACAGATACCACAACTATAAAAATTTAATGGGGTTTAGCTATTGTGTGTTCTTAGCTAATGGATGTTTTGCTTGAGCCAGAGGTGATTGATCAGAGATGATTGTGTATTTGCTTGCAATGATCATAATTATAGCTAGCAAAGTGCATAATATAGAGTTTACCTTCAGAATAGTTTTCCAGCTTTGCATCTTCAGCCCAGTCATTAGCCTTAGTTTTGCTCTTATCTTTCTCTCTGTCAGCAGATATTTCTCCTCCAGCTTTTGTCTTGAATCCATCTCCTTTCATCTCTGCAAATATAATATGTATTATTCAATGACTTATTAATGGTTTAGCTATATACCAGTTACCTAAGTTGATATCTTCCTTATCCTCTTTGGATCCGACATTATATGATCTTCTTTTCAACCTATTAAGGTGATCGGTGCACACACACAGAAAAAGTTAGAGCATGAATTAAAATGCTAAGGTTTTAATATGTGCAGCTATATAGCACTGGAGGATGGTATGATACTGCGCGATTGATTACTAACCTGCGGCATATGCAGCAGATGGTTAGGCCACTCCAAATGAGAATATAGTTTCCCGTCCTGGCTTCCTGCATTTTACATGCGGGCGGGCGCCCATTACCATTAACCATTATTATGAATATCATTATGAGCACAATGAATATAATTAAAATTCTTTATCCCACAATTGTGCACGTGCATACAAGGAGAGCATGGACAGCTAGCCAGTGCTACCGCTAGCTAGTGTGCGCTGATAGCAGCACCTTGACAAGAAGGAGCATTATTATCATGAAAGCAACGTAAGTACACACATCACCGTTGGTTGCTAGCTTCAAAATTCATGAAGCAGTATTGCTCCTAGCTAGCTACAACCATAAATAATGGATATAATGGTCAAACGAAGCGGTAGCATCAGAAAGAGGCGGGCGGTGGACGGGAAACTATGTTCTCATTTGGAGTGGCCATAGTATAATAATAGTGGTAGGCGTCAAAAAAGTCCGTCATTTCGGTGCTGTCAGTCATCTTTCTTTACTTCGCAACGATGTTCCTGTTACAATTGTAGGCGTGGTGAATAATAAGCATGTTGAACTGCGCACGCGCGAAGCGACTTGATTGGGCATGCGCAAAAACCACGACGTATTCAAAATAAGATAGTGAGTCCTGACGTGACAGCCTGACCAGAAAGTAGTAGATCTTATAATAATATTAATGCGTGTAGATCATCGAAGGCTGAAATTCCTTTGTACTATCCAGAATTCCTGGCAGGAGAGGTCATAACCAAAGAATGCAAAACTATGATTACACAATGTCATTCAATTTCACGTAATAGTACTAATAATTGTAATTTTATTATAGACAACTGTACAAATTTATTTCAGTATTATTACACTAAATATGTATGGAAGCAATATCTCATTACACTGCACTACAGTAATACACACAATAATAATTATAGCAGTAGCAAAAATTAACAGCAACACTGTAAAAACAAGTGGATCATATTAAACTAATGTGGGTTACTTCAGTTGCACACACTATACCTCCATATCATAGTTCTCATAATATTACTAAGGCCAGTGTTAGTTGTAAACGTGTTTCTGGTCACCCGCCCGCATGCTATTTTAGAGGCCGCCTGTTTCGGCCATTATTGTCATTATTTGGCACTGCGCATGCTCAGTTCAATTACCAAAATTACATCCTGTCTGTGGTTTGTCCAGGAAATGTTCAAATTGTACAGGATATGCTGAGGTAAAATAATGGAATAATGAATAATGATAACCGCCCGCCCGCATGGCTAAGTGAGCTCTGATGTGACCAGAAACACGTTTACAACAAACAGTGGCCTAAACTATGTCAAAGCCAGTTTGTGAATAACAGGCAGGCATAGTTGCACGTACACTTGTCCCAGGAGTATTATCAAATTCATGTAATACGTAACTGTGGCAAGTTTGAGATAGTATCTATAATTAACTGGATTATAGGAGCTATGATAGGAATTAATGTACCAGTACTAGTGCAACTAAAGCAACCCACATTAGATTAGTGTAATCAATTTGTTTTTGCTGTGAATAATTGCTGGATTTTGGAGAATTCATCTCTTACCAACGTTCATTACATCTCCTGTTGAGGTTCAGAGGCTACAAGGCTGTCAGGGTCATCATAGAGTGGCAATCCTCCCCCTATTGGGTTGATTCCAAGACCTACTGCTAGCGCTGTGCTCTGAGCACTGGACTGAATTCCCTCTTTAATTGCAGGGTTCTCCTCGTCAACGAAGGCCGGGGGAAGAGGAGGAGGGGGTTCTTCTGGTGGGCTACTTGTTCTTCCTCTACGTTGTCCATTTTCAGTTGACCCGTTTCTTTCGCTTTTATCCATGTCTTGCTGGGTGATAATTGAGTACTCTGATGAAATTGGCGGTGGCATTGACAATTGCTGCATACTAGTGCCTGACTTTGATGATGATGCGCCCTGTTCTAAGGTTGTGCCTGCTGCTTTCCCGGAATTCTGCTTCTTTTTCTTGTATGATTTGTCAGGTACGGAATACTCCACCTCTACGATTTCTTTTTCTACTTTCTTTTCTTTGTTCTCCTTGGCAATCTCAGCACCTGCACTGTCGCTGCTATTCTTAATTCCCGCACGAGTACAGTCATCCTGTTCCACATGAGTGATGATGTCATAATAATTATCTCCATCCACTGCATGGGGGTCAGTATTAAATTTTGTTTGATGGATGGTTGATGGTTGATCCGTAGTGCACTCCACTGTGTCATACATTGCTGCAGATACAGATACCACAACTATAAAAATTTAATGGGGTTTATTGTGTGTTCTTAGCTAAATTATGGATGTTTTGCTTAAGCCAGAGGTGATTGATCAGAGATGATTAGCTATGTATTTGCTTGTGATGATCATATAGCTTAAAAAATGCATAATAGAGTTTACCTTCAGAAATGTTTTCCAGCTTTGCATCTTCAGCCCAGTCATTAGCCTTAGTTTTGCTCTTGTTCAGTTTCTCTCCCTCAGTAGTTATTTCTCCTTCATGATCAACTTCTTCCATCCTGAATCCATCTCCTTCTTTCTCTGCAAAAATTAAATTAGCTCCATGTAGCTAAATCAGTGATGTACTAAAGGTTAAGCTAGTTACCTAAGGTGATATATTCTCTATCCTTTTTGGATTCAACATTATAGGATCTTCTTTTCCTAAGTGATCAGTGCACACACACAAAATAAGAGCCTAAAATTTAATAATTAAATATTAGGATTTCTGTGCTATACGTACAACATTGAAGGATGGTCGGTAGCTACGCGGTCGATTACTAACCTTCGGCATATGCAGCAAATGGCCACGACATGTGCAATAACGATGAGCAGTAGGATGGAAACTTTTACGATATCAACGTAAAATATTTGCTCTCTATAACATTGAAGAAAGTCATCAAAACATGTGATATTTTCACGAGCCATATTTTGAGTGATAGGCGAGCTAGCTTGGAAAACTCGCTTTTATCCTAGTCTCGCGAGCCGGCCAGCCCCTTCTGTTTTGGTGGCTCGCGAGACTACTATCCCGATCACGTATCCGCTGCTACGTTATTAAAGTGGGCGTGGCTAATTAATCACGAGGGGTGGCCAAACGAAGCGAGAGTCACGGATCGGATCTTCTCCCAGGCAGGGGGGCTGACTGGCCTTAGTCTCGTGCCCAGCCCCCTTCATGCACGCGCGAGAAAGGGTCTGGTAGCAGTTACGCGTCCGGCTGGAATGCAATAATTGGCAATTCAGGTTTGCGTACAATAGAAACTAACCGCCACTTCCGTGCCGTGCACGCATATGCGCATAATTACATTCCACTAATGTCATGTGACCATGGTTCTGCAACCTGATTGGGCCGCAATATACGTACCTCGAGGACAAGGAAGTGCGACCCTTTTTACCAGACCCTTTCTCGCGCGTGCACGAAGGGGGCTGGCACGAGACTAGACTGGCCTCACTTGGGCCTCCCGGAGCTGATGGGGGAGAAAAGCATTTTCAACTGTTGTTTGTCCATATCACAAGAAGAAATCTTCTGTTCTAGGATTGGAAGACAGCTGGAATCTTGAGAGAAAACCTTACCAAGCAGGCAAGTTTAATAGCTATTCTGTTTATAATAATAGTAGACTACTATAGAATAAATGTGTATGCTTAAATATGGCCCATGATAGTCATTCACCTATGTAGGGACTAAGTTTGGGCGATCTACTGCGGTTGGACGATGAACGCAGTGTGTACGTCTTGTTTCTCATCATCATGTCTCTGACGGTCAACCCACAAGGACAGCTCTATTGGTATGCCTGCTTATCCAGGACTCCTGGCAGGAGAAGCTGTAACCAAAGAATGTAAAATTATTATTGCACATTCACTTTCACTTAATAGTACTAATCGTGATTTTATTATAAATAACTGTGCAAATTTATTTTAGTATTATTGTAAAATTTATATGGAAACAAATTTGAATAACTCATTACATTGCACTATACTACAGTAATGCACACAATAATAATATTATTATTACAGCAGTAGCAAAGATTAACAGCGATTGCTGGATTAGCTATATAGAATTCATCTCTTGCCAACGTTCATGTACATCTCCTGTTGAGGTTCAGCGGTTACAAGGCTGTCTGGATCATCATAGAGTGGCAATCCTCCCCCTGTTGGGTTGATTCCAAGACCTACTGCTGTGCTCTGAGCACTGGACTGAATTCCCCCTTTAATTGCAGGGTTCTCCTCGTCAACGAAGGCCGGGGGAAGAGGAGGAGGGGGTTCTTCTGGTGAGCTACTTGTTCTTCCTCTACGTCGTCCATTTTCAGTTGATCCGTTTCTTTTGCTTTTACCCGTGTCTTGCTGGGTGATATTCGAGTACTCTGATGAAGTTGGCGGTGGCATCGACAATCGCTGTGTGCTAGTGTTACTGGATGTCACATGTAGTAGAGTGTTGTATTCCAAGCTTGATGACTGCCCTCCTGACTTTGATGATGATGCGCCCTGTTCTAAGGTTGTGCCTGCTGCTTTTCCAGCGTTCTGCTTCTTTTTCTTGTACGATTTGTCAGGTACGGAATACTCTACCTCTACGATTTCTTTTTCTGCTTTCTTTTCTTTGCTCTTCTTCAAGTTGGCGGATTTGGTGTCACTGCTGTTCTTGTTTCCTGCATTAGTACAGTCGTCCTGTTCCACGTGGGTGATGATGTCATAATTATCTCCATCCACTGCATGGGGGTCAGTATTAAATTTTGTTTGTTTTGTTTGATGGATGGTTGATGGTTGATCCGTAGTGCACTCCACTGTGTCATACATTGCTGCAGATACAGATACCACAACTATAAAAATTTAATGGGGTTTATTGTGTGTTCTTAGCTAATGGATGTTTTGCTTAAGCCAGAGGTGATTGATCAGAGATGATTATGTATTTGCTTGTGGTGATCATATAGCTAGCAAAGTGCATAATAGAGTTTACCTTCAGAATAGTTTTCCAGCTTTGCATCTTCAGCCCAGTCATTAGCCTTAGTTTTGCTCTTATCTTTCTCTCTGTCAGCAGATATTTCTCCTCCAGGTTTTGTCATCTTGAATCCATCTCCTTTCATCTCTGCAAATATAATATGTATTATCGTATATTGAACTTTGACCCGTAATACAAACATATGGGAAACGCGTGGGTGGAAACACGTATGATAATTTCCCATATCAGTCGTGTTCGTCACGTGCAAAATCCGTATCAGTCGTGTTCGTCACATGATCGCCATATTGACAGTGTTGAAACGTTGAACAATGGTTCAAGAGAACGTTGAGCGCCAGAGAAGAAAGTGAGTTGCTGCTATCAGTCATTTTTGTTGCCCTAGTTAGATAAATGAGCCATGGTGCCGCTGCCCTTACCTTACTTAGCTATACTCCTTAGTCTTCGGTGCCTGAAATGACGGCGGTCATCGCCTTGGCAAAACTTAAACGAAGCCGCCGAGTCCCTTCTTAGCTTTACCGCTCGAACTACTAAAGCTCCAGTACAGAATAGGCTTCTTAAATATACGATAAATACCTTATCACCATAGTAGAACGACGATACCTCGGAAATACCACTCGTTCATTGCCTTTTGCATTGTTACTCGTGCTTCGCACTCGTAACAATACGCGGCAATGAACTCGTGATATTTCCCGGTATCGTCGTTCTACTATGGCAATAAGCATATATTATTCAAGAACTTATTAATGGTTTAGCTATATTATTATACCAGTTACCTAAGTTGATATCTTCCTTATCCTCTTTGGATCCGACATTATATGATCTTCTTTTCAACCTATTAAGGTGATCGGTGCACACACACAGAAAAAGTTAGAGCATGAATTAAAATGCTAAGATTTTAATATGTGCAGCTATATAGCACTGGAGGATGGTATGATACTGCGCGATCGATTACTGACCTGCGGCATATGCAGCAGATGATTACGACGAGTGCAAAAACGATGAGCAGTAAGATGGAAACTACTACGATGGCAACGTAAAATATTTGCTTTCTATAACAGTAAAGAAAGACATCAAAACAATTGAGTGGTGCAGTGCAATTCGGTACCATCTTCTGACTGATAGGCGAGCTAGCTTGGAGAACGAGCTTTTATAAATCCTGCACACTTTTATCCCGATCACATCCGCGTACGCGTGGATACGTTATTAAAGTGGGCGTGGCTAATTAACCACGAGGGGTGGCCAAACCAAGCAAGACTCTTGCTTGGTTTGGCCACCCCTCTTGCCAAGAGTCACGGATCGGATCTTATCCAGGACTCCTGGCAAGAGAAGCTGTAACCAAAGAATGCAAAAATTAATATTGTACATTCACTTTCACTAATAATAGTACTATTAGCTAATCGTGATTTTATTATAACCAACTGTGAAATTTTGGTATTCATGATTGTACACTAAATTTATATGGAAACAATAACTCATTACACTGCACTATACTACAGTAATGCACACAATAATATTATTATTACAGCAGTAGCAAAAATTAACAGTGATTGCGGAAAATTCATCTCTTGCTAACATTCATGTACATCTCCTGTTGAGGTTCAGAGGTTACAAGGCTGTCAGGGTCATCATAGAGTGGCAATCCCTCCCCTGTTGGGTTGATTCCAAGACCTACTGCTGTGCTCTGAGCACTGGACTGAATTCCCCCTGTAATTGCAGGGCTCTCCTCGTCAACGAAGGCCGGGGGAAGAGGAGGAGGGGGTTCTTCTGGTGGGCTACTTGTTCTTCCTCTACGTCGTCCATTTTCAGTTGATCCATTTCTTTTGCTTTTACCCGTGTCTTGCTGGGTGATAATCGAGTACTCTGATGAAGTTGGCGGTGGCATCGACAATCGCTGTGTGCTAGTGTTACTGGATGTCACATGTAGTAGAGTGTTATATTCCAAGCTTGATGATTGTCCTCCTGACTTTGATGATGATGCGCCCTGTTCTAAGGTTGTGCCTGCTGCTTTCCCAGCATTCTGCTTCTTTTTCTTGTACGATTTGTCGGGTACAGAATACTCCACCTCTACAATTTCTTTTTCAGCTTTCTTTTCTTTGCTCTTTTTGGCGGATTTGGTGTCACTGCTGTTCTTGTTTCCCACATTAGTAGAGTCGTCCTGTTCCACGTGGGTGATGATGTCATAATTATCTCCATCCATCGTATGGGGGTCGGTATTTATTGTTTGTTTTGTTTGATGGATGGTTGATGGTTGATCCGTAGTGCACTCCACTGTGTCATACATTGCTGCAGATACAGATACCATGATTGTGAAATGGGGGTTATTGTGTGTGCTTAGCTAATGTATGTTTTGCTTGGGGTGATTGACCAAAGATGATCCGATGGCATTGTGTATTTGCTTGTGGTGATCATATAGATTCATTATTTTAGCTAGCAAAGTGCATCGATCATAGTAGTTTTTACCTTCAGAAAAGTTTTCCAGCTTTGCATCTTCAGCCCGGTCATTAGCCTTAGTTTTGCTCTTATCTTTCTCTCCATCAGCAGATATTTCTCCTCCAACTTCTGTCATCTTGAATCCATCTCCTTTCGTCTCTGCAAACATAATATTAGCTTCATGTATTATTCAATGACTTATTAATGGTTTAGCTATATATCAGTTACCTAAGTTGATATCTTCCTTATCCTCTTTGGATCCAACATTATATGATCTTCTTTTCAACCTATTAAAGTGATCAGTGCAGACACACACAAAAAGTTAGAGCGTGAATTAAAATAGCTACTAAGGTTTTAATATGTGCAGCTATACAGCACTGGAGGATGGTATGATACTGCGCAATCGATTACTGACCTGCGGCATATGCAGCAGATGGTTACGACGAGTGCAAAAACGATGAGCAGTAAGATGGAAACTACTGCGATGGCAACGTAAAATAATGCCACTGCATGACATTTAAGAAAATCCGTAAAACACTTGTAAGAGCAACCGGTCATCTTCTGAGTGATATAGGCGACTCAGCTAGCTTGGAGAACTCGCTTTTATCCTGCGTCCGTAGCACTCCCGAACACTATGTACAGATACGTTATTAAAGTGGGCGTGGCTAATTAACCACGTGGTGTGGCCAAACCAAGCAAGAGTCACGGATAGGATCTTCTCTAAGGCGGAGGGGCTGATCAGCCCTTACTTAGGGCCTCCCGGAGCTGACAGCGGGGAGGAAAGCAATTTCAGTTGCTGTTTGTCCACATCACATGGAGAGATCTTCTGTTCTAGGAAGACAACTGGAATCCTGAGAGAAAACCTTACCAAGCAGGTACTAATAATAATAGCTAGTAGTAGACTACTATAATCTCTGTGTTTAAGTATGGTCCATGACAATCATTCATCTATGTAGGGTCTGAGTTTGGACGATCTATTACGGTTGCAAGCATCAAACGATGAACATAGTGCGTCTTATTTTTCGTCTCTCTCCATCAACCCTCAAGGACAGCTCTGTCTCTCACTGAATCGACATTTGATCTTGGCTACAATCATCGAGGAAGTCATCACTTTGGGCCGCACCTATGGAAGTACTAGTAGCATCGGTGGGATGCAGCCTTCAGTTGCTAGTGATGTTGCTTCTTCTACCGAACATAATCAAGTCAATCTCATTCATTATTCGATCGTGACCCAGGAGAGTTTCACACATACTGCACATTCCAAATATCACAGTAAAGATGCACTGAGCTCAACCTCTTTCAAAGATCAAGAACAGACAGAAACACTTACTATGAAGACAAGATCACTGAATCAGTTGGACTTAAGTGAAGGACGGTCACTACTTGTACTCGGCTTGCTGAGAAAATTGCTAGAAACTTGTGGTCACTCTGTGTCTTGCTATACCAATATTCCTCAGGTATCTGCCCTCCCCCTCTCCATATAACATTCAATAAGCTTTCAATTTCATTTTGTATTAGATTAAAGTCGATGATCCCTGTTATCCTGTGTGGCATTTGTTGAAAACGATGCTACCAACCGATGACATCGTGATAACAATGGTCGCTACTCCAACACAAAGGGAATTTGTGGAGGCGGTTGGTGGACTACCAAAGCACATAGAGAGGTCAGGGAGAAGCATGTGGCTCAATGCAAGGGGACTCAGTGAAGAACTGGGGTTATCAGGTACATGTACGACCCTAATTAATGACACTAATCTACGTGTACATGTATGTAGCATTTCCTAACGTTCTGGGTGATATTTTAAGTAACTACAGCATAATTGAGGAAGGCTATTGAATGTCAGCCAATTATTGAAAAGTACATGCACATGCGTCGACGCATGCAAAAGTTGGTTCTTTAGGAGGTGTGGTATGTGTATAATTCTACAAGGTCATGTTAAGAAATTCATAGCCAGTATACTTGCATTCCCAACGGACACTCCACATTCAGAACAAGATAGGCAGAACGTAACATCTCTAATAATTTCTATGATTTCAGGGGCTATCCACCACATCAAACTTTGACCATTAAATTTTTATATTTTGCTTGTTTACAGGAAAGGGTGGTTATGACAAGAATCTCCAAAGAATCCAAGGTGGTGCCCACAATTGATCAGCTATAGTTTCACTGTTTTTTAATTCTTCTCGATTGTTTTGACTTTCACCATGCAGTTACAGATGGCGGTGGCTGCCTCTCTACAGCTGCCATGGGGGGATACAGTGTATGCTCCACCGTCACGAGCTCTCGGTCTAGATCTGCTACTAGCACTAGCAGTAGTAAGCTTGAGGCGGGTCATGTGACCGTATACGTTGCCAAGCAACGAGCAAGTTTTGTTGCACAGCAGTCCATGTTGATCAGTGAAGTGTACCATCAAAGGACTCTACAGCAACCAAAAAGCCAGGTACTCGACTACTTGTACATGTACAGACTATAGCCTGATTTGAAATTTCAACTCCTTCCATACATGTATATACATATAGCTACTGAGCACAAACCATGACTCATGTCTTCATGAAAATGGCCTCATACATACATACATGTAATATTCAAAGACAATATTATGATATAATATGGCACTATTACTCGCTATAAAGTACTATTTCTGAAATTTATCCCCGCTCGGCTGCATACATGTATAGCTACAGGCATGTACATGTGTACATCTAATTATTACAGAAGATGTAACTCATTGTTATGTATTACTGGGTTCTTGTTATTGATTCTCCTGCCATTTCTCGATGTACATGTAGCAGTGCCTCTTACTGACAGCTGGGGTCACATGCCTGAGCAGAACTGGACAAACAAACACTCACTTCTGTCTTTCAGACCTTATCGAGTAAGCTTGTAGGTGTGCATGTGCATGTACATATACATGTATAATAAGCCTATATTATAATAATATCATGTACAGCTTATATTATACTTGAATAAGTACAATATACATGCATATTTAAGGGATTTTTAGACAGATATTGTATTATAGGATGATACGTGGTAATATTTTATAGATAGGCTTTTGTAGAAGTTTTGTTATTCGTGCTGTTTTTTGTGAAAGCAGACGTGCCCATGGAGCAAGCAGTAACTGTTGCTCCTCATGTTTTAATAATAACAACACACTAGTTCAGTTCCTAGCAGGTGGATATCATCAAACCATAAACTCCCTCCGTCCATTTTGTTGCATACACATACATGGTATTTTAATAATTGTACCATAGCTTGTAATGTTAGTGTTTGTAGTATTCCATACTTGTTTTTTGTGTTTATTCAGCTACAAGTTATTTTTCCCTTAAGCATTTTTGTTTGGCAACTGTGCGATGCGCTCTGTGTACTTTATTACAGATTAAGGATTCAGCAAATGAAAGAAGCGTACATTGTGAAGTTGGGAGAGAGAGCGAAAGGTACCCATTTTCGTACACGTATGTAGTTATTGTTTTTTTCGACATTGACAGCTGTCGGGTATTTACACCTTGGTGATGTTTGTGAACAGAGGTAGGGCCACTGAACTATCTCACTGCCTTCCGCAGGTACTCATCTGCAAAACATTGCCACAACAATGGCAGAGGCCATCGTGAAGTTTGAACTCCTATCCAACGATCCTTCATCAAATGTGTGTAACTTTATCTTCTCTCTCTCACTCTCCCACCTCTCTCTCTCTCTCTCTCTCTCACTCTCCCACCTCTCTCTCTCTCTCTCTCTCTCTCTTCCTCCCTCTCTCCCTCTCCCATGACATGTATACAAACCATGACCTTCCCCATCCTCTATCTGTCCCATTTCACACAAATTATAATATATGTACATGTACATGTATATAGGTCAAACTAGAGCTGCCTGAGGTGGGTGGGGCAGGGCGTGGTGGCACTCCTGGGCAGGGCGATGGGGACATTCGATTCAGTGGTTCATTTGTGATGTACAACTACGCCCGGATCGCTTCCCTTCTCTCTCGCTTTCGGCAAGAATGCGCTAAGGGTGAGTTAAGTGGTAATTAAGTCCATGGCACCAACAGTACATGGATTCATGTATGTGTACTCTGATAATAATTATTATGGAGATTGAGCTCTAGTGAAAATTTTCCAAAAAAGACCAAAATTGGCACACTCTACTCCACCTACCAAGTCTCTCAATTTATGGTTTTTCCTCAGCTCATTATGTAGGGGCCTAGAGGGGGAGGGGGTGCTACGTGAGTTAGACCACTCTGGTTCTGAGCCAATACAGCAGAATAATATTTCCCTTCGATGCACACATATACATGCACCGGGGAGATATCATTGTTCACTTGTGTACATAATGTGCTTGAGTGCCAACCACTATAGTACAGCAGTGATTATTATTATTGTGACTTCAGGAATCTACTCCCCTCTGCCAAACTTGAGTGAAGTTGACTTTTCCCTCTTAATTGAAGAGGTGAGTAAGAGTGTTGATGTAGCGGGTAAAAATAATATTATTGATAAGAACCTGTCTGGTATGTAACACTGGTGCATTTACACAAGACTAGTGTAGACGTGTACATAATTATGGAGTGGGCTAATAACATGTTAATAATTTCCTGTTTAAACAGCAGGAGTTCTCAGAACACAATAATCAAGTTGTATGTGCTTGCTTGTAGGGTCAAAACATGCCACGGCTTGTTTTTTTATCATCCACCGATACCTACTTCAGTGTTGAATTTTGCTTATTTCAACATGTTTTGCGTAGCAGATCATTGACCTTGAGTTTGAAAACAATCCCTCCCTCTCTCTCACACCAGCAGCCATATTAGGCAGTGTAGGGTATTAAATTTAATGGAGCATAGTATGGGCAAGAAACTTAGAGAATAGACTCGAGGGATGTTTGGATCAAAGAAACCAGATCATACGTTTCAACATTTCTATCTACATGTACATGTACATGTACATGCATGTACATTTCATTGGCTATATCACTGTATGGGACACGTACACAAGTAGTGTAGGAAATGAGTTGGTTCATTATTACAGTAGCAATAAACGTGACTCGTAATGGGTTTTCCGTCTAACGAATCAACTGTGATGAGCAGATAGTATCATACTCAGATGACAGTTGTGAATTGAAACTGCATAAAGAGTGTTTGTATTTATAACAATTTTGGTGTGGGGATTAAATTTCTGTGCTTTAGGTAGATCCCTCTGGAATATTGTATCATAACCGTTACACTGAACAGACACTGACCGTAATTACATGACATTATATTTGTACATGACTTCTTGTTGACAAAACAATGGACATGGCTACTATTGTTATCGAGTACAAACAATGTCATGGCTATCGTTTGTTTCTTGTTTAGGAAGAGTGGCAGCTGCTCTTTCATTTTGTGCTGCAGTACCCAACAGTGGTTCGGGAAGCTGCCAAACTCAGTAAGAAGGGGATCGGAGTCCACATTGAGGTGGCTTTGAAAAAGGTCAGCAACAATCCTCGAGTCGATTATATGCATGTGGTAAAGGGTCGTCGCATAAATTTGTTGAAGTCTCATCTCTGCTAGCGTACTTGTCATCTGTATACATGTACATGTACCTTCCCGCTCCCAAAATATATAATCCTAATACACGTGACATTGTATATAATAATATGAGCTCTACTTGTGACACAATTATGCACCCATTGCAGATCTGTCAGTTCCTGACCAAGTTCAGTCGCATGTTCAGCTCTTACTACAGTCGAATCAAAATTCTCATGGTAAGTGTATACTATAGCTCACTGGTTATTCCCTTGTACAGCGTCTATTTGGTGTAAAGTCTTAAATTAAGTATAAGAGAGCCCCTATTAATTACTGTTTCTACACACTTATACTCACACACACACACACAGCCTCCGGAGCCACACCTCCTTCCATTGATCCACGCTCGTCTCTACCTGGTGACCGCCATCAGAGAGGTCATGCTGAATGGACTGACTCTGCTAGCCATAGAACCACTTGAACAACTTTGAATGTAGTTACTGCAAAATTTAATGTCATAGATACATATAACGACCTTTACCTATTATTGATGCTTATAAGGCTATAATATACTACAACAGTGCTGTGAGGTATATAGTACTCTAGAGAAAGTGAAACTAGTGCTAGCATTGTGCGACAACTCTGATCAGTGATAATATTGTATAGATGGCGAAGATAATAATAGTATGCTAAAAGATGAAGCTGGTGTGCTTAAGCATTCTGATCAGTGTTCTGGTGATAGCATTTGTGCAGCAATCACTTCAAGATCATGAAAACGCAATACCAGTAGTGATCAACAGAAGGCTGTCGGGTGACATTCATTTCTCCGACTATCCTGACAAGTTCAGTGCTTGCACTGATGGGAAAAGCTCAAATTTCACATATTTGGTTGAAGAAAGACTGTGTGTCACTATCAGTGATCTACAAAAAGGTAAATTATAAATTATTATAAATAGACAGATATTATGTTGCATTAATGGCAGTACATGTTTACAACACAGAATGCAGTGCTTTGATAATCCCAAACGAGACATCCAGCCTAATTGCTGTAGCATCAACATCATCAAGTACCTCCACATTGGTAGTAGACGCTAGTACAGGTGGAGGTGCAACGTTTTATTTCAGAGATACTGAACAACTGATAAATAAATCAGTCTGTGATATTGATAGTCTGGAGGTATACAGAGGAAGGGAGCAGGCCATTGAGATAAGTCACGATGGATTCACCTTGAGTAATAGTGGTACCTTTGAAGTAAGCCATTTAAATTACTTTGTCTAGCAGGTATAGTGCAATAATTCTTCCAATTGTATATAGATCAATTACAATGAAACAACATACAGCCGTGATGAATACAAAGGAGAGCTCTATCGTATGAACCTATCCTGTTCTGGTGAAGGACTACCAGAGAGTGGATGCCTGTTCTTCAAAGTCCGGGGAATAGCCAATATTACAAATGGTTAGATAATTTGAATATTATAATAATAATATGCAACATTACTAGTCTATTCTTTTAACATGTAGCAAAGTTTAACTGCACTGTACCAGGAACTCTGACAGACTTCAACAAAGAATGCAAATTCACTCCCACCACAAACACAATATCAGCAACTACATCACCCAGCACAACCTTGAATACAACCACAACTTTTAACACAACCACAAATTCTTTATTACCAACAGAATTACTTATAGCTCTTGTGATTGTGGGAGGTGTGACCACTCTTATCAGTGCTGTCATGGTTTGTGTCATGGTTATGTTCAGAAATTATCAAAAGGGCTCAAAAGTTAATGTGGTTGCTCAACCACCAAATCAAGGTTACCGTATAATAATAATATTATTATGGTATTTTTTTAATTTTGAATCACTATGCAAGTATGCACGCTTGTATGATTATTCACTCAATGTATCACTGTGACAATAATTTTCTGTTATCTACAGATTCCGAAGCTGGTGCCATGAAGTCACAACCCGGTCATTTTCAAAGAAACCCAGCATATGGCCACTTCAGTCCTACTGACAGTTCACCAGCAGCTTTGCTGTCTGGTAGTTGCAGCGAAAATCCAGCATACAATATCGATGCACAGCCAAGTGCTCCCCAAGAACCAACTTATGAAGTTATTCAATCGGATACAGACAGGACCCCTCAGAATGTAATTTGTAGTCAAAATCCTGCGTACATTCATCTGGGTGTACAAGAGGAGGAAAGCTTTCAAGCAGCTCCAGATACGTCACCCGGTGACTACAGCCAAAATCCAGCTTATGGTATTCACTCAAATCCATAGAAACAATATTGGAGTGTTGTATGAACACACTTAGCTGACAAATAGAGTGGCATGAGTGGTTTTAACGTTTACACTGATATTGAAAATAATAATATTGTTGTTACAAGAAAACTAACCGGTTCATTTTTTGAAGTATACAATGTATGATGTGAAACGACCTTTACCAGTCTATGCTACTGAGGATGTGGTTAATTATAAGCCATTATACGTAGCTGCATAGCTTGGCAGTAGCTACCATGCTGATTGGACAACAGTCAAGCCGATTGATAAACAGTTTCCCAGGTGTACTGTACTAGTAATTATATACTACAGTAGTGCTGTGAGGGTTTGTGTTAGTACTCCTGAGAAAGTGAAACTATAGTGCTATCATTGTGTCAACTATAGCTGCTATAGATGGTGAAACCACATCATGCATGAGTTTTATGAGTTGGTAAACATGCATGACCATCACAAGGGCTGGTCATGCATTACTCTGATATTAGCTGAAATTTCAAATTATTGCAGAAAATGAAAAGTGTCAGAATCTTTCTGTGGGCAAGTTTTGCTGTTGGAACAGTGATAGCTCAAGTACACAGCATTGATACTGCCAGGGCTATACCAGTAATTGTTAGGAGAAGGCCATCTCTGGACATTTATACTGTACTTCAAGGAAACAATACTGGATCCAACATTAATTGTGACATTGATAGTGCTACCTATCTGGTGGAAGAAAATCAGTGCATCAATAATCAACACCTATTCAATGGTAATGAGAAATGCATGAATGTACTGCATTACATTGATTGGCATGATAATAATAATATTATTATCTATTTCCAACACAGAATGCTCATTTGTAGTAACTCCAAGTGGAGATTTCAACACTTCAAGATTACTCCTGATTATTATTGAGATTGCAGGCACAGCAATAACAGCACGATCTTTGACAATGAATAATAATATAGTTGATGCTGTGGTTGCTTTGAGAGACTCAGCAGAGCACACACAATTGAATAACTCCACTTGTCAAATCTCCAGCCTGGAGGTGTATCGAGGAAGGCAGCAAGCCATTGAGATAAACCATCAGGGATTCTCACTGAGTGAGAATGGCACTATTGAGGTACACCAGCTTATTATCAATAATATGTAATCGAATGAAGTATCCCATACTTAGATAGTTTCCCTTGCAGATTTACATAAATCAATTGGTATACAGTTTTGAAGAGTACATTGGTGAACTCTATCGTATGAACCTATCCTGTTCTGGCAGAGGACTACCAGAGAGTGGATGCCTGTTCTTTAAAGTGGGAGGAACAGCCAACATCAGCGAAGGTTAGCATAATTCCCAAACTATTAGTGTATGCTGCATATTTGTGATAATTATTATGATTATTGCAGCCAAGTTCAATTGCTCAGTACCTGGAACTTTAACCGCTAAATGTGCTCAGCTTGTAACAGTTACTAAAGACTTGGCCACTCCATCACTGGCTTCAACCACATTAATTATCCATGACCAGACCACTTTTATTACCAACTCGAGTACAATGCTGCCACCAACCGAATTTATTGATAGACTAAGTATAACTGGTATAATTCTTGTGATTGTTGGAAGTGTGACCATTCTTATTGGTACTGTGATGGTTTGTGCCATGGTTTTGTTCAGAAATTGTCACAAGAACTCAAATGTGGCTGCTCAACCACAAAATCAAGGTATTACAGTATTATCTTTAATAATTTCGAATCATGTATATACAATATCAAGAATCCACTATTATTTATCTGCGCAAATCCCTTCCCAAGAACATAATATTATAGATCTACTGTGCAGTTGCACATAATGCACATTTACTTTCCCAATAACGACTTAGGTAACAGGCTAGTAAACAATGTACAATGTCATACAATACATCACTGTGTGACAATTAATTTTTTTATTATCTACAGATGACATGAAATCACAACCCAGTGATTGCCAAAGAAACCCAGCATACAGTCATTTGGGTCCTACTGACAGTTCGCCAGCAGCTTTGCTATCCGGTAGTTGCAGTGAAAACCCAGCCTACAACATCGATGCAAAACCAAGTGCTCCCCAAGAACCAACTTATGAAGTTGTTCCATCAGATACGGACAGGATCCCTCAGAATGTAAATTGTAGTCAAAATCCTGCGTACATTCATCTGGGTGTACAAACAGAGGAAAGCTTTCGAGCAGCTGCAGATGCAACGTCACCCAGTGACTACAGCCAAAATCCAGCTTATGGTATTCACTCAAATCTTAATAATTAAGAATCGCTTGAACACATAGAGAAACAAAATTTATATATACTGAGTGCTTGAATACAATATCATGTCCTAATGTACTTCAAAATCATTGCGCATAACTGACAGTACAGTGGCACGCATACATTACATTATACAATGCTATGATGTTGTTGTTTGCACTAATAATAATTTTCACTATTATTATTTTTAGCATGTATGCATTGTGCTATTGCTCATGCTTGTACACCACTGCACTGATACAATAATGCTGCATATTGATGAATCTATGGATGGAGTCCTCATGTGCACCAACCTCGCATGCATGTCTTTCCTCCCCAGCTACTGTTCATTTCAGTAGGGGCTATGGATAGCAAAAGTGTAGTATTCAACCCTAGCTGTGCAATGTATACAAGTCATCCATGCATGCATTTTGTGTACTACTTACTACGCATCCTTTTCAACCTGCTAAGATTAATGTGTATTGCGTACTTTATCAACATAGATGCTCATTGAGATAATCCCCTTTTCCTCATTACAAAGAGTGTGGAGTTCAGGTTATAGTATAGGCAGCTGCAGCAAGCACTGGTATTCAGAGAGTCAAGGATGGTTAAAACTCTGATATTTTGGGCATATTTAGTAGCCAGTATGACATTGGCATCTGGTGACTGTAATACAGACATTGTGGCTAGAGTCCAGAGAAGATCAAGTGATATATATTATTATCAAGCTATATCCAATTCTACTGACTGCAGCTATGCGTGCCACAACAAAACATTTCTGGTTGTTGAACAGCAGTGCACTAATAGCTCATACTTCTTCAATGGTAAGCTATATAAAACTTTTAGTATGCTCTTGGTATCATAGATGGATACATGAAAATAATTTTATGTGCAGAGTGTCCATTTGCAATAACTCCTAGTGGAGAGCCTCATGAGCTAAGACTCACCGTCAATACATGTACAGTGAAGGAGAACTCAAGAATACAAACAATTAATAGCAATAATCAGGCTGCTAATGCTATAATTATCACAAACAGCACAAAGAAACCATTGAACAATTCTATGTGTAATATCTCCAGCCTGGAGGTGTATCGAGGAAGGGAGCAAGCCATTGAGATAAGCCATCAGGGATTCTCTCTCGGTGACAGTGGTAGCATTCAGGTATACAAGCTTTTATTATTAAACTTTAAATGCATGTCCAATAGGCAGTTTCCTTGCAGATCTACCTGAATCAGTTGGCATATAGTTTTGAAGAGTATATAGGCGAACTGTATCGTATGAACCTAATATCCTGTTCTGGGGGAGGACTACCAGAGAGTGGATGCCTGTTCTTTAAAGAGGCAGGAAGAGCCAACATCAGCGAAGGTTAGCATAACAATTCTCATACTATTAGTGTATGCTGCATTATGATACGTATTGGGCATAATTATTGCAGCCAAGTTCAATTGCTCAGTACCTGGGACTCTAATCACTAATAATTCAACTGAGGCTCAGCTTGTAACAGTTACTAATGGTAAAGACTTGGCCACTCCATCACTGGCTTCAACCATATTAATTATCCACGATCAGACCACTTTTGTTACAAACTTAAGTTATACTGTAATGATGCCGCCATCAACAGAATTTATTGAGAGGCTAAGTACTATTAGTATAGTTCTTGTGATTGTGGGAGGTGTGACCATTCTTATCGGTACTATGATAGTTTGTGCTGTGGTTTTATTCAGAAAATTTAATGGTCGCAAGAGCTCAAATAAGGCTGCTCAACAACAAAATGAAGGTAATACGGTATCATGTATGCAAGTAGCTAAATATCAAGAATCCATAATATAATATTATGCATGTCAGTCTACATTAGAATCTGATAGAAGCTTAAAAGCTATTATCTGTGTATAAGTCTCTTCCCAAAAGCACAATATCATAGATATAGCAGCTGTTATTTGCCTTCCCAATAGTAAAAGGCTATAGTAAACATCATACAGTGTCACAATTTACTCAATACATCACGATTTTCTGTTATCTACAGATTCCAAAACGGATGCCATAAAATCACAACCCATACGTGATTGCCAAAGAAACCCAGCATACGGTCACTTCGGTCCTACTGACAGTTCACCAGCTGATTTGCTGTCTGGTAATTACAGTGAAAATCCAGCCTATAACATTGATGCACAACCAAGTGCTCCCCAAGAACCAACTTATGAAGTTATTCCATCGGATATGGACAGAACCCCTCAGAATGTAATAAATTGTAGTCAAAATCCTGAGATGAAATCTGAGATGAAATCACGACCATTGGCAAGTGATTGCCAAAGAAACCCAGCATACGGTCACTTCGGTCATACTGAGAGTTCACCGGCGGATTTGCTGTCAGATAGTTGCAGCGAAAATCCAGCCTACAACATCAATGCACAACCAAGTGCTTCCCAAGAACCAACTTATGAAGTTATTCAATCAGATACAGACAAGATCCCTCAGAGTGTAATTTGTAGTCAAAATCCTGCCTACATTCATCTGGGTGTACAAATGGAGGAAAGCTTTCAAGCCTCAGCTGCTGATGCAACGTCACCTGGTGACTACAGCCAAAATCCAGCTTACGGTATTCACTCAAATCCATAGAAACAATATTTGAGTGTTGTAAGAACACACATAACTGACAAGTAGAGTGGCATGAGTGGTATTAACGTTTACATTGATATTGAACATATTGTTATTACAAGCCTGAAAACTAACCGGTTCATTTGAAGTGTACAATGTGTGATGTAAAACGACCTTTACCAGTCTATGCTACTGAGGATGTGGTTAATTGTAAGCCATTATACGTAACTGCATAGCTTGGCACTAGCTACCATGCTGTTGGACAACCGTCAAGCCGATCGATAAACAGTTTCCCAGGTATACCGTAGTCTACTAGCAATTAATTAAAGCTACTACAGTAGTGCTGTGAGGATTTGTGTTAGTACTCCTGAGAAAGTGAAGCTATTAATAGTGCTACCATTGTGTCAACTATAGCTGCTATATATATAGATGGTGAAGAGATATTAAACCACAGCGTGAGTTTTATGAGTTGGTAAACATGCATGACCATCACAAGGGCTGGTCATGCACTAGCTATTAGCTGAAATTTCAAATTATTGCAGAAAATGAAAAGCGTCAGAGTCTTTCTATGGGCAAGTTTTGCTGTTGGAACAGTTCTATCAGTGATAGCTCAAGTACACAGCATTGATACTTCCAGGGCTATACTAGTAATTGTTTTGAGAAGAACATCTCTGGACATTTATACTGTACTTCAAGGAAACAATACTAGATCCAACAATTGTGATAACGATAATGCTACCTACCTGGTGGAAGAAAATCAGTGCATCAATGATCAACACCTATTCAATGGTAATGAGAAATGCACGACTGTACGGTATAATAATAATATTACTATTATCTATTTCCAACGCAGAATGCTCTTTTGTAGTAACTCCAAATGGAGATTTCAACACTTCAAGATCATTCCTGAACATTAATATTACGATGGCAGTCACAGCAACAATGTTAACTGCACAAACTTTGACAATGAATAAGGCGGGGCAAACTGAATTCGCTGTTTATCGTCACCGCCCGCATGGATTTTCAGATTTTCTCAAAATTTTTCAGATTTCATATTCAATACAGTAAACATATGGCACTTTGAGCCCCACCCACCGATCGCGTTAATTAGAGGGCGGGGCGTCGGCGATTTCGAGGTTCGAGCATAGCTTTCCAGCACTCTCTACTAGTTTGAAATATGAAAAATGACCGCCCGCCCGCATGCAAAATCGAAATCTTTGTGACGATAAACTGTGAATTTAGTTTGTCACGCCTAATATTATAGCAGATGCTGTGGTTGCTTTGAGAGGAACAACAGAGCACTCGCAATTGAATAACTCCACTTGTCAAATCTCCAGCCTGGAGGTGTATCGAGGAAGGGAGCAAGCCATTGAGATAAACCATCAGGGATTCTCACTGAGTGATAATGGTACTATTCAGGTACATTGACTAGCTTTTATCAATGACATGCAATAGAATGAAGGTTTCCCTTGCAGATTTACATAAATCAATTGGCATACAGTTTCGAAGAGTACATGGGTGAACTCTATCGCATGAACCTATCCTGTTCTGGTGGAGGATTACCAGAGAGTGGATGTCTGTTCTTTAAAGTGGGAGGAAGAGCCAACATCAGCGAAGGTTGGCTAACTTATTCATAGGATGAAGCATGCATAATTTGAATAACTAAGTTATGCTTCATCGCAGCTAAGTTCAATTGCTCTGTACCTGGAACCCTTTCACCTCTGTGCCCATCGACAACAAATGATATGACAACAACGCCAATACTCAGTGATACTCAAGAGCTAACCACTTCACGCTTGCAATCAACTTCAGATTCTATCCAGACAATGACTGACTCTACCACACCAGTAGTGAGCCAACCTAACACACTAGAGATAGGTAGCCCACTATTCTATGGCATAGTGGGTGCAGGGGCCGCTGTTATGATCATGACACTATTATGCCTGATAATATGTATTTGTGTCATGCTCGGATACAGAAGAGAATGTAGATGTGAGTACCATTCATGCATTCAAGTATGGTATTGATATTATGTTACACTTCTGGTATATCAGGTGGACCTAGAACTGGGGCTGCCAATAGAGGTGAATTGACGGTTACTGTATACATTTAATTTTGATAATTTCAGTTTGATGAGTAATAATAATATTATTATGATCAAAGGCTTATTGAGTCGCTATAGACCAAATGTCACAAAACTGTTTCCTATTATAGGTCAACCAGCTCCTCATGAGTATATAGAAATCCGAGGCATGAACCCACAGAGCTACAATCTATCTTTACAAAGTAAGCTAGTCTCTACGTGTAGTATTTAAGTTATGGATAGCCTTGTATCCAGGCCATCCCATGTTTTTCAATGTTGCACACAAAAAAGCACTAATAATTTTATTCATCTGAATCTAATAATATGCTCAACTTATACCAGTTACTATAATTATGGTAAATCAAATTCAATCACATTCAATTTAGTAATCCATGACCAGACCACTCATAATAAAAAAAATTAATATGAACACGAGTATTATTGCCACTGACCAAATTTGTTGATAGTGTGAAACTAGTATTATTCTTGTGTTAATTATTGTTCAGAAATAGTCGAGGGAACTCAATTTCATGATCAATTAAGCATGGTTGCTCAACCATAAAATTGAGGTAACTTCACAAGAATATTGAATCACACAATGTCATGTACCATAGAATCCAGTCTGCATTCATGGAAATTTAAAAACTTATCATCCATAACTAAGAAAGTGCCTTCCCAGAAATGCACTGTGACAATGTTGATTCCCATACAATCACGACAGTCACTTTAATTATTACTGGTATAGTAGAGGGCAGCTACACACAGCGCACACTCACTCAATACATCATGCACATATCTACAGATTCTGAATCTGACACCATGAATTCACAACCCAGTGATTGCCAAAGAAACCCAGCATATGATCACTTTGGTCATACTGGCAGTTCACCAGCAGCTTTGCTGTCAGACAGTTGCAGTGAAAACCCTGCCTACAGCATCGATGCACAACCAAGTGCTGCCCAAGAAACAACGTATGAAGTTATTCCATCAGATACGGATAGGACCCCTCAGAATGTAGCAAATTGTAGTCAAAATCCTGCATACATTCATCTGGGTGTACAAGAGGAGGAAAGCTTTCGAGCAGCTGCAGATGCAACGTCACCCGGTGACTACAGCCAAAATCCAGCTTATGGTATTCACTCAATTAATAATTGCTTGAACCCATAGAAACAGATACTGAGTACGTCCTAATAATACTTCAAATCATTGCACATAACTGACAGTACAGTGGCACGCATACATTACCTTATCATGATGTTATTTGCACTAATAATAAAAATATTATGATTATTATTTTAATTATTTCTTATTAGTATGACATTGTGTGCATTGTGCTATTACTCATGCGTGTACACCACTGATACAATCTTCTTCCGAGTTAATCGATAATAATATTATAGCCCAGAGCTGTAAATAGAATCCATACAACAGAATTGATGAGTCGCGGCATTGAAATAACACTAACGATATCAAATACAAACATTCTAAACTAAGTGCTAGATACTATAATACTGTCACCGTTTCCTTCTCTTAGCTATTTTAGCAGGTGTTCGATGTGATCTCCCCCATTTTGCGGGTGGAGCTTTCCCCATGGCTTTTTGTCGTACAGCTTGGTATGCCTGCTTATGGGCTCTTCCCATGGAAAAATAGGAGAATTGATTGGAGGAAAATGATAAAGTCGAGACTGGTTTTAATTCCGGGATGGGGCGAATATCAAAATATTCATCTTCAGATTCGGAAGGTTCACTTTCTTCCATGATAGCTTCCAGCCCTTCCTCTCCTGCCCCCTCCTTCTCTCCATCAACAGCTGTTTCAATCTCTCCACCTTCTGTAGCTGCTCCTTCTTGTAGCTGTCCGCCAATGGCTTGCAACGGCTGTTGTATCCCAGTTGTAGAGGTAGGGTCAAGGTTCACCATTTGAGTTGGATCCAAGGGCTTTAGATGAACAGGGGGTAGCACCACAGACGTGTTGCCATTTTTCTCTTGAAGAAGAGTAGATGCTGGAGCGTAGTTTGCAGCTGCTTGTCTATAGCCCATACCGCCAGATATAGGCCTAAGTTTTGCTGCACTAGATGTTGCCCCACCACCAGATACACTTCCTACTCCTGGGGTTACCATATTATTATTGGAGGTCGTCCAGTTGTTGTTACTGTAAGGAACATCTAGGTTAGCTTTTAGCGAATTTGTAAGAGGAGACTGAGCAAAACTATTGAACTCTTCGACTAATCCTGCTATCAGGGAAGGCCGTCTTGAACTCGGACTTTGCTTATTTTCATCAGCTGTCTCTGCTGTGCCCTCTATAATGTTGCCGATATCTTTGCTATTGTGCATGGCAGCATCACGTTGACGATCATCCCCTTTCTTCTTTTTTATGAGTTTGTGGCCAATCCTTCGAGGAATGTTATCCTCTGTGCTCATTTCCATGCTTGGCCGACGTGTACTACTGGGATTTTCGGGAAGATGAGAAGAGAGTGTTTTGTTCAAATTGTTCTCCAGTAGTCGGTGGAGTGAAAGTGTTTCCTTATTTGATTGCTTGCCTCTTCTTTGTCTTGAAGGAGGCCTCAGTCTGCTCCCGTTCGATCGTCCAATCGTTATATCCACATCTTCTTGCAAAGTTGCCTGTGATACTCTAAGTCTTGATGACCTTTTCTTCTGGTTATTCTCTATGTGAGCTAGAGGGGTATTGAGACTTCCTCTTGTTCTGCTGGTCCTAGCGGAGAGGGCTGATTGTGAAGCATCTGTAATCACGAACTGTGCATGCGATTGTGTTTTGTCAAAGTCTTCCCTATGTTCATTCTCTATCATGGCAGCAGAATTCGACTGAAGATCATCTTTTGGTCGAGTTTGTGGTAATCTAATCTCAGAGTTTCCATGATTTCTTCTTCGGTCAGTAGTGGCTCCATTTGAAAGCACTACTTCTCCATTGTTTGAGATCCAGTCTTCGGCAGCTTGTTGAGCCATAACCCCTCTGTCTGCTTTTAACTGGGGAAGATGAACTGACTGTGAATCTCGACTTGGTGGCTTCTCACTATTTCGATGATCACCAGGTCCTACATTCGAAGGATTCACAGGAGATCTTGAACCATCAAAAATATCTGGCAGATGAAGCTCATTCTCATTCTCTGCCTTATCACCATCATCATGTTGACTTTGCTTCCTGGCTTTGCTTCTTGTCACTGATCTTGTATCGTATCGATGTGAGGTCCTTTTTCTGCTGTTTTTGTCCTTGCCGATACCCTCTCGCTCTGCATCATTGAGTCTAGATGATCCCTCCACTTCGTCATGGATGAATAAGTCACTACTTGAATTGGCTAGGCTATGAAAGCTATGTCCTTCCAGTCCACTGAGGTCCAAGGCCTCATCGCCATTTTTAGCCTGATTGTTGGGGTAATTTGGCTCCCGCCGTTGCTTTCTCGTCGAATATCTGCTACTACTGGTATTTCGTGAGGATCCTGCTCCCCATATTGGTGGTAGAAGTGTGCTGCTGGATTCGAGGCCCATTGATTCAGGGAAGCTTTTAGACCTTCTTTTATTGATCCTTTTACCATTTCTCACTTTGCTTTGCGTCGACTTTGTAGAAGCTGGATGTGTCCCATTACCACTGCTGTAGGGCATCTCTACACTATCAGAAGAGGAACAATGTATGGTTTCAACTTCTCCTTTTACCGACCGCCTCTTAATGGGTTTTGACTCGTTTTCACCTTCAATCTCCATATCCAGCTGCGAGGTGGACTGAGCATAGTCGTAATCGGACAAAAAGACATCACTGGAATCACCACTCTCTAGGTACTTCGTAAACTCCTCTGAGTCCACCTTTGAGGCAAAAGAGCTCAAGGAGCTTGTAGTGAAATCAGACATACTCCAACAGTCTGTAAATTCGACACTTTTCCGACGTTCACTTGCTAGTGATTTGAGATGTCGTAGTGACTTTGATGGAGTCATCTGTCTTGCAGCTTTCTTTAAGATGTACGTTCTCAAAGAGTCTGGTAAGTCAAGAAGATCTCCGTCTTCATCTGAACTGTTGCTATCCAAGAAATCATCTTCTTCCTCTGAGAATACAAATGCATGTTCTTCTTTTCCATCTCTTGTGGACAGTCTATCATTGCTCTTTCCGTCCCTGCTTTTCATATGGCCCTTCCTACATGTAGTGGACCCTTTTCTCTTCTTATTTCGCTCTTTCTTAAGCATCTTTTTTATATTCACCGGTAGCTCTACCTTGATTCTCACTGGCTTCCCATCACAGCCTAAAGCTCCGCCAACAATCATTCTGCTGTCGTTTGATTGGTCCGTGATGCACATAGCGGGGCCTTCTGTGAGATCTTCGGGCTCGCTGCACGATTCAGGTATGTGGCCGAGCTTGAGCCAACGCCGCATGCACTGCAGACAGTGAAACATTGGGACACCAATAGAGCCAGGTTTCCAGTCCATAATGTTCACTCTTGGAAGCTACGTGCAGGAGATGAAGCATAATAAATAAAAATTCCCAATGATGGACATTGTATCGTGACGTACCTCTGCTTTTGCAACACCTTTGCAAAGTAGTAAGCAAGCCAGTTGTTGGCCAATAGAGCTTTTCTGGGGAAGCTGTACAGAAACGGCTGTCCATTCAGCAGTTCCGTCCATATCTAAGCTGCCTAAATCCTCAGCGAAATCGTTAACATCCAGCACCTAAAATTCCGATATTTATCGGTCAATCAAAATCTCGTATAGCTAAATATAAAGCAATCCACTCACGGTTAGATGGTTGCTGTTGATAAGATGAGGAGCGCCTTTTCCAATCAGGGCTAGTTGGTCCACCTGAGCCTTATTCTGGCTTTCCCAAAGTGACTGCAATCGCTTCAACTCTTTGAATGCCAGCTGAGCTTGTAGCTACACGTTTAATTTAACACAGGGTGGGGGGTATTAAAGTGACAGCTGCAATCAATTATCATAAGTTTAATTGTCACATACTCTTCTAGCTTTAGCTTCTTCATCAGTAATACTCTGTGAGGGAGTTGCTCCTCTGTCTCTTGCACTCATGCAGTCGACATTGATAGAACTGTTTGTAACTTTCTCGGAGAAATTTGAAGCTGCCCTCTCGGGTCGGGCGCTCCGCAAAGTAGCTTTGTATGGCTATAGAGTAGGCATATCAAATAAGTATAGCATCATTAGTAATACTAGGCACGTATACAGGCCACCTTCATAAAAAGTGGGGTAGCTGACTGAAACTATCACCAGTATGTCGGCGCAACAACAATTTCCTTACCCGGCTTCTCTTTGCCCTTTGTGAGGAGACGAGGTTAGACCCAACTCGCTCGGCTTGTTCATCTCCGTCCTCGCCAAACTGCTGAAGCTTTGGTAAGACTGGCTTCATGTCTCTCCAGTGTTCTTCTCTTTCGTGCGGAAAGTCGCCTTCTTGGCTTTGATATGAACGCTGCGTGTGCGCATGCTCAGTTCACGGAGCTGGGTGAACTTTAACCTTTAGCGCGGATTGCACGGTTGGTAGTGGTCGTCACATAACTATACACGTGGTACATAAAGAGTGGACACCATGGATGTAGACACTAAAGGGAGAAGGTTTAAGAAGAGACAAAAGCTGGAGAAGCTAAAGAAGGAGGCAAAGAGAAGAAGATTAAAGGCAAAATCCAAAGCCAGAGAGAAAGAGAATCTAAAGGAGATAGCGATGGGTGCAAGGTTGAAGAAACACTCAGGAATCGAGTCAGAGGGTTTGCATCAAGTGGACCTGAGTGAAGAAATTTTGGGAGCCAGGGATAAATCTGCACATGCAGAGGTAATGGACCAGAATGGGGAAGCAGTGATGGACGGCAGGAAGAAGAAGAAGGTATCAAAAGCAAGATCTAAAGAGAAGGTGGACTTCAAGAAGCTGTTCAGAGTGAGTCATTAAAGGTGCCATGTACCAGCACTTCATTGATTGGGTTAACCTTTGTCCTCTCCTACAGTTTCAGTCATTCTCTGAGAGGATTGCTAACGTACGGATTGACGTATCCCATCGTATTCAACACACCACCGACTCTCCTGAGGTGGCTACTGAATTATGATGACATTGGTTTATGTGACTTCAATAATACATGTAATGCTATGGTTCAGGATCGTGAGACCTTCTTTAGTGAAGCACTGCAGAAGTGGAGCCAGCTGAACTGCACCTCTGAGTTTGTCAGTTTTGAGAGGGAAGTGCGGACCAAGGTGGACACTCTTGCTCAGCTCGTCTACCATAAGGTAGGTACAGTGTACATGTACATGAATGCCCATACACCATTTCATTGCAGTTGTGGCAAGGTATAAGGTTGAAAGTTGAAATTCCGATGATAATCAGTTCAGTCATACGTGTACACCTCCCAGAATAGAGTCATAACATTCATTGAGTATGCTGAGCCAAGGCCATTAATTTTTATGGATATACAGTACATGTACCCATATTGGCACTATACGTGTACATGTACATGTACATGCACATCAATTTTTTCCAGGATGAGATTATTTCTAAGTTGAAGGAGCGCTTGCTGGTCAAACACAGCCTAGCCTATGAGCCACTGCTGGATCTCCTTGTCCAGTTTGCTAGGGACGTCCAGTCAGAGTTCTACCCTTACTTCAAGGAGCTGTTCCCCATCCTGGTCGGAATGTGCGATTGCCAAGATGCAGATCTCATACAGGTTTATATTATTTTTGTGCTGGCTATTGTGTAAAAAAATCATCTACATGTATCCTCTCACTCTAGTGTGTGTTCACAAGTTTGGCGTATCTGTTAAAGTTTCTTTGGAGACAGATGCTGAAGGATCTTGGAAACGTGTTCAGGTGAATACCAGTATAGTGTCTATAGTATGATATATTGATCTGGCATAATATAACATTCCAGCTTGTACTCTGACCTTTTGTCTTCATCCCAACGACCCCACATACGACAGTTTGCAGTGGAGAGTTTTGGCTTTCTCCTTCGAAAGGTTTTGAATCTCGTCCACAACGTTTGAATCAAAATTTATGATAATATTATTACATCCTGATAATATACACGCAGGTGCGAGATTTGGAAGGTCTTGTTGTTCTGCTATTTGCAGAAGTAACCAAAGATAACGAGGTACATGTACTTTAAACCCTTATTTAGTGTTACCATTAATTTTGGTATTGATTGCTGGGGTGTTACGTACAGGCAGTGACTATTTCTTATTAGTATTAATTTTATATAATTGATACAGAATACTATTATCGTACATGTATCTGTACATGGACATACTTAGCTTGCTGAAGGAGTTGGCCAGCTGCTGTTTGAAGTTTGCAAGGGAGTCCCATTCCAGTTCCACTCCTGCACGGAGAAGCTGTTCCCGTTGCTTTTGAGTCAGCTGGGATCGCCGCAGTACTCGCCTTCGGCCGTGTTTCAGACGCTCACCAAGTTGGTCCAGCTGATGGCTGAACACACTCGGGCACAGTTTTCAACACCTGTGTGGACTCCTCTCCTGGTCAGTGCAAATAATGTGTGTAGGACCACCTCAATATTTAATAATAAATACTAGTTACATGTTGTACATGTGTAGCTGAAAAATAATTTCATAAAATTTGTGCTTTTACCATGAAATTTTCCTGTAGTACATGTACATTGATTTTTACCTGAAATTTTGTGGAAGTAATACATTGACCTTGGTTTCACATACCTTGTCTACCTTGCAGGCTCAGCTGAGTGATGCCCATGCTAAATGGAGTGAGAGTGAGGAGGAAGAAGACACACGTCGAACGGAGTTGGCTCTCTCCCACTCCCTTCACCTCATTGGCATGATGGTCTCATGGAGGAATGGAAGCAGGATCGCCCCGGGAACAGACCTGGTCCAGGTACTCAAAGTAGTTAGGAAGATTTATCGTGATTCCAAACTCAAGAACCCTTCCAGTGCTTGCACCTGCATCAGATCCTAAATTAAGGCATTAGAATTATTTATAGAATGCCCCAGGTCCCCTGAGTTGTTTTTTCTTAACCCCCATTTTCAACTTTTACATTGTCTAAACATGTAAAATTACACATAGTGCACAAAATTTTTACCTCACAGCCCGTCCTAAAGATTTTGTCTGAGTCTCGTCTCCCTGGTGGTGTCCTCTCTGTTGCTGTTCAATTGGCCGCTTCACTCATCTTGGTCAGTCCCAGTGTACCAGAATGCCACGCCCACCTAGCTCAGTTGGTGAAGGGTGTGGCTAACTCTGATGGTGGGCGGAGCCATAGCGAAGAGGATGTCAGAACTGTGCTAAAGTTTTTCCAAGAGCTCGCCGACAAATATAGTGGATTTGAATATGTAAGAATTTATAAAAGTGTGGACATTTAGTGGTACCTATATAGACTCTAATGCAGATTCTGTATTCATGCTGTGCAGTGTAATTGTATGATCGTTTTTGCTAACAATGTGTAGGATATTTTACCAGAGTGTCTTCGATACTGCGAATCAGCACTGCAACACGACAACGATGGCGATAATCTCACTCCCGTTCTAAAATTCCTCTGTGAACTCTGCCTGCACTTTGACCCCATCTCCACCAACCGTGGTACCATCGTCAACCTAGCCCACTCCTCTTTTTCTCTCGACCTTGGGGAAAACCTACGCCCCCTACATGTACCAGCCTACAATACCAGGTCACACCAAGCTGCTGCTTCCGCTGCCAAATCGAACATCGTGAAATATCTTGAACGTTTGCTAGAGTCTGGGTCGGCTGTTGTGAGGTCTACTGTGAGTGAGAGTGAAGTGGACCGTGGAGATAATAAGCTTGAATTGCTGTGGGCAGCTCTGGTCTGCTTCAAGTATATCAGGTACTTATCAGCTTTTGTTAAATCCACACAAATGCTAATGTGTACGTTTGTACATGTACCTCTAGTGAGTCTACATGAATACAATATGTACTATTGCCTTTAAGACATATCATCATCCTATTGCTACGTGTAGGCCAGTGGACAAATCTTGTCTTGTTAAATTTCAAGATCTCTTTGATGCTCTGAAAGATGTCCTATGTCCTCCTGAATCTGAAGGAGATGATCTAAAGCAGCTGGAACTGGAGACAGAAGAGAAGCAGCCGATACCTTTACCTGGAAGAGCCGGAGTCGAGTCCTTCAAACAGCAGCTCCAACAACAGCAGAGAATATCTCATCTCCTTTTGATTTACTCTCAGTGTCTATCATCGTTTGTGTGGTGCTTCAGCCACTCCATGAAGGAGGAGAGAGAGAGGGAGAGTGGAGAGCTCTCCCTACCTGCTACGCACATCGTGAAAATATTGATGTGAGTATTTTCTCTGCCAAAATATCAAAGGGTTGCAGAATACCTTAAGGACACTCTTGTTTGTGGGTACTAAATATAATAGCAAAATTAGCGATTTGCCCAATTTTTACTAAAAATTATATTGTGAATATTTATTTTTTTGAATAAATAGAATGATAATTTTTGAAAAATCGCTAAAATGAGTACCTGCTAAACGCACTATTTCTGAAATCCACTAAAATTTGTACCCGGAAATAATCGTAGCCCTAAGGTATTATGTTATATAATGTGCAAGCTTCTGGGTACAAATCACTGTTCTAATCTGTCACAGTTGGTGTCCAGTATTCTAACCAGCTATCATCTGTTTTCTGTCTATAGGAGGTTCCCTACCTGTCTCCCTCTGCTGTGTTCTCTCTGCCAGTACTCAGAGCTGGTGGGTACGGAGGAGCTAACCCGTGAAAAGATGGTCGAGGTGCTTCCATTGCTCCATAGAAACTTATCTTCTCCAAGCTCATCAGTAAGTGCACTGGTACCTCTAAATTATTAGGCCCTGCAATCGTACAAAACTCAAAAATCGCGCTAGTGCAAAGCTATAGCTAAGATCAGCACAAGCTTTTAAGATACATATCTCATGCATTCATGGATAGGTGAGATTGGCGACTCTTCGAATATTGAAATATTTTGATCAAGTTTCACCATCATCTTCTCTGTGCACTACTAACCCTGAGTCACGTGAAGATGACCTCCCTCGGGTCACTGCAGTAGAGATTTGCCTCACAGCTGAGGAGATACCAGCTCAACTTCAAACGGTAATGTTTCCATATTTTCTTTTTGTGCTGGTTTCTAGTACGACTGGCTCTCTAGCCTTTTCTACTTCGACCAGGTACATGTAGAAATAATTCTTATTGTGTATTTCTTGCAGTATCGGGACAAGCTTCTCTGGCTGCAGAGATTAAAGTACGGAGCACACAAGTTTCAGTCGGGCACCAGTAGGGAGAACCCAGGAGAGGTTCCTCTTAGGTATCTGATTGGCATGCTGTACGTCAACTTCAGTCTCCTCTGGGAGCCAGTCTGCGAAATCATAAGGTAAACATGTAGCATTCTTATGCTTATTTTTATCTGTTCATGAATATTCATTATTATTCATGTACATGTTGTAGATCTTATGCCGTTGATGAGTATAGGAAGCCATTTTGGGAGGTGTTTGGGTCGTACTTGGAGGATGCCTCCTCACTGGCAGGTGAGCAGATGATACCACCAGTATGCCCAAATTAGGAAATGAAGTGCCCCATTTGTTCGGTGGCCGAGATTATGATCATTACACATTGAAAGATAGTAGAATCGTTTTTGTATTTTGCATATTAATTTTTTTCCATGTATTATATTAATTTACTATCTCCAGAGTGCTTTACAGCCCCTCCTGCCAGAGATTTCAGCGATGTGTCGTCATGGCACCAGTCTCTCTCCTCTCTCTTCTCCCACCAGAGTGAGCTGATGGTTGGCCTAGAGCGAGGTCGCCCAGACCACACCAACTTCAGAATACTCATCTGGAAGTGTGTTGCTGGATTCAATACCGAGTTCTCGGAGTCACGTTCTCGGATCCTGGTTCCACTTCTGCTCAGATTTGTCCAGTTAGTAAATCAATAACCTAATAATAGTATTATTATTATTACTGTGTGGCAACCTGAATGAGCTATGCTGCCAGTTTGATTTTCTTCTCCTCTTGCAGGAATGAATTTTCTCTGAAGGAGAACAACTTTATGGAGTCTCAGGACATCCGAAAATCCACTAGTGATGCCTCAACTTCAAGAACTGAAAATAACAGCGATGACAAAGAGAGTCCTGAAGAAATGGACGCAACTACCGCCACAATGGTGGCGGAGGGAGAAGATGATCGTGACCAGCTGACAGAGGAGGAAGCTTCTCTAAGCTCTGGCTTGCTTATGGACGCCGATTCATTAGAGGGGCAAAGCAATGATATTCAGCATCTAGAAGATTCCGTCCCAACTTTTGATCATGGGAGGGTGAGAAAGAGTGGAGTAGCAAAAAGGCAGCAGCGGACATCTGGGAGGAACCTAAACAAGTAAGTGGCTTGAGATTCATTGTGCTGTATTTTTAAGTGTGTATTCACTAATTTTTTTTTGTTACAGGACTCTGACGACAATGCTGACAGTCTTCTCCAGTTTCCACAATCCAAGAGCCTTCTATAAAGAGAGTGAGCTCAGGGAACTCTATATGAAGGTAAGACATTAATATATGTACGTGGACTTGACTTGTCCTTTTATCTGGAATTTTTCGTTGCTAATTTCATTCTGTAGTTGCTCACTCACTATGACTCTGAAGTTCAGAAGCTTGCCTTCTTCTGCTTGTTGACCTACAAACCACCATACCTTCTTCCCTACAAGTTAGCCACTAATTCTTAACTGTGTACATTGTATTATCAATCACTACTGATTTTTTGCTGATTGTAGGGAGAATTTTGAGCTAGTTATGAACGATTCTTCGTTCAGGGAAGAGCTACCAAACTTCAGGTGTACATGTAGTTTACATTGTACATGATCAATATTACAAAATTTTTATATTTTGTGTGTTCAGCTTGGACAGTGAATGCTCAGTGGTTTCAGCAGACCACAGAGAAGAACTGCTACCAATCTTAATCAGGTGAGTGAAAACCGAGAAAAAATCAAGATACATGTGGCATATGTACATGTACGATGCATATAACTCTATTGCTCTAGGGTACTGTATGGGCGTATGCAGAAGCAGGGGGGTGTTGGTGGCTCAAAATCTGGAGGGAACCCCAGGAGGGGGATGGTGCTGAGATTTCTTGGTGGCTGCGAGGGCAGTGAGATGGCAGAGTTCATCAGTCTTCTCATTCTTCCATTCAAGAACCTTCTTCTACCAGGTACATGTAGATGAAATGCACATTAGACAATCATAGTGCATGTACATGTATGTACATGTATGTTTAAAATCTTAAAGGGAGGAGAAGGGTTGAATTTCTACTTTCCCACCTATAATGTATCGCTTAGCTTCTAATGATTCCGTTGCCACCAATTTAAATGCCATGCATAATTTACTCTTAGCTTCTGATGACTCCACTGCTACCAAGGTTGATGCTAGCTGTGTCATACCTCTGAAAAAGCAGCAAGGCTTTCTCAACATGTTTGGTCAGATGATATCCATACTGGGGTCAAAGCTCGAGCCACAGTTGGCCGTGATGTTTCCGATAACCGTACGGCTTGGTTCGTTCTGTGCCCAGCTGCTAGAGCAAAGAGATCAGGTAACGAAACTCACTGCTAAGTGGTAACATCATTTTTTATTTAGACCATATGAAGCATAGAAATTACTGAAGATTAGCTCTGGTGACTTTCTTGCCTTGAAATTTTGTAATAATATATTCTGAAATCCACCACAGATACAGCCACATTTTGTGACTGCACTGAAGATTTTGCGACAGCTGATCCTGACCAGAGTCAATGAGGTAATGTTACTATTATTAGTCTACCTATTTACACCAGGATCATGGCTTTATCAAAAGGCTGTGCTGTTCTTCTCTTCCAGTGTTACGGGAAGTTTACAGAGTTCGACTTTTCTCCTTACCAAGAAGAGGTGTTCTCAGCTCTGGTGTGGCCTCAAGTCACAAAGCTTCCGCAGGAGTGCATTCAGAACCCCACCCCTCTCATGAAACTGCTGCTCACATGGACCCAGCACCAACAGTGAGTCAGAAATAGCAGCTAGCGTTATTAATTTTGTGTAATTTTGTTTTATGTCTACCCCAAGTTTCATTGCTGAAATGAAACTTAAAATTGGGGATTTATACGTATTTGGGTCTCTCCTTTTCCTATGCAGATATCATTCTCTTCTCAGTATTTCCATTCCCCATTCCATCACTGAATCCACCAGCAGTTCAGAGCACAGCTCCTCAATACTGTACTATATCTACAGCTGTCTCTCTGCCCAGAGAGTGAGTCCCAAGGTCTGCAGCTGTGTCATGGAGATGACCACCAACCTACTGAGTGACTACAACAGTCAAGATCAGAAGCAAAAATCAGAAATTAAAGATGCACTAGACAGCACAGAGACTCAGCATGTAGAGGCTGGAATGGGAATGGAGACTGAACGTAGTGTGAGTGGACCTGATTTGGTGCTGCCGTTGATTCCCAAGCTGCTTAGCTACATGAGTACCGTCATTGAGAGCGAAGGTAAGAGAGTCAGGGCAGGAAATGAGTCAAGAAATCTTCACTTGGAATTCACAGTCATATCAAAGTAAGTCAAATCTTGTTGCTGATAGTATGTACATGTATTCTTGTCTTGGCTATGGTGGCTTAAGAACATGTCCATAATATTGCTCTTTTTCACAGAATTAGCCACTTTGTCAAGGATCCAGCGGAGTCATCCCATCTCATTCAGTTACTGATTCCATTTCTGTCCCGTCCTTCTGAAAAATACAAGGTTCATATGATATTCTGTGGATCTAACTGCTTCAGAATAGTTTTCTGACTTGCAGAAGTATGAAGAGGACATTCTCTTGGCTGTGGTAAACCTGTCTACACAAGTGAACTCATTTGTGGGCTTCTACAGGTATTCATAACTTGGTAATGGTCGAATAAATACATACTTGCGGCCAGGATGCTGACGTATGGTCAGGATGGCCGAGCGGTCTAAGGCGCTGCGTTCAGGTCGCAGTCTACTCTTGTAGGCGTGGGTTCGAATCCCACTCCTGACATCGCTTTTTTTTTTTTCTTTTCCCTGCACATTATGCTGACCATATCTATTGCGCTCTCTCTCTTTTTTCTAGGCCCATTTCACAACTTTTTGGACAAATAAGTAGCAGACAAAGTCGCTCTCTTCTTTGCACCATTTTTCAGGTAGGTTATACTTACACTGCATGTAGGTTCAAAATTAGCTCACATACTGTTGCAGGAGTTATCTGAGAAAGATCTGGATCTAAAGACTACAAGTAGTATCATTCAAAAGGTTGCTCATTCATGAAAAGCTGTAGATAGTTGGTGCTTACTTCTGATATCTTTTATTATTCTTCTGTAGTTGAATTCTTGGGACAAGAAGCACGTAGATGAACCAGATTACAACCTTCGATTGCAAGGATTCTCAGAGGCTAAACAACTCGTGGCAGAAAATAAAGAAGCTATGTCCTCCAAAGTCAATCTCATTCTCCCAATTCTCCACAATGCTCTATTCTTTCTCTCTCTGGTGAGTGAACATTTTAGCCCAAACACCTTCTTACACTTATACATGTACATGATTGTGTAGTCTGAGGACATGTCCATAAGAGATGCAGCTGCCAGTTTTGTTTCCGACCTCATCAGCCACATCAAGTCTGAAGGTCGGTCATAGAGCTAGCTACGTAGCTAGCTATACTATTAAAGTAGCCTCAGTCAGTCTCACAACTTTCAAAAATGACCTACAAACTTGAAAGAAGGAATTGAAGTTAACCGAAGATTTACCTCCTTTTTTCATAGATGATGATGGTTTCCAGCTGCTAGTTCTGACCACTATGGTGGCAGCTGTCAAGAAAGGACTGCGATCAAAGCTGGACTTTGCTCGACAGGAGTACATCAGTGTCCTCTCACAGCTAGTCAAGGCCTTCCCCACTCACCCGAGGTTCTCTTCCATGGCCTCTCTCTCTCACCACGAGCCCGAGGCTGACTTCTTTGAAAACGTGAAACACATTCAGCTCCACAGAAGGACAAGAGCTTTCAGGAAGCTTGCTAGTTTGTGTGCCGAGGAAACTCTGAGTCAAGCCTGTATCATGAACTTCATTTTACCTCTTGCAAATCATGTGAGTGTACTTAACTTAAATTAACTACAAGATGATTTCCCGGATGATAATGCATACATTTCTTCTTCCTCACATTGTACATGTAGGTGGTGTTCACGCCAGTCACTAATACTGAGCAAAATCTCATTGCTGAGGTGGTGAATGTGATTGGTTCAATAGCCGCTCAGCTCAGCTGGCCAAACTACTCCTTCATTCTCCACCACTACCTCAGGCAGTTGCCACGGAAACTAGACATACAAAAAACTCTCATCAAGTGAGCATATCTAACAGTATAGTCACATGATGGTCATGTGATAATCACATGACATTTGATCCGAAGGGTCGTGGTTGCAGTATTGGACAACTTTCACTTTGACCTATCCTTGGTTCAATCCACGCATCGAGAAGATGAGGGAACCAATAGTGAACAGCTGACTTCTTTTTCTCAGGAGCTCCATGAAGAAGGAGAAAGAACAAGTGTAGTAAGAGAGACTGGTGGACTTGAGAGTGAGGAAAGTCAAGAAGAGTTGGAAATGGAGGTAGATGAGAGTGAGAGCGGCGCTCGGGAAGAAAAGGAGAAATCAGTCGGAGAAGATGGCGACTTAACAAAGCAAAGAGCTATGGCTCAGAAGATCCATAAGGCCATTGTGAACTCCATTTTACCAAGTCTGGAAGGTGTTCTGACTAAAAGAGTAAGCAGATATTAATCTGAATAGCATGCATATACATGTACATGTAATTACATGTACATGTATATGTACAATGTATAGTCTTATGTACTGGTATATGATTAAAATTTGGCAAATTATGTACTGTACTGCGAACGTAGATTGATGTACCAGGGCATAAGTTGAGTCGGCTAAGTCATGAGAACGAGAGCAAATCAGAGCAGTTGAGGGTACCAGTTGCCATGGCGATAACCAAACTACTCCTCATTCTACCAGAAGAGACCCTTCACACTCGGTTGCCAAGGTAACAATGACCATAACTTTCCAATCAATATACATGTACAAAACCAAGGTATATACATGTATTTTTATTTGATTTTTTGTTGCAGTTTGCTGCTCAAAGTGTGTCAGACTCTCAAGAACAGGCTACGTGATGTTCGTGACACAGGGCGAGACACACTGGTGAAGATGGCCTGTGCCCTCGGGCCAAAGTACCTCCACTACATTGTTAAGGAGATGAAGGACATGCTAAACAGAGGATACATGGTACGATAATGCAGCAGCCATGATAGATGAAGAAATTTCATACAAATTTCAAGTTTGCAAATTTTATGCCAAACCACTAAAATTGATTTCCTGAAGCAGTTGCCTTGTGTCATCGTAATGCAATTATTTTTTGATAGCTTCACGTGCTTGGATACAGTCTCCACTCGATCCTTCAGGGGATCTCCAATCCCCAAAACACCAAGATGCCCCCTCCTTCTCTCTCCTCTCCTTCCTCTACCGTTCCCTCTCCCTTGGCAGCTGTCTCTCTCCGGTCTGGTGACCTCGATGCCTGTCTCAATCTGATCAGCTCCATCCTCATCGAAGATCTCTTTGGAACACCAGCCGAGGAGAGGGAGAGCGGAGAGAACGTGGCAAAGATTCCAGAGAGCAAGACTCCGCAGAGCTACAACAGCTATGAGATTTTGGCTCAGTTTCTCTCCCCTCGGCTAATTCCAGATCTCCTCACTCCTGTTAGAGAGGTTAGCAGATGTTGCTATGGTTACACACATATGCACGTATACATGGATTTGAATATCGAATTTTGCATGTATTTGTGCATAGCCCTTTGCAGCAAAATTAATGTTTATCATTTCTTTAGGTTCTAGAGACCAAAAGTACCTCTCGCGTTGCCCACACAGTGGAGGAGATCTGCCGTCGAGTTAGCCTTGGGATCCAGAACAATGAGGGGTTCACTCCACAAGCTCTTCTCGTCTTTGTTCACTCTGTACTCAATGACTCCATCCCTCAGCTCTCTAGCAAGTCAAGGTAAGTCTTCTTCTACGAGTTGAGATAAGCATTAAACGTTTAATATGCTGCTTGAATTGACTTTATACATGTAGGTCTAAGCCACACCCTCCTTCCTCATCGTGTGAGTCACATGACCGGCCGGAGGACTCTCGACTGATCCCACCTGAGCCCGGAAGGAGTGGACCAAAGCCGGTCAGTGCAGGGAACGTGGGGGCCAGCATCATCACTGAGTTTGGACTGCAGGTTAGTCATAGTAGTGGGATAAAATAGTCTAGCTACACAGTACACATGAGGATGATAATGGTGCACAGCTTCCATTCGAAACTTTGTCCAATCATTGGCCCATGCACAATGCTATAATGGCAGCCTTAAATTTTTTACGTAACAGATCATCTGATTACTGATTGATCCACAGCTTCTTCATATTGGACTCAAGAGAGGGAAGTTTGACTCCTCATCAGAAGAACAGCTAGGAATGTTGGATCCCTTCGTACCCCTCCTTACCAATTCCCTCGGCTCTCGACACGTCAAGGTGCTCTCTCGGTCTCTACAGTGTCTCATCTGGGTTATGAGAATGCCACTCCCATCTCTGAAAAGCCATATGAATGAAATCTCCACCCACTTGTTTGGGTTGCTACGACGATACGCCAGGGCTGGAGCAGCTGTCGGCAGCAATAGAGAACTAGTAAACTCTGCATTTAAGGTATGAAATATCCAGTATGAGCACTATAGTGATGATGTCATTGTGATGTCATCAGGCAATGACAGTGATCTTGAGGGACTTCAAAAAGCAAGATGTGTCGGAGGATGAACTTACCGTCTTGCTCAGCTTTGTTGAAGAGGATATCTATGACCATCAGCGTCAGGGTACTGCTTTCCCTTTGCTCAAAGTAAGCACTATCGATCATGTCCATTTGAGAACCCAGTCACGTTCGATGCTGAACTAAAAACCATACAATGCAGACATGATTTGTTTGACTGCTGTATGCACAATTCTTTCTTTCAGGCCATCTTGGGGTGCAAGTTTGTGAGTAGTGAAGTGTTTGAGCTGATGCAGAGTGTGTGTCAGCTCTCCATCACCAACGACTCCGAGCACGTCAGGCAGCAGTGTAGACAAGTGGGTTCTATGATGTCATAATGATGTCGTGGATTAGTGTCAGTCATGTGACTTCATCTCATACTGTAGTGCATTCTTCAGTTCATGTTGGACTATCCCTTGGGTAAGAAACTCAACAGATACTTGGACTTCTTTGTCATGAACCTCAGGTAAGCAAGCTTACTACCAATTTTTACAGTGAAGCATACGCGAAAAATGTCATGTTTGACCTTTGCACCCACCAGCTATGAGCACCAGAGCGGAAGGGAATCAGTTATTGAGCAGCTGTCATCAATATTCACAAAATTCCCCGAGGTACATACATGTATAACATGTTACATATTTGGCCAATGCATTTTACATCACAGCACTTGATAATATGTTTTCTTTCTCTCAGTGTCTCCTCAACAACCATGCCACGTTCTTCTTCGTTCCTCTCTGCTGTCAGCTGGTCAATGAAGAGTCCAAGACTGTCAGGGAGATGATAGGAGAGACATTGAAGACACTCTTGTCAAGGGTTAGTTTTTCAGTGATCATAGTTGTCACCGAAATGTGTATAATATTATATGCACAAGCTATCACTGCTTTGCAGATGGATACCATTCGAAGCAATGAAGTGCAAAACATCCTAGAATTATGGTTCAACAGTGATGAAGTAAGCTAATAATATAAAAAAGACAATAGCCATCTTTGTGATATTTATTGCACTCTGCAGCTGATCCAGAAGCGATTGGCGAGTCTCGTGCTGGGTCTGTGGGTTGAAGTGGAGGGACAGAGCTTCGAGAAGAGGCTTCCTCTCTTTCTCCCTCTCCTCCATCAGAGTGCCTGTCTCTACGACCCAGAAGCTCCTGATGGACTCCGTACAACTGAAGAGGGGCCCGAACAAAAAAGTAATGGAGACTGTAAAGGAGAAGATGGAACAGAAGAAGGCAATGAAGATGGTGATGGTGGTATTGGAACTGAGAATGGAGAATCAGGAATGGAAGTTGAACCATCTGAAGCTGATTCCCAAGCTGCTACCGTTCAGATTTTGGACCATCTACTCTTCAGTATACTATCGACACTGAGAAAGATTTGTGGAGCGTGTTCAGTGCTGCGAGTCTCCACCCACTGTGAGATTATGAACCAGATATGGGGTGAGTTCATTCTGTCCATTGATTTTGGCCCCATTTTTGTAGCCTCATTCCTAGATCGAGCCTTTATGATTTTTCATACTAGTTATAATAGAGCCCGTGGACAAGGCTGTATACATGTGCATGTACATGTACATGTACGTTGTAGTTATTTTATTTTCGTGAATATCAACTGCCGTAATTTTTATTTTTTGTTTTTGTAGAGCAAGTGCGGGTTCTCCTTCTTCACCCCCATGCTTGGGTGAGGCTCACCTCCTCCCAGCTCTACGGACTGCTCTTCTCTAAGTACACTCCCGACGAGCTAGTTGCCATAGCAACACAGGAGGATGGCAGTGGGCAGAGTCGAGCCAAAGGTGGCAAATCGAAGAAGAAAAGAAAGAGTGTTCAGAAGAAGGAATTGCTGGAATACATTCACCAGGAGACAATCGCTAAGGTAATGTGCCCTGTATAGTAATTCACAGCATTACCAAGAGTATTCTTGGCATTTTTTTGGATTACTCATACACTTTACATACATGTAGGTTCAAGATTTGGCCCATGCTTTCTGTACACAACTAAGCTCCCACCTACTCTTTCCTGAACTGGCTAACCAGGTACATGTACCATCATCTTGATCACTAGATGAAATTTGTGACGCTGTCAATTTTTTTGCATAGACCGTGAAGAATCTTGTTTTTGTGGGTAAAGTACTGAGTCGTTTTGGATTAGCTGGAGTGCTGAAGTCAAGGGAGGAGGAGAAAGAGGACATTGGTGAAGACAGAGAGGGAGAGGGAGAGGGAGTGAGAGACTTGCAGTGGCTAGTGGAGAGAATGTTGAGATTGGCAAGATTTGAAGCAGCACGGCACCCTAAGGAGTCTATAAAGGTAGTCAAATGACTTAAAATTAATCTTAAACATGGAATGGTTGTCCATCTTTCTCTCTTTCTCTCTCTCTCCCTCGCTTTCCCCCAACACCCCCCCCCCCCCATACATACACAATAATTACAAATACCAACCCTTCAGCGAACTAGTGTACTACAATGGACAGCTGCTATTTCCATGGACTTGGGGGCGGAGCATCTCCCCACCTACCTTCCCTCTCTCCTCAGACCAGTCTACCGGGAGCTAGCTGACAGCAATAAGACAGGCGGAGATGAGCTGCACAGCTTGGCCCAGGAGGTCGTAGATTTGATGAAGGGGGTTTGTGGGAAGGAAGCATTCTCTCAAGCTTACGCCCTCGTCCACCAGACAGTCCTCTCTAGCAGAGAGAAACGTCGACAGCAGGCTGCTCTGGAGGTGAGCTGACTCATAAAAATTTTTGAGGGAATTGGAATAAAATTGCAGAAAATTTAAAATTCATTAAATATGATGTAGGATAAAATACCTTTAAGAGTAATAATAGTTGTAGTATACATGTACTTATTAGTAGCATCATAATTATTCATTATTTTGCATTCCCAAACCATTAGCTTAATTAACCCTCTGCATTATTATGAAGTATGTATCACCTTATAAAGAGCCTTCTACATTAACATTTCACATGCTTAATACTGACCTCTGTGGTCTGTCTTTGCTCCTCCTCCACTCCCTGCAGGCTATAGCCAATCCTCAGAAGTCCATTCGAAGGAAACAGCGCAAACACATGCTGAAGAGGCTTGCCAAGAAGAGACAGCTTCTCTTCCATAGACCAACAGGAACTGCTGCTGCAGCTGTGGCCGCCACCTCAAGGAGGAGGAGGCTCAAACATAGACATTAGGTAGCTGACTTTCTTGTACTTGTTCATGTATTGTGCCTCTGACTCGACGTGACTTGTTCAAATATCCCGCCAAAATCAATTCACTATATAATTTCGAATTTCCCCGCCAAACACTATTTGCCATACGCGCATGCGCATATGCTCGCACTGTCTGCCGTCCACATAAAAGTAGATCGTGGAAGTATTGATTGGCAAGTTTCACGCTGTTTAGCAAAGATGTCTAGTCCAATCTCCCCCAGTGTACTGGCCCTCGCTCTTCTGTTTGCATTCTACTACTATACCAGTGGAGAGCTACTGATATACAGCACATCTTTGGCTAGTAAGTCACTGTGAGCCACTATTCATCTATTATCTACAACGTTTAGAAGCATCATCAATATTTTGCCTTTTACAGATTTAGCATTGGGAAGGCAATTTGAGGCCAGCTCAACGTGTGGCCAACTTGAGCCAGCTCAGTACTGCTACTCTGAGAACAATGGAGTATTGATATTCAATACAGACAGCTGCTACATATGTGATGCATCTTCCCCTCAGTTCTCTCGAGGGGTCGAAAATCTAAACGACGATGATTTGGAAGACCAGCTACAATCTGGGGATGGTCTTAATTCAACTGACGAAATCCTAATAGAACGTACATGGTGGCAGTCTGCCGATCTGGACAGAGAGACTGAAACTGTCACAATCGAACTAAAATTTGAACGGGAGTTTGAGATATTTCAAGTAGCAGTAGATTTTAGATCACTTCAACCAGCTTTTGCATCACTGGAGGTATCCACCGACTTTGGGAATAGTTATAAAGTGGTACAGTACTATTCAGACAAGTGCCTAGAGGACTTTGGAGTTGGTGATTCTGGTGGATCTCCTGTGAACGGTGAAGCTGGATGCACTTCAAACTCTACAGACCCTTCACCAGGACCTGTAAGATATTATGATTCCTACAAAAAGCACGTTTTCTCACATGATATTGACATATACATTATGAATACTGTACACATCCCAGGCCCTAGGTCTCAGTTAATAATGGTATCAACCCAATATCAAATATTCTTGCCATTCCTGCAAACTCCATGTTTAGTCCTATGTACTAGTACAGTGGCTGCAGTGTACTGAGTCTGTGGTTAGAAAGGAGCACAGCTTTGGGATGGGTTGTGGTGTAATGGTGCACGTAGGAGAGCTGTTTCTGGCCAGAGTGGAGTGTTTTTTGTTGTGGAGGTATCACTTGCATGTGGTTAGTGGCTGAGTGCACACACCACTCAATCAGCACCCACACATATCAAAGGCCCAGTCTGCTGTGGGCCATCTGGACAGCTGTAACATGAAACATTAGTACTGTTTTGGATGGAGTGTGGCTTCACACAGCTATGTAGTATCTGTGCCACAGTACTATAGTTTGATCAACTAACACCATTTAACACTAGTACTAAAACTCAGTCTCGATTTGGATGTTCCATAAATCTATAGCATGGCTGAAGTGACTTTCATAATAACACTACTTAGCTGCCTAGGAGATGGTCGAGTCATCATACCGGTATTGTACATTCTTGAATGATATCGGTATGGTTACCTCTGTGAAGTTTAGTCAACCAGAAAATTTGTGCATTAGGAACACTGGTACATTCTCTCGTATATCTCTAATTGTTGAGATTGAACGGTGAAATTTTTATTATAAACATCCGTTTGTGATTCTCATAATATAGCTGGTCTATGAAGCTCAAGACTCACCACTGGCAGCTGTTACAAATGTTCGACTGAGCCTCCTCAGATTGAACACACCCCCTGAGGACGTTGCCCTAGGGGAGATGCTACGGCACTATGCCATCTACAATTTTGAAGTACTAGGGACTTGTACCACCAATACATGCAACCAGACTGTGAGTGCCAGAGTACTAGTATTATGCATAAGAATATTATAAGATATTCACAAAATTTGGTAATGGTCACCTACTATTTCATACCTCTTTAGGGACTAATCTGTGTGTGTGAGGAAGTCCCTACAATTACCACCACGTCACCTCCTCCTCGGTCATGTGACCTACCAGGAGTGAGTGGTCCAGCTTGTGACATCTGTCTTTCGGGCTACTTCAACTATTCCGAGTCCTCTGGCTGCCAACCTTGTGCTGACTGCAACCCCAATGGCACTCTAGACACCATCTGTAACAATATCACTGGCCAGTGTGACTGTGCAAAGGGCGTGTTAGGTCCAAGCTGTGAGTCTTGTCCGGAGGGAAGCATCGGTCCTAGTGGACTAACTGAGACTCGCTGCACTAGCTGCTTCTGTAATGGCTTCTCTGTGAAGTGTGAGTCTGCTGGAGGGTGGTACCAGGCTGAGGTGAGCAACTCATTTGGTCAAGATGGAGGAGGAAGTGGAGAAGGTTTTAAAAGCGATGGAGTGATCGAGAATGATTCCAGGTACATGTATATTAATTTTATGCACAAATTCCCCCTATACTAAGCTACCAAAACTCTCGTATAGTATTTTACACACGTGGGTCATTGTTCTTTCTTTTTATTTTGTTCTGCAGTGGATTTCTGGAGGTGAAGCCAAGCTCTGCATCATCTAGTTCCATCATTCTATCGTTTCCCAAGGACTACCTCGGTGATAAACGGACATCATACAACCGACGTCTTTCCCTGAATCTCTCCCTCCCTTACCTCGATAAATCTCAATCTCCCTCTTCTTCTCTCTCGGTCTGTCTGGAGATTGTCGGTCGGACTGTCCGCTATCCTCAAGTCAGAATCATCTGGTCAATTTCGGTGGAAAGCCTTGGAACCAAACCACAACTTACTGAGGCAAGTGAACCAATCATGAAATTTCACCCACACTGATCTCTGTATTATTGATTTTCTACAAATATATGACTTGTCTAGGTTCCACTTGTGTCTGGGAAAGCTGATTTGGTGCCTTATTTTTCGGTCTCTCGAGGACGTTTGGCAAGATCGAAGGACATAAGGGAAGTGCTGGCAGATATTCGAATGATGAGGCTGGTAATTTCGACAAAATCCAAGCAACCCGAAGCTGTAAGTAGACCTAAAATCAATATCTGAGTCTTCATTTGCTCACTTATCACATGAATGCACACATAATATTGTCTCTCTCTCCACCCCCTCTCTTTCTTTCCTCTCTTTCTCTCTCTCTCTCTACTGCTAGGATCCATCACCACTCACTCTTCGACTCCATTCCTCAAGCCTCTCCTTTGCAGTTGACAATCCCAACAGCCCCTTTACTCTCCGACCAGCCCAAACTGTCACCTACGTTGAACTTTGCACCCAATGTCCCTCTACCAGAATGGGAGACCACTGTGAACAGTGCTCGGAGGGACACACCGTAGACCCTAGCAATGGTGGAGAATTTTCTCGATGTGTAGAGTGTTTCTGTAACTTCCACTCGGACGCCTGCCACCCAGTCAGTGGAGAGTGTTTCAACTGCACTGGAAACACTTTTGGTGTGGACTGTGAGCAGTGCCAGCCCGGGTATGAGCGAAGGATGCCCCTGACATTATTGCCTTGTGATCAGTGTGCCGACGGATTCTGGGACCCAAGCCAGAATGGAACCTGCATACGTAAGTGTCGCAGAATTTACAATCAAGATTAGTGTACAAGATCAATGGCTAATATAATTTATAGGGACTGTTAAAATTTACAGAAAAATCAGTTTTGGTGCATGTCCACAATTTTGAACATCTGATGGTCCATAGTCCACAACTTTAGCTATGTAGACAGCTTTTTTGACTTCTCTCTTTTCTCTCTCTCTCTCTCTCTCTCTCTCTCTCTCTCTCTAGCCTGCTCCTGCAACTTCGCTGGCTCGGTCAACAACGTCTGTGACAAGTCTTCTGGCATCTGTCAGTGCAGAGAGAACATTGTTGGTGACTTTTGTGACCTCTGTGCGGCCAATACCAGCCTTATCTTCCCCAGTTGTGAGCCTTGTGACGAATGTACGGATCAGTGGCTAAGAAGAATCGTCCCCCTCGAAGAGCAGGTTCAAGGTACAATTGAATTCGTGTCCTCGTTAAATTTGACAAACGTGACGCAAGATATTCCATTACTGGACGAACTGTTGGCACTGGTAAGTGATATTGAAGCACTTCTTAGCAATAGCTCGTTCGATGAGCTTGCAATGGACGTGGAAAATTTCAACGCTCGTCTCTGTCGGCTTGCTAATCTAACGGATGATTTAATAACGAGAGGGGCAGCCATCGAGGCCGAGTTAGATAGGAGCAGAGCAGGTGGAGAGGAGATTAGGACTGTGCAACTGCCGATTTTGATGAACTCTTTGAGACAACTGAAAGCTGATTTTGATAACTTTTCTATGATATTTGAATCACAGGATTTCATCTCGGTCAACCCCACATTCTACATTGACCTAGTGCGCTTGGCTCAGAAGAGATCTGACTCGGCAAATCAACTCGTACGAGAGAATGTTACTTCCCTCATCAACGAAACTATACTGGCACTTGAAATATTCAATACCACACTCGATGAAAATAATGTGATAGGAACCAATGATCAACTGCAAGAAACTGTAGCTAACATCACTTCAACGGTTGGAGAAATGCAGGCATTTATCACGATAGCCAGCCAAAGGCTGTGTGGTACCGAGGACGATACTTGCTTGGAATGCATGAATGAGAGTTGTGAAGTTTGTCCGAGTGGTATCAGATGCGATGGCCTTATAGTCACCGCTGATCTGGCTTCTAATATCTCAACAAACACCCTAGTCGTGGCTGAAGACCTATTGGAACAGATTACGTCTGAAGTAGAGGCTTTGGAAGAGCTTTTGGCTCGAGCTCGTGATGTTGGGATGGGTGCAGATGAGGTGGCTGACTTTGTGTACGAGATAAGAAATAATTCGCTAGAGTTGATTGAAAATGTTCAATCACTGACTAGCGAGCTTGAGCGGGAGCTGAATGCAATAAGAGTGGATCCCGATGATATTGGTCGTCTTGAGAACATGACGCTGTCCCTACGGCTAAATCTCCTACCAAACGAGGTATGTATATTAATTATATATATATATTTATACGAGTTCAAACAATGATTTTAGGTACTTCAGTGATTGATTTATTTTCTTCATACAGTTCTTTGATCTCCTGGTAGAGATCAACACAACCATTGAGGCCTATTTCAATCAATCTGGAGTCAATGTGATTGGGCTCAGAGAAAGAGTGGACACTGCTCTAGAGAGGGCAAGAAGAGCAAAGTAAGCCGAAAGCATTATAGGTTTAGCTAGCTAATAAATTGATTAAGACATTATTCTTGTATAGTGATCTGGCTATAGAAGTGTCTACAAATGCGACTGCCCTGAGGCAATTGATCGCCGAGCTACAGGCAGAACAAGATGAGCTAGGAGCCTCCGTCAACCGGACTAACTCAGTCGTGGAGGCAGCCGAAAGTGCTCTGCAACGGGTCAGCTATATTGCTAAAAAAATGTGTTTTGGGGATGAATAGCCCAGTAAACTAGAAATACATGTACCATAATTTGAGGTAATACTAATGCACATCCTGCTTTGCTGGATCATAGCTAGTTCAACACCTATGCATACAACATCATGCTGATTTAGAATGAATATTTGTGATTGATTACACAGGCTGAGGCTCTATTGGGAAGCATAGAAGCATCGCTGAACAATTCAAGTGATAACTTGGCAGATTTGGGCGAGCGTCTAGCCACCTTGGAGCAGCAGATTGATCAGAACAGAGTGGACTTGGTTGAAGCCAAGAACTTGAGCAGCGTTGCTCGAGAAGTGGCCAATGATGTGGAAAATGTAAGTAAAAATTTTTAGCACTGGCATGTTCAATTGGTTCCCAAGCCATTTATAGTGCTCCTACAAACCAGTATAATAATTACGCCCACAAATTTTGAGGTAATTGAATCTTATGGCATATTGTATTTCAGGATTCAATTGCTGTTGAAGAAGAGCATGCTGACCTCCGAGATGGAGTCATGGTAAAGCTGGATCAGTCGGAACGGGACCTCGAGGCAGCGCTGGGCATCAGGAATCGAACAACGACCTTACTGCAACTCACACAGCAGCAACTACTGGATGTGGAGAGTAAGCATTATTAATAATAATTATTATCAGTGTACAACATCGAAGAGCTGATAATAGGGCCCGGAAACAATGCTAGGCTTAGCCAAATTAATAGTAATTTTAGCAGCTGAGTCTTCAGATATGCACACTTAACAATGATCTTGGTGCCTTAACTTTTGGGGGCATTACTTGATGGTGGGACATCTCTTCTAATCATTCTTTAGCATTATTTTAATATTATGATTATTATGTGCAGATTTTGAGCGGACTAAAAATGCTTTGATAACCGAGCAGCTGCTGATCCGAGGCGACGTGCTGAGGGTGGCCAATGAACTGGAGGCACTAGAGGCAGAGATAGAGACACACATCGCCAGAAACACGGGCTGTCTCGACGGACCCGTGCTCAGCAAGAAGAAGAGAAGAAAACGAAGCCCAAAACTAAGAAGATCTAGAAACCATGCGGAGTAATTTAACAACACATTTAACAATTCCATCGTACTGAGTCAAGCATTCCCAATGATTCTATAATATTAGCTAGTGTTTCAAACATAAATATTATTATTGTAATCAAAAGGTATCAAAAAATAGATTGGCTGTAGACTACAGCTGATGCTGTACACTTGTATGTCTTCATTTTGAACTTTACACTACCGCCTCCTCCGCGAAAACAATGGAGGCTCAGGATTCAGCAGGTGGCGGTAATTCCAGCTTTGACCCCGGTCCATACACCTGCTACAACTTCTCCAACACTACCAAAGATGTGGCATTCGTCGTGCAACTGTCCCTGGCCTCCACCGGGCTCCTGGCCTGCGCTACAGTCATCTCGCTCATCCTGCTCTTCAAAGGTCACCAGCGGTTCATCTATCGGCTTCTTAATGGTAGCTGTAGGCATCCACGCCACCGCTCATATACTGGACGGTCTCCCCGTCGATAGAGAGAAGGAATTGGTTGGCATCAAGGAACGTTGGCACGCGGCTTGCAAAGCGTTTGCTGTTTTGGATCAGACTGGTCACTTGACGGTGACTTTCGCCATCCTGTGAATCATTCTACACCTGAATGTGTCCCTATATCGCCTGCAGCGTCTTCAGAGGGGTTTCCTGCTAAGGAGTGCGGCCCAACAGCAGCAAATTTCGTTGGGTAAACACCAGAGGATATCTCGCGGGGAGATACTAGGAGTCTGTCTGACATTTCTTCTCCCGTTCGCCATCAACTGGATCCCTTTTGTGTGGAACACGTACGGACTTACCGGGACATTCTGCTGGATACGACTGACGCGTTACAAAACCTGCGAAGACCGTCGATTGAGCATCACCCTCATGCTTACCATGTACTATATTCCCATCCTCCTCACTTCTCTCTTGGCATTTCTTACCATGCTACTGATCATAGCCGTCATGTGCCGTGGCTCCGTGCGGATGATGGGCATAGCCCGGCTGCGCTATCGCCAAAGTATGAAGGAGGTAAGTTTCGTGGTCATCTATCCTCTCCTTTTCATTCTGCTCAGCGCCAGCATCTGCATGGTGATCTACTCAATCGTGCGACACGATCGCTTGCCAACCTATGGTTCCACTATCGCCTATGTGGTGGGTATAAATCTACTCATTGTCATACTTCCACTGGCGTTTCTGCTTCACCCGTATTCGTGGAAGAACCTGACTTGCTGCAGGAGATTCAAGGATGATATGGAGATAGAAACTCACTATACAGTTCCACCCGAGGACGACGATATTGATAAGGGGTTCACGATTAAAGGGGCCACCCCTCCTCGAACCGATGTCAGCTTTATAAGCAGTCAGTGATACTTTTTTGCAACCAGCAATTTAACATTGTGCCAATTTTCAAACGACTACATACCCCACCACAAATGTCAGCCTCAGTGAAAAAAAACATTATCAACCACTTTTGTGAGATGTCATTAATCTAACTTGGCCTTCCATTTTGTACACAATAATGTAATTAACATACTACTATGTGACCCAGTCGAAGCACCATTAAAAATAGTCATTAATAGTGCATTAGATTGCTTGTATACTTGTATAATGTTATACATTCGAATTCATCATAAAGATTGATTATCTTGTTCTCACATTATTCATAAATACAAAGATTTTGTCTTTCAGGACTATCTTGAGAGGGAGGAATTCCCTTTTATTCAGAGAAGTCTCTACTCGCTGGACATCAGGAATCGAACTACAACTCACATGTATATACAGCAGCAACTCAGATAATAACTATCAGCATAATAGCATTGAAAACTTGAAAATAATTAGGGCCTGGAAAGAGTGCTAGGCTCAGCCAAAAGCTATAGATACTAGCAGCATGAATCTTCAGACATCCATTCCAAATTTTAAGCCTGATGGCACATTTAGGGGAGTACTGAAACGACATCATCATAATAGCATAATTATCATCATCATTATTATGTATAATAATAATAATTATTATGTAGTGCATGGACAGTGATACATGTATAATATTATACCTAGGCCTATAGGACACTAAGACAGTGAGACACTAACACAGTGTGATAGTGGGACAGTATGAGCATGCACTGCATGGGACACTAAGACAGTGGCATGCAGACTGAGTGGTCATAAGACATGTACAGTGGGACCCCCCTAAGACATTATGACAGTATGACATGCAGTGGGTCAGTATGACACTAAGACATGCAGTGGGACCGATGAGTATACATGTCATACTGTCCCACTAGTACTGTCATTATAATTAAATAGGCCTACTGTCCCATGTCCCCTGTCATCGTGACAGTCTCAATTAAGCTCACTGTCTTACTGTCTCACTGTCATACTGTCTCACTGTCTTACTGTCCCTGGCACTGTCCGAGCTCGGACAGTGCCAGGGACAGTAAGACAGTGAGACACTAATAATATGACAGTGAGACAGTAAGCCTCGAGGCTTACTGTCTCACTGTCATATTATTGTCCCAATGGTCTTAGTGTCTTACTGTCCCATTGTCTTAGTGTCTCACTGTCTTACTGTCCCATTGTCTTAGTGTCCACTGTCTTACTGTCCCGGCCCATTGTCTTAGTGTCTCACTGTCTTACTGTCCCATTGTCTTAGTGTCCACTGTCTTACTGTCCCATTGTCTTAGTGTCCACTGTCTTACTGTCCTGGCCCATTATCTTAGTGTCTCACTGTCTTACTGTCCCATTGTCTTAGTGTCCACTGTCTTACTGCCAGGTCCCATTGTCTTAGTGTCCACTGTCTTACTGTCCCGGCCCATTGTCTTAGTGTCTCACTGTCTTATATACTGTCCCATTGTCTTAGTGTCCACTGTCTTAGTGTCTTAGTACAAGTATCACTATCTGCACTACACATACATGTTGTGATATGATAATTATGTATAATAATACTATGATAATAATATTATTATGATGATGATGACGTCATTTTCAGTACTTCCCTAAATTTGCCATCAGCCTCAAGTTGGGATGGCCACGTCTCTTCGATCTAATCACTCTTAATATAATTTAAATGGTTATTATGATATTGTGCAGATTTGAGTGGACTAAAAATACTTTGATATTAAACGGAGCAGCTGTCGATTCGAGGTGACGTGCTGAGGGTTGCCAATGAATTGGAGGCACTAGAGTCTAGAGGCAGAGATAGAGACACACGTCGCCAGAAACACGGGCTGTCTCGACGGACCCGTGCTCAGCAAGAAGAGATGCTCAACTTTCGTAATCTTGAGCCTCAAGACTCCGAAAGCATGGCATTTTAAAATGTTGTTGCTCAATAACTGTTGTATCAAGCGTCCCATTAATCATAATCTTGGTTTCATGATTGTGCATGGCTCGATCAGAAACACTGCTGCGCGCATGCGCTAGAGGTAGACATTTAAATGTCCACTGTAGGCCATGTGGTTTCTGCTCATGCGCACAACCTATTTCTAGATTATTCTAGGGGCTGGCATGGTCTTTATTATGGTACTAGAGCGCATAATATTATTATAATGTTATAGAATGTTATAATAATATTATAGCTCCTAAGATAAATCAATTGACCTCGCGGTAGAGTCTTTGATTGCTAATATAAGACAGCTCTCTCAACTTTAGCTAGCCTCGTAGATATTCGAGCGCGGCCTGACCTAGAATAGCTAATTTTTGTACGCCGAACACAAATGGCGCCGCTAGTCATTGCGCTGTCGGTTCTCGTTGCTGTGTCTGGTTGCAGTGCTCAGTGTCAAACTTATAACCCGGCAATGTACAAAGGGAAGCGAACAATCCCAGACAGTTGCACGGTAGGAACCCCACCACGCTGTCCAGCCTCATGGAAATCTGGAGTTGAAGATGGAAAACCAACTAACTTGCCACTAATCGACACCCTCTTTGTGATCTGCCAAGAGGGATTTTCCTCATGCGGTTACGTACCTTTAAACTCCAGCACTGGTGAGGTTGCAGGAAAGAGTGGAGTGACTATCGGTGCTGGGGTGGATCTTGGATCAAAAAATCGCAAATATTTCACATCCATTGGCGTGACAGACAACACACTATTGGATCAATTGGAACCTTACTTTGGTCTGACTAGGAACTATGCTGCTTATGCAATTCTGAATCGTCCTGTCGTGGTGACCAAAAGGGAAGCAGAATCATTAACTGAAAAAGTGAAAAATGATATTGCTACTCGTGTCCAACAACGATACGATCAAAATAGACGATCAGGAGCAATGCCATTCACATCTCTACCACGTGGAATTCGCACCGCTATCGCTGATGTATGGTTTCAGTTTGGGTTTCCTAATGCATACCCCAAATTTTGGGATTCTGTTACTAGCAACGATTGGGAGAAAGCTGTCAATGAACTCAGAAATTTTTACCGTAATCCAGATGCGCAATTACCTGGCGATATAAAAAGGAGAAACAACGAGGCCGATATCATTGAAGCTGCACTTGCCACGTGCAATCGTTCAATTGATGGTGTTTGCCTAATCGATGAATCAGGAAGCCATTAGTTCACCTGATTTTTTGTAGGAAATGAACTCCTCTGAACTCTGAACTATAATAACATTATTATAGTTATGTAATATTAGATAGGTATCATGTGATTATTGAGTCGACCTCGTGCTATTGTGTATTATACTTATATTGCTGAATTGTTGATAATAAAGTAAGTGGACACTGTTCCTACAATTTTGAAGTCCCAAAGCCTTTAATTGTTGCATCGGGCTATTTCAGTTAATAAGGATACACCCCTATGGAGGAAGTTGATTAAGTATTGAGGGGTTGATTTCTCAAAATTCAATTATTGTACTGAGGGGTCATATGCCAAGAATTAATTGAGTTTAGAGGGTCATCCATACTGAAGTAATTTGTGTACTCAGGGTACGGTCATTCTGGAAGAATTAATTGGATTTTGAGGGGGTAACTTACTGTAATATCCAATCTAATTAACATGCCCGTGATAGATGTACCACCTTGGCCTGAAGTGCACAATTTACACTATTTAAATGCACGCCTATACTTGTGTGTACAATTTTTGCATGCCACCTTGTCGTAATAGGTAATTTTTATGTTTTAATAGTGTGCCACCTGGCACCAGTGGCGTATCTAGACTTGTAAAGTTACGCGGGCACTTGGTGGACCCAGTAGTGACTTGAGAATTTGAGACTCCTATATATTGACCTCGATCTCTCCCAACCCAATGAAAAAAATCTTTTTACATTTGTAACAGCTATATGCCTCACAGCCAAAACAAGTAGGTTATTAACCCATAATGTGGGTTGCCTAAGTTGCATTGCATACATGCACTACCTTCTCCCATGATGGTTCTCAAAATATATAACTTAATGATTAATGAAGTATTCACTCCACTATACATAACTATGTCAAACATGTGAGTTTGTCAAAACTTACTACTTAATTAATTGTCCCATGATAGTTTTCAAGACTGGACAAGAAGTATATGTGCAAATATGCCAGACTAGCTGGCATGCATGCTCGACATATTTATGTGTAGGGGAGTGAACACTATGTTAATTACTATGATTAACTGGAAACTATCATGGGAGAATTAAAATGTTGAAGTATAACCTCATTATAGGCTATGCCACTGCCTGGCACTTAATTTGCTGCTACTTGAATACATCACTGAACCACCCCATCACACTAATCACTCACACTCATGGTTTGGGAATTGGGGGATTTCTTTGTTCAGCTAGAGCCAGATAATCACTGAAGGAAGACTTCAAGGAGTTTGATGTGTACAAGAAAAATGAAGTTGAATCAGTACATCATTAAGAATTACTGAACTGCAACGTTAGGAACATCAAAGTTAATGATTGCCCGTTACCCTTATAACGATAATCCAAGGTACTGTACCAAAATGATTATCTATCTCAATCCTTAATCATAATTGGTGGGCATAATCAAAATTGGGGAGGGGGTGCATTAATTGATAAAAGGGCACAGCTAGCTGACCAGCTAACATCTATACATATGCTACTTACGGGGTGGATGCAAGGTTGCCTGTACATTATACAGCGTATTCAGTGCTTATGTGGTGGAGTATTGGTATTTCCCCTTGTCCTGCAACTGATTGCACCTGTCAGAAATCATCTAGCTATTGTATGTGTAAAATGCGAGATATCGATGTTGGTACTTTGTCATACAGAGATGACAATGGCTAATAATAATTATTAAGCCATGCTTTGTGTACCTTAGAGCACTTAAGCTCAAACTGCACCTAAGGTACTGTAATATAGTCAGTGGATGAAAATAGCAATATTCCATGCTGGATGATCTCCACTAGCACTGAAGTTGGAAACCATCTATTGTTACTATGGTAGTCTACACTCTTTGAATATAATAATTATTATGAATGCTGTAGTGGAGAGTGATGTTAGTATACATGTAGGTTACACGCTGAAGTGCAGGTCTCTATGCGATTTATACTAAGGGGTGACTCATAGGCCTGAGGTGGATAACTTATCAACTCAACCTTAAGAAGCATAGAGACTGAACCGATTGCATGGTGTGTGTAACCAACTTGTACTATGATGTTATAGCTATGCAATGGCAACACTGCCTGATGAGGGATAACTTAAAAGCCTACTAGTAGGTCTCTGAGTCATCTCTTAGGCCAACTAATTAACTTAGAGACCTAATATTAGGTCTCTAAATCATCCCTCAGGCCGGACAAGTAAGGTAATGTATGAGGTGAATAAGTGATTTAGCCACCTCTTAAGGAGCAGTCTAATAATATTGGTCAGAATGTTACCATGACCATAGTACAATGTCACTTAGATGCTAATAGCCTAATTATTAAAGGTGTAATTAAAATATAGTTGGCTGCCCTGCTCTTGGGTGTGTTATTCAAGCCCATTGCCTTGCACTTGATGTATGTACTTGAATCAGCTAGTTACTGTAGCAGTTACTGCTATGTTCTTGCATCCTCTGTACACATAATAATTATATCCAATGGCCTGCATGCATACATGTATTTTGCACATGCACTCCACCTTTCACTGTGACTGGCTAAGGGCCTGGCAGAGTCTCAAGATGGTGAGCAAAAGGTCAGGGTCAGTGCTCATCTATAGCTAGTGGTACATATCTAATCCAGCTTCCTAAAAAGCCCAGCAATTATAATTGTATGTAATTAAAGTTTTTGAAAAGCTAATTGTTGTCCATGCAAGAGCAAGTACACTCTTATGATGATGCATAGCTGACAAATTCAGACCCTTAAGACAAGATTAGGATACACACTGTAGCTGCAGTACATGCAGTATCATCACTCATAACTTAGCTCAGGATCTGATTCAGATGGGCCAAAAGTCCCTAAGCTAGGTAAGCTATACAACCAGACTGTGAGTTGCCAGAGTACTAGTATTTCATAGTGTGTATGTGAGGAAGACCCTGCAATCACCACCACATCACCGCCTCCTCTGCAGTCATGTGACCTGCCAGGAGTGAGCAGTCCAGCTTGTCTCTCGGGCTACTCCGAGTCCTCTGGCTGCCAACCTTGTACTGACTGCAACCCCGAGGGCACTCTAGACACCATCTGTAACAGCATCACAGGCCAGTGTGACTGTGCAAAGGGCGTGCTAGGTCCGACCTGTGACTCTTGTCCAGAGGGAAGCATCGGTCCTAGTGGGCTTACAGAGACTCGCTGCACTAGCTGCTTCTGTAACGGATTCTCTACGAAGTGTGAGTCTGCTGGAGGGTGGTACCAGGCTGAGGTGAGCAACTTGTTCGGCCAAGATGGAGCAGAAGGTGGAGAAGATTTTAAAAGTGATGGAGTGATCGAGAATGATTCCAGGTACGTACATATATTTTTATGTATAAATTCCCCTTAATATACTAAGTTACCAAATCTCTCGTATAATATTTTACACACATGGGTCATTGTTCTTTCTTTATATTTTGTTCTGCAGTGGATTTCTGGAGGTGAAGCCAAGCTCTGCATCATCTAGTTCCATCATTCTATCGTTTCCCAAGGACTACCTCGGTGATAAACGGACATCATACAACCGACGTCTTTCCCTGAATCTCTCCCTCCCTTACCTCGATAAATCTCCCTCTTCTTCTCTCTCAGTCTGTCTGGAGATTGTCGGTCGAACTGTCCGCTATCCTCAAGTCAGAATTATCTGGTCAATTTCTGTGGAAAGCCTTGGAACCAAACCACAACTTATTGAAGCAAGTGAACCGATCATGAAATTTCACCCACACTGATCTCTGTATTATTGATTTTCTACAAATAATATTATATGACTTGTATAGGTTCCACTTGTGTCTGGGAAAGCTGATTTGGTGCCTTATTTTTCAGTCTCTCGAGGACGTTTGGCAAGATCGAAGGACATAAGGGAAGTGCTGGCAGATATTCGAATGATGAGACTGGTAATTTCAACAAAATCCAAGCAACCTGAAGCTGTGAGTAGACCTAAAGTCAATGTCTGAGTTATCACTTGCTCACTTATCACATATTGTCCCCCCTTTGCGTCCTCTCTCTCGGTCTCTCTCTCTCTCTCTTGCCACTACTAGGATCCATCACCTCTCACTCTCCGACTCCATTCCTCAAGCCTCTCCTTTGCAGTCGATGATTCCAACAGCCCCTTCACTCTACAACCAGCCCAAACTGTCACCTACGTCGAACTTTGCACCCAATGTCCCTCTACCAGAATGGGAGACCAATGTGAACAGTGCTCGGAGGGACACACCGTAGACCCTAGCAATGGCGGAGAATTTTCTCGATGTGTGGAGTGTTTCTGTAACTTTCACTCGGACGCCTGCCACCCAGTCAGTGGAGAGTGTTTCAACTGCACTGGAAACACTTTTGGCGTGGACTGTGAGCAGTGCCAACCTGGATATGCACGAAGGATGCCCCTGACGTTATTGCCTTGTGATCAGTGTGCCGACGGATTCTGGGATCCAAGCCAGAATGGAACCTGCATACGTAAGTGTCACAGAATTTACAATCAAGATTAGTGCAAGATCAATAGCTGTTGAAAAGCGGATCTTTTTCACAGAAAACTCAGTTTTGGTGCACATCCATAATTTTGTTTAAAAATTATTATACCTGATGGTCCATAGTCCACAACTTCAAATATGTAGATAGCTTTCTTGATTTCTCTCTTTTCTCTCTCTCTCTCTCTCTCTCTCTCTCTAGCCTGTTCCTGCAACTTTGCTGGCTCTGTCAACAACATCTGTGACAAGTCCTCTGGCATCTGTCAGTGCAGAGAGAACGTCGTTGGTGACTTTTGTGACCTCTGTGCGGCCAATACCAGCCTTATCTTCCCCAGTTGTGAGCCTTGTGACGAATGCACGGATCAGTGGCTAAGGAGAATTGTCCCCGTTGAAGAACAGGTTCAAGGTACAATTGAATTCGTGTCCTCGTTAAATTTGACAAACATGACGCAAGATATTCCATTACTGGACAAACTGTTGGCACTGGCAAGTGATATAGAAGCACTTCTTAGCAATAGCTCGTTCGATGAGCTTGCAATGGACGTGGAAAATTTCAACGCTCGTCTCTGTCGGCTCGCTAATCTAACGGACGAACTAATAACGAGAGGAGCTGCCATCGAGGCTGAGTTAGATAGGAGCAGAGAAGGTGGAGAGGAGATAGAGACTGTGCAACTGCCGATTTTGATGAGATGTTTGAGACAACTGAAAGCTGATTTTGAGAACTTTTCTATGACATTTGAGTCACAGGATTTCGTCTCGGTCAACCCCACATTCTACATTGATCTAGTGCGCTTGGCTCAGAGGAGATCAGATTCAGCAAATCAACTCGTACAAGAGAATGTTACTTCCCTCATCAACGAAACTATACTGGCACTTGAAATATTCAATACCACGCTCGATGAAAACAACGTGATAGGAACCAATGATCAACTGCAAGAAACTGTAGCAAACATCACTTCAACGGTTGGAGAAATGCAGGCATTTATCACGATAGCCAGCCAAAGGCTGTGTGGTACCGGGAACAATACTTGCTTGGAATGTATGAATGAGAGTTGTGAAGTTTGTCCGAGTGGTATCAGATGCGATGGTCTAATAGTCACTGCTGATCTGGCGTCTAATATCTCAACGAACACCTTAGTCGTGGCTGAAGACCTATTGGAACAGATTACGTCCGAAGTAGAGGCTTTGGAAGAGCTTTTGGCTCGAGCTCGTGGTGTTGGGATGGGTGCAGATGAGGTGGCTGACTTTGTGTACGAGATAAGAAATAACTCGCTAGAGTTGATTGAAAATGTTCAGTCGCTGACTAGCGAGCTTGAGAGGGAACTGAATGCAACGAGAGTGGATCCCGATGATATTGGTCGTCTTGAGAACATGACGCTGTCCCTACGGCTAAACCTCCTACCAAACGAGGTATGTATATTATTATTATTATTATACGAGTTCAAATAATGATCTTAGGTACTTCAGTGATTGATTTATTTTCTTCATACAGTTCTTTGATCTCCTGGTAGAGATCAACGCAACCATTGAGGCCTATTTCAATCAATCTGGAGTCAATGTGATTGGGCTCAGAGAAAGAGTGGACGCTGCTCTAGAGAGGGCAAGAAGAGCAAAGTAAGCCGAAAATATTATAGGTAGCTAACAAATTGATTAAGATATCATTCTTTGTATAGTGAAATATCTACTAATGCGACTGCCCTGAGACAATTGATCGCCGAGCTACAGGCAGACCAAGATGAGCTAGGAGCCTCCGTCAACTGGACGAATTCAGTTGTGGAGGCGGCCGAAAGTGCTCTGCAACGGGTCAGCTATATTACTAAAAATGTGTTTTTTTGGGGGGGGGGGGGGGGGGGGGGGGGGGGGGGGGGGAATGACCCAGTAAACTAGAAATACATGTACCATAATTTGAGGTAATATTAATGCACATTCCACTTTGTTGGACCATACTTCAACACCTATGCATACAACATCATGCTGATTTATTTGTGGTTGATTATACAGGCTGAGGCTCTATTGGGAAGCACAGAAGTATCTCTGAACAGTTCACGTGATATCTTGGCAGGCTTGGGCGAGCGTTTAGCCACCTTGGAGCAGCAGATTGATCAGAACAGAGTGGACCTGGTTGAAGCCAAGAACTTGAGCAGCGTTGCTCGAGAAGTGGCCAATGATGTAGAAAATGTAAGTCAAAAATTTAATACTGTGTATTGATTGCCAAGCCATTAATATAATACTCCTACAAATCAGAAGCTATTACACTGAGAATGTGCCACTATAGTAGTACCAGCCGGTATCGCAAAATATTATTGTCGCTTATGTATTTCAGGATTCAATTGCTGTTGAAGAAGAGCAATGCTGACCTCCGAGACGAAGTCATGGTGAAACTGGATCAGTCGGAACGGGACCTCGAGGCAGCGCTGGACATCAGGAATCGAACTATGACCTTACTGCAACTCACACAGCAGCAACTACTGGATGTGGAGAGTAAGCATTATTAATAATAATTATTATCAGTGTACAGCATTGAAAAGCTGGTAATAGGGCCTGGAAACAACGCTAGGCTTAGCCAAATTAATAGTAATAATACTTTTAACAACTGAGTCTTCAGATATATGTGCAATTAAATTTTGGTGCCTTAATTTTTGGGGGCATTAGTGACATCTCTTCTAATCATTCTTTAGCATTAATTTTAATAATAATAATATTATTATTATTATGATTATTATGCACAGATTTTGAGCGGACTAAAAATGCTTTGATAACGGAGCAGCTGCTGATCCGAGATGACGTGCTGAGGGTGGCCAATGAACTGGAGGCACTAGAGGCAGAGATAGAGACACACATTGCCAGAAACACGGGCTGTCTCGATGGACCCGTGCTCAGCAAGAAGAAGAGAAGAAAACGAAGCCCAAAACTAAGAAGATCTAGAAACTATTCGGAGTAATTTAAGAACACATTTAACAATTCCATCGTATCAAGCATTCCCAATGATTCTATAGTGTTTCGATCAAACATAAATATTATTGTAATCAAAGGGTATAAAAAAATAGATTGTACAGCTGATGCTATACACTTGTATGTCTTCATTTTGAACTTTACACTACCGCCTCGTCCTCGAAAAACAATGGAGGGTTCAGCAGGTGGCGGTAATTCCAGCTTTGACCCCGGTCCATACACCTGCTACAACTTCTCCAACAGCACCAAAGATGTGGCGTTCGTCGTGCAACTGTCCCTAGCCTCCACCGGGCTCCTGGCCTGCGCTACAGTCATCTCGCTCATCCTGCTCTTCAAAGGTCACCAGCGGTTCATTTATCGGCTTGTCGTTTACCTAATGACAGCTGTAGGCATCCACGCCATCGCTCACATACTGGACGGTCTCCCGGTCGATAGAGAGAAGGAACTGGTTGGCATCAAGGAGGGTTGGCACGCGGCTTGTAAAGCGTTTGCTGTTTTGGATCAGACTGGTCATTTGACGGTGACTTTCGCCATCCTATGGATTATTCTACACCTGAACGTGTCCCTATGTCGCTTGCGGCGTCTTCAGAGGGGATTCCCGCTAAGGAGTGCGGCCCAACAGCAGCAAATTTCGTTGGGTAAACACCAGAGGATATCTCGGGGGGAGATACTTGGAGTCTGTCTGACATTTCTTCTCCCGTTCGCCATCAACTGGATCCCTTTCGTGTGGAACATGTACGGTCTTACTGGGACATTCTGCTGGATACGACTGACGCGTTACAAAACCTGTGACAGCCGTCGAATGAGCATCACCCTCATGCTTACCATGTACTATATTCCCATCCTCCTCACTTCTCTCTTGGCGTTTCTTACCATGCTACTGATCATAGCCGTCATGTGCCGCGGCTCCGTGAAGATGATGGGCATAGCCCGGCTGCGCTATCGTCAAAGTATGAAGGAGGTAAGTTTTGTGGTCATCTATCCTCTCCTCTTCATTCTACTCAGCGCCAGCATCTGCGTGGTGATCTACTCAATCGTGCGACACGATCACTTGCCAACTTATGGCTCCACTATCGCCTATGTGGTGGGAATAAATCTACTCATTGTTATACCTCCACTGGCATTTCTGCTTCACCCGTATTCGTGGAAGAACCTGACTCGTTGCAGGAGATTCAGGGATGATATGGAGACAGGAACTCATTATACAGTTCCGCCCGAGGATGACGATATTGATAAGGGGTTCACGATTAAAGGGGCCACCCCTCCTCGAACCGATGTCAGCTTTATAAGCAGTCAGTGATATAAAAACTAAACAGTTTATTTTGCAGCAATATTAATTACACCATTAAAATTTTGACTATAGTACATAAACAACTCACTTTCATGCTGGATTCAGTTCACCAAACTGCCTCCACTCCAATATTAGGCATGTCAGAACCCCAAAAAATTGCCTATAAAAAAACCTGCACACATATAAATATTACGAAGTTTCAGGGATCATAACTACTCACTACAATATGCTACGAACACCAAACTTGCACCACAGGCTTCGGCAAAGATAGCACTACACTACAGTATCCAAAATGTTGGGTTGTAACCACTTCCGGCATTGCAGGGCTTCAGGGAAACTCCATAAATACCACATACTCAACTACTGTGGCACACAAATATTGCTAATGGATAACTTCAACTTGCTCCATGTTGCTCACTTCTCCAGAGCATTTTATGCTTCTAGGGGTAACTCAAGGTGCTGATTTCAAATTTTTTAGTAGTTTTAACCATTTTTGAAGTGTTTGGTTGAAAAGAGCTCAATAAGCATTTTACTTTGCGTAAAATAACATGTGTACATATGAGAAAATGTGTTGAAAATATGAAAAACGAAATTTTTGGCTCAAACTACCCCTAGCTAGACTATTTCTGTCAAAAAATATGATACACAGAAAGTGCACGCACTTTAAACTCTTTGTTGCTTCTAAAGAACTCAGGGCTCATCTTACACTTTAAGAATAGATTCCACTGCAGAAAACAATATTTATATGTGCATATGAGTATGTACATGTGTGAACATGTGTGTGTAACACTATGAAAACTTATGTATGTGTTTGAGCGGACATCTAAACTAGTAATTTCAAAAAATTATCAGTTTCTGGAATTCTGAGGCAGTGAAGTATTAGCTACTGTAGCAGCCAAACATGTATGCACACCAAATTTTTTTATTCATTAAGGCATGTTAAATTCATCAGTAGAATAAGTAGAGAGGTACTTACATGCTATATTTCAAGTTTGGAGTCAATCAGTTGTGTAGTTTTTGAGTTATAGGCCTCTAAAGCAATAAACATGTTACGTGCCATTCCCCTATTGGAATAGTACACACACACCTGGCAGAAAAATTGTGATGTTTAGAAATATTAAAACAGCCATATCTCCGCAACCACTCAATGAAATTTTACGGAACAAAGACTAAATTGTATCTTGAAGCCTCCTTTATTATTATGTGTGGTAAAGAAAGTGTAAGGAGTAATCTAAAATTTTGATGTAATATGCCTACCAATATGAATACTCGCACCTCCTTGAAGAATAAAAAATGTATCCACACAATTTTAATAGCTATAAATGTCCGACCACCAGTGTTCTCTGATCCCTGGGACCTTTCACAGTACCTCCAATGTCTGATGTGATTATGGATAATAAACAAAAAAATTATGATAATTTAGTGCATATGGGTGGTATGCTATGCCTTAATTGATTTTTCTTTGGGGAGCTGGAGCCCTGCTGCATGTACCTAAAGTACTGTCATCAACAAGACTTAGAGTACATAAAAACTGCTTACCGATCTTTTCCTCATCAGCCAGCTGGTACATGGTGGAGGCGTGAGAAAGCCACACCCCCCGGATAGGAAGCAGAGGGCTATAAATGAACTGGAGGCACTAGAGGCAGAGATAGAGGCACACATCGCCAGAAACACGGGCTGTCTCGATGGACCCGTGCTCAGCAAGAAGAAGAGAAGAAGGAGAAGCTCAAGATTAAGAAAGCATGCTGTGTAAAAAGGTATTGCTCAGTATAAACTGTGTCCCTGGCCGGCCTGATTGAAACAATGGCAGCTTCGCGCACGCGCGGCGCGTGCACTTACATCCATGCGCGCATGCGCGCTATGCATCGAGACTGCACCATAGAAAATTTAGACTACGCACACAATTTAATATCTATGACTATACCCTGATGACGATTGTACCCGACCATCCGAACAAGATTTATATTACTCTTGATATTAAATAATCGTTCTAGATTATTCTAGGGCTAGGGTTGTATTATAATTACGTCATTCTTAGGCTCTTACTTATGCGTATAAATACTCGTTCTTCGATCGTCCAGGCAAGTTTAGCTCCGAGTTTCGTCCGCTGAATACAAAATGGCATTGCTAGTCATTATGCTGCTGGTTCTCGCTGCTGCGTCTGGCTGCAGTGCTCAGTGTCAAACTTATAACCCGGCGATGTACAGAGGAAAGCGAATAATCCCAGACAGTTGCACGGCAGGAACCCCACCACGCTGTCCACGCTCATGGAAATCTGGAGTTGAGGACGGAAAATCAACTAACTTGCCACTAATCGACACCCTCTTCGTGATTTGCCATGAGGGCTTTTCCTCATGCGGTTACGTCCCCTTAAACTCCAGCACTGGCGAGGTTGCAGGAATGAGTGGAGTGACTATCGGTGCTGGGGTCGATCTTGGATCAAAAAATCGCATATCTTTCATATCCATTGGCGTGATAGACAACACACTATTGGATCAATTGGAACCTTATTTCGGTCTGACGAGGAATGACGCTGCTTGTGCAATTCTGAATCATCCTCTTGTGGTGACCGAAAGGGAAGCAGAATCATTAACTGAAAAAGTAAAAAATGATATTGCTACTCGTGTCCAACAACGATACAATCAAAATAGACGATCAGGAGCAATGCCATTCACATCTCTACCACGTGGAATTCGCACTGCTATCGCTGATGTGTGGTTTCAGTTTGGGTTACCTAATGCATACCCCAAATTTTGGGGGTTTGTTACTAGCAACGATTGGGAGAAAGCTGTCAATGAACTCAGAAATTTTTACAGTAATCCGGACGCACAATTACCTGGCGATATAAAAAGGAGAAACAACGAGGCCGATATCATTGAAGCTGCACTTGCCACATGCGATCGTTCAATTGATGCTGTATTCCTAATCGATGAATCAGGAAGCATTGATTCGTCTGATTTTGAAAGTGCCAAAGCCTTTGTCGCATCACTCATAAATGCTTTTCCAGCTGACAAGATTGGTAAGGATGGTAGTCAGTTTGGATTATCTCTATTTAATGACGAGTACAGATCAGTATTTTATTTCAATACATATTCTTCAAAAAGTAGGTATCTCTCTGCCATCAATACGGTGACACAGGATCAAGGTAGCACAGAATTAGGTGCAGCTCTTACCCAAATACTATCTGATCAGTTTACTGAGGCTAGAGGTCTCCGGCCAGAAACTGAAGGACTACCTAGAATTTTGATAGTTTTAACCGACGGACAGTCTCATGATAGCGTTGCACTACCAGCAGCAAATATTCGCAGCGATAACATAGTAATCTACACCATAGGTATTGGAGGATATGACCTATACCAGTTGCAGGAGGTGGCCTCTTCTGCCTCACATGTTAAATTACTCAATGCATTTTCAGATCTTGATGACTTTGCTGCAACGTTGACAGCTTCCACGTGCAATGAGCCTCAACCAGTCTCACTAGAGACAAAGATTTCTGGAAATGTAGAAAAGGATTCATTTCAGTATTACAAGTATTCAGTTTCTGGTCGTAACTCAAATCTGCAACTCAAACTCAATGACCTAGCTGGAAGGACATTGATGTATGCTTCTCGCGACAACCCTCACCCTTACAGGTACGATAACACCTTTGGTTTCAATTCTTCAGCCTCCTCTCGTAAAACTATCGTGATAGCACCAGAGTCGGGTTCCAGTAAAAAACGGCAATCTTTCGATACACGGTTTATTTACGTATCGGTGACGTCTGATACTGAAACTGCTACTTATACACTTGAGGGCACCACATGCGACATAACCGAATGCAGCGAGGGCACATATGAGAGTCGAGCACATCTCCTCCGAGCGCCCATGCTTACAGTTTTTGTCACCTTGGTGGTGATGGGAGCAGTTCTCCTTTGAACAAAAGCTGATTGAGCTTAACTTCTTAGATTACTCTTAATGCTGCTGAATTACATATTATAGTATATTGAACTGATGCACTAGTTGAATGAATGCGTTTGTCAATTCCCCAAATTTATTAAAATTAATAATGATATTGTGATTATCATCAAAGTTATGATTATAATAATAAACCTTATAATATTATCGGAGTGTAAACCATTAAATTTTAAAAACCACAAGCATAATATTATGCATTATTATAATATTATAATAATGTATTATCTTGCACCTTATAATTAAACGGATGTGCGACCAATTAATGAGGCTTGAACGGGCAAAAAAATTAATAATACAAAATTGCTCAAATTTATCACATACTTGTATAATATTATAATACAAAATATCATTATGTATATCATGTAAAATTAATTATTTAGTTCTCACATTATTCATGAGTACAAAGATCTTGTCTTCCAGGACTATCTTGAGAGGGGGGAATTCCCTTTTATTCAGTGACAGTCTTGAAAAGCCCTCCACTTGAGCCACCACCTTGTGGGAGTCTTGGTAGTACTCATAATCCACGGCCGAGATGAGGAGAAAGGTGAACTGCATCAGCTCAGGAGAGCCTGGCTGAAGGTCTTCCAGCTTGGAGTAGCTTTGTGCATGTGTGTTGTAGAGGAGAGGGAGGGGGAGAGAAAGAAGAGAGTGAGAGGAGAGGGAGAGAGAGAGAGAGAGTGAGTGAGTGAGACAGAGAGAGAGGGAGAGATGGAGAGTGTGTGTGAGGGAGAGAAGACTGTATCACATTTGTGTGTACATCAGTGGTGTATCTAAGGCACAGCCTAGCAGGGCAGGGGCCCTGCCAAATATTCAAAGTGCCCACCCTACTCCTTGGGCCAAAAACTTGGGGAAGAAGGGGTTAATGTTAAAAGTAAATTTGACTATTTTCTATATTTTGGCCTCTTAGCAAAGATTTGGACCAAAAGTGTATTTGGAGCATATCTCTGATGTATTCAAGTCAGCCCATTTTGTCCTTATAAGCGTTTGCAGCAAATGTGTGCTAGAATACTGCCCAGAATGCACCAGAACTGCTCTCATAGTCTCAAAAATTTCTTTGGGGGTAGGGGGGACGGTATGCCCCCAGACTCCCCTAGTTTGGGTGTGCTAAAGCACACCTTGATTGGGGGCCCCTTTAATTTGGGGCCTTACTACGTGACACAAACTCTCTAGATATGCCACTGGTGTAGATAACGACTGCATGTGTACGTAGGTAACAAACACATTCGAGTGTACTGACACATCATTAAGTAAAAACTAAACAGTTTTTTCTCTAGTAACTACACCAATCCGAGCTCAATCATAACTCACTTCCATGCTGGATTCAGTTCACCAAACCTGGACACTCCAGTCATGGCCGCCTCCACTCCAATATGAACACTCACACCTCCTGGAAGAATAAAAAGTTATTAATGTCCGACCACCAGTGTTCTCTGATCCCTGGGGCTTTTCATAGTACCCCCAATGTCTGATGTAATAATTAACCAAAAATTATGATTAATGCATAATATTATGGGTGGTATGCTATGCCTTAAATGATTTTCCTTGATCCCTGCATATACCTAAAGTACTGTCATCAAGAGTACATGAAAAACTGCTTACCGATCTTTTCCTCTGTGTGCTGCAGCTGATCAGCCAGCTGGTGGAGGCGTGAGAAAGCCACACCCCCCGGATAGTTGTGCCGAGAGATTTGGAGGAAGCAGAGAGCTATGAATGCACTCAGTGCCAGACTACAGATCGCCCCCAGGGGCAGGAAGAAGGGAAGCTTATGTCGATTGATCCAACTGCAGGGAGAAGGAAAAGAGCATACAAAATGCACAATAATTATATAGGAATACTGAAATTAGTTACCAGCACGTACATTTGTGTATACCGTAGTTAATCGAATACAATGTATGATCCAATCTAACATAAGAAATTAGTATTTTACGAATTCCCATAACGTATAATATATATGGAGCGATTGACGACCTTTACCAGAATAGCGCATGTTTTTCAAAATTGAAATTATTTTTTTTCCATACATAGTATTAGATTAAGTACAGCAATTCAAGTATTATACTTATACTAGGCATGAACTGTACTCGTGTTCCCTCTAGTTCACAAAAATTCTAAGCGCCAAATACAGCAGATTGTCTAAATATGCACAGCTAGCTTCATAGACTATAATGTGATAGAAATTTAACCCATGGCTCGAAGTCACATTTTTTACACTATCCATGTATTTAGAGCCTTTTCACCCGAAGACCTTTGACCTTTACCTATACACTCTAAGGGGGATCTGGATTCTGGTTTTATACAAGAGCCCAACATACATGTTAGCAAAGGCAGAGGCCGCCACGAGGTTGAAGAGAGGCACAGCGTAGATGATGAAGCGTAGCTCCTTGTGGGGCAGGAGGGAGTAGACGAGCACGAATCCCACGGCTGGTACCAGGAGTACGGCCATCCTCCGTCTCTCTCGGTAGAGGGCCCAGGGAAGGGAGAAGAAAGGGAGCAAGAGAGCTCGAGGCAGAGCGGACATGAAGTACCACAGAAACGGCATCCTCTTTTTGACAGGGAATTGTAATAGTTAAGGAATCGGAGAGAGAAGGAATGACACATAAAAACAAACTAAGAGATGCTGTACTGAACTAATACCATGCATATGAAGATACCGGTATATACCAGGATAGTATGCTCCGGACAACCTGGAAAATAACACTATACGTTATTCTATTGAGCTCATAATATAATAGTAATAATAATATTAATAAAATTTAATGGCCCCTTAATTAAAGGATACTCCCCAGAGGTGACTCTTGTTGAGCACAGTGTTGTACCAGAGCACCTCCCCCTCTGGCCACACCCACCTCCTCCAGAACACGGAATCCACCGCAACGGTCAAACCTGCACAAGATCAGCAATCACGATTATTCATGTAGCAAAAGTAATGAACATCATTGAGCATAATACCTACAGCCGAAATTGTCTTGGAACTGTAAAAATTAAATTTTCATCTCCATAAACATGGAAATGTAATGCAAGATGTGGCTGGAAGTCAGACCACAAAAATTTCATTCATAAAGACGTCTCTTGTGAATTCAGGGCTCGTTCAGGCTTGCCCCGAATTACCCGGTAAAGTAGGTAAAGTAAGTAAAATTGGTAAAGTAAGTAAAATTGGTAAAGTAGGTAAAGTTGGTAATGTTAGACCATAGCTGTAACAAACACTGCAATTTGATTGGTTCAATTGTTCACTCTCTTCACTAAATTAATGATCACCCCACAAACGCTTCTTATCTCTCGTGTATTCAGGGCTCACTCAGGCTCGCCCCGAACTATTTACCACCCAAAAAATTAAATTAACTCCCGCACCTAAAAGAAGTATCCCAGCTGGCAGAGTGTGTTTGATGACCTTGAGTATCCCCAGCCTCTTGTAGGCCAACTCCATCAGCAAGACGAGCCCCATCAGGATGGACAGCTCAGACCGAAAGAGGACGATGGCTGCCCCTGACGTCCAGATGAATCTACCATGCTGCTGAAGAAGCCAGAACCGAAAACATAACAACGCTGCAAAGGAAAACAAAAATGGCACTAACAGTTACATCAAGAGTTTGGTTACATAATATTATTATAATTTATTATAGAAGAAAATTAACCAGTAAACTTATTATTATGTACCAAAAACGATAGTCTCACAAAATTATATAACTCATGGATACCTCTTTTTTTTGGGGGGGGGGGGGGGGGGGGGGGGGGAGGGATGGTGGTGGTGCTGATTTAATTGTGCAAAGGATCATTCATAATTTTTAATCCCACATACCAAGGACTAGAGCAAAGGTGTTTGGCAGAGGCCTGGAGGCATAAAAGAGGAAGTGAAACTGAACACAAGTGATGATCACGAGAAATGCAGCGACAACTTTTCCAAACTTCTGCTGAGCTGCTCGTCGAAATGCAGCAAAACCGACACACACCAGCAAGCCAAGAACACCACGCACTGTAAAGTCAACGTGTATGCGAGTATTTGAGAGAGAGAGAGATACCATCAATGACCAACTACATATAGATCAATGTGGTTATGAAGCGAATAGAGTCTCCAATAAAATGCTAGGGTTGAGCCTCATCTCAATAATCATTATACTGAAAGCTTGATCTCAGCAAGAGATTGGTTTGTTGAACTAACCTATGAGTTGAGAGGTGAATTTCTGCAGATCAATTGAGCTGGCCACGCGGACTAGTGGGTACGCCAGTCCAGAGACGACCAGTGGTCCTATGAATGTCCTTGGAACAACTCCCGGGAACTCAAGGTGATCGTACTGCAACAAAAACAATTTTATATCATTTTCAGATAATGAACTGCTTCTGAAGGAGACAATGTTTACTATTATAAGCCTAAAGTTTGTAAATCATCAAATTATGGGCGTTTGAAGATAATTTAATATTATTCATAGTAAAAATTTGGTGTAATTTTCCCGACCTTATCCAAGTCAGAGCCGTGGTAGAGGAGATCGTGCATGGCCTGGAGGTTGAAGCTCTCCTCTACCTTAGTGTAGGGGCAGATCAGGAGGTGGAAAAGAGACACGAGGAAGGGTAGCACATCCAATAGCACGTCAACGTGCCCCATCTTGAAAATTAGGTAAAGGTCGTCACCGGCAACAACCATAATATCACTACAGGTAATGGTCGTCAGTTGTCCTTTGAACTTTGCGCGCGCCGCGGCCATGTTGACCTTTTGACCTTGAAGACTTCTCATGGGAGTCAGCTGGTAAGCTTGCCTTTCTCTGTAGTGTGTGTGTTCTAGTGGACTATTTTAATGCAGCATACTTCTGTGGGATCCCCCCGAGGGCTTCAATCCCACCCAGGCGCTGGAGTTCCTCCAGAAGAGGCTGGAGACCCTCGGAGGGAGGCACCTGGGGACATGGACCATCGACTGTGAGACTCTCCAGTCAACACAGATACTCAGTATGTCACAGTCATGGAAGTCTCATGATATCGTACACATGTACATATTGTGCATTTTGCCTACTAGCCCCTTCTATGCACCCATAGTAGGGGCTGGGCACGAAACTATTTCAACACTGAAAGCTATTTGTCATTGAGTTTGTTGGATGACCTCAAGTATGCACCACTATATACTTTCACTCACACACTCACATCACTAGCTGGTGGAGGGCCTCCGAAGTTGATCCACATGATCCACAGCTCTGAGTACCCGCAGACGACGTTTGCCGTGCTTGACTCGATGAAGTGTCTGGTCGGAGAGAACTCGCTGGACACCATCTTTGGCAATCTGAGGCAGTTCTACAACCCAAAGAAGGGACAGAAGATTGAAGTGAAGGGATTCTGCTACGAGGCAAAGGGCTATGTGGTCAAGATTGGCTCCATTGTGATAGGATCGACTAACAAGGGACTCATAGTGGAAGTAAGCCCTACTCTATTGCAAAGTTTCTTACTCAGTTCATCTCTCTCCTCCCTCCCTCCCTCCCTCCTCTCTCTCTTTCACACTCACTGACTCATACACACATTAAATTCAGGTGGAGGACAGAGATAAAACAGATGTGGCCTCATGTTGGGGGCCACTGACTGAATTCACTCGGGGGTTATTGGACTATTCCCCCCACATTGACCCCCCTGGCTTCTCCCAGCAGACAAACCGTCCCTACAAGCCTTCCGACAGCATGATTCACTACGCCTACACCTTCAAGCAGCTGAGGAGACCAATGGCGGTGGGCGCTGTTGGCATTCAACCAGCGGCAGCTGCTGGCCCACCCATACCCAAGGCTTCTGTATAGCACTAATTTGACATTCTAATTCATCATCACCACCATTAATTGAAATTCTGCCATTATGTAATGATCCAATGGCCATCAAACTAAGTGTTTGATAATTATATATACTATATACAACAAAAAATATTTTTCAGAGCGACAATTTTCTTATAATAATATAGTCTGTGTCCTAACCTGGAGGGCACAAACAAAGATGCGCTCTGCTACAAGTTCAGAAGGCCCGCGATTGGTCAGAATTGCAGTGCGTGTGCACATTATCCCATGATTGTGACAACAGACATACCAAGAGTAGATAATAAAGAGAGGCTTCTTCTAAGTCTTATGAAGAAAAAAATAGTCCCAAGCTTCTTCAGGCCATACCTACCAACCATCCAGCTTTCTGCTTGATTTCAAGCAAAAATGGTACCCATCCCTCACAAAAATCACTAAATCTCTCATTTTTTGTGAGAATCTGACCCATATATGCTAATACATTTTGGAGAAGCTAGTAGCTTTTTCAAGCAAAAATGCCCTAAATCAAGCAAATTTTATACAAATTTCAAGCACAAGACTATCCGCAGGTTGGCAGGTATGTCAGGCTTCTTCTTTAGCTAAGTCTTGTTTATACTGGAAGAAAAAAATAGTCCCAATCATCCCCTCCCCCGGGCCGAGGTGCCGCAGCTTCGGTGATCCGTTTGGGAGTGACCCTGCGGACATTACCGCAGCTGGCATACTTCCAGGGATGGGGGGTATTCAAGGGAGGAACCCCCTAAGCCATAATATATGCCCAGGACCATGTGCAGTTTTCAGCTGCAGGTGCCAGATATACTAGATGCAGAGGGGATACCCCTGACACCGTCTAGCCCTAGTCCAACCCAGAAAATGCTATTAAATTTTATTGAGCTGGGACAGGGGGTAGCAAAACGTGTATGGTTTTCACGTTGGAATGTACGGACCGTGACGTAATTAATTAAAAGCTATGAATATCATTAATTCTATACCGCGGCGCGCGCCAAAGTGTATCTCCGCAACGGAAAGAGCTATGGAGCTGGAACAAAAACCAAAATGTAGCTCTTGAGCAAACGAAAGCAGCTACCATGGTCCCGAATATGTTAGAGTATGCCATAGTATACATACCAAGCTTCTTCAAAGACATAATACTATGATTAAGCTATGTCACAATATTATTATTCAGAAACAGTATAATAATATAAACAGTTATGGAGCTGGAATGAAGACCAAAATGTAGTTCATAATCAGTGAATATAATCTTCAGACGATCAGTGTGCTTACCTGGATTGAGGCATTAACTGTAATGATTGTTACGTCAAACATGCTCGTTACATATCTGGGAAGATAATAATTATTTTTGATGGATACCATGACTTGTATAATAGATCGCAATCAATGTTGTATTAAAACAATGAAGAAATTAAAAAAAAGAAATACGTGGTACTAAACGCACTGAGACATGACGTCTGAAATGAGCTACATGTGGCAATGTTCATAATTTTTAGTTAATAATTTTAGGGGCAGCCCCCAACTTGTAATCTTGGTGTTTGTAAGGGGAACTGGAATTAGGAGCGTTGTCATGGAAACATTCTGCTTCATACTTCTTCAAGAAAGGAGCAACCACCTCCCACACCTGCACATAATAGTGATAGGGTGACGAACTTTACCAACTCAACTAAATAATCGGTAAGGGTCGTCATTTACCTTCCCTTGGGTGAGAAGTGAAGTGACAGCATTAACATCAGGTGCAAAGTACCTGTCCTTGTCCCAGGGCCTGCAGTACAACATGGAGGTATTAATCTCTCTCTCTCTCTCTCTCTCTCTTTCTCTCTCTCACGACAACATACTTGGCAACAGTTCTGACAAGTTTGTAGACCTCTTCCAGAGGAGCAGTGGTCTTCTTTGGTCTGTGAAACTCCAGTGCTTGACAAGCGGCCAACAGCTCGATGGCCAAAACCTGTTCGACGTGTTTGACAACCTCTAGAGCCTTCCTTGCCGCGAAGCCTCCCATGGAGACGTGGTCCTCTTGGCCGGCGGACGTGGTGATGGAGTCAACTGAAGAAGGATGAGTCAGCACTTTGTTCTCTGAAACTAGAAGAGTACAATTGATGTGTGTATGTTGTGGGAGGAAGTAATATTAAGGACGGGAGAGAGAGAAAGAGAGAGAGAGAGGGAGAGGGAGAGAGAGAGAGAGAGAAAGAGAGAGAGAGAGAGAGAGAGAGAGGGAGGGAGGGAGAGATGGCTACCTAGAGCAGCTGCTGTGCAGTGTGCTATCATGAAGCCCGAGTTGAGTCCTCCCTCCTGGACGAGAAATGCCGGGAGGTTGCTGTAAGCGGGGTTGACAAGCCTTTCTATCCTCCTCTCGCTCATGTTTGCCAGCTCATGAATGCCAATGGAGAGATAGTCCAGTACCTATCAATAATATTATCATAGATGCATAATAAAAATATTATTATTACAACTGTATGTATACATCAATTGTAAAACTGAAATCATTTAGATCATACAGTATCAACAATGTCCTGTAACTTACCTTTGCTGGATACTCTCCGTGGAAGTTACCTCCAGAAATGGTCAGCTGTCTTTCAGCGAGTACCATCTGCGAAGAGTTATAACAGTACAGTTTGTACTTGAGCTTGTTATGTGTATGGACACTATCAAAATTTGTATACAACTTCCTTGTACAAAGGTAAGCTCTACAAAGGTGGTCAGCTAGAGTGTTAAACAGGAAAGAGCAATCTGTTGCCAACACAACTCAATATACTGTGTTAATGACAGAGAGAGAGAGAGAGAGAGAGGAGAATGAAAGAGTTCCACGACTCACAGGGTTGTCCAGAGCACTGTTCATTTCTGTTGTGAGCACACCTCCCACGAACTTGATGGTATCGTTGACTATCCCGTGCACCTGGGGCACACAGCGCATCGTGTAGGGATCCTGAACACGGCTGCAGTTCTTATGACTCTCTGTCAAGCAAAAATATCGTATAGGTCACTACAATGCAAAATTACAATAATTACATGCAGCTCAGGTAAAATTAATTACAGCTGAGGTGGCTCTTGGATCAGGGGTCCACTACACACTAGCCAAATTAGCCATTAAATTTTCTACTGTATCCTTCACTTTGGCTACTAGTCCCTAGACTGGGTAGCCAATTTTATCATACTTTCCTATACAACCTGCTGTTAAAGGTCACCACTAGTCAGTGATATCTTGGGAAATGGCTACATGATTGTGTAAGCTTCAGGAACCCCTGTGGATGTAATAACAGTAATGGTTTTGCATTACACACTAAGCTGCCTGCATGTAATTGGTCCAAAGTTCAAGCTTATAACAATAATTATGCTACACTAATGAGTGAATCAGCTTTTGTCCATGGCTCATTAGCGAGGGAGATCAAAGGCTTTGGTTACAACTTGTTTTGTCTGTGCTAAAGTGTTGAACAGCAGCAGGTGGCACAGATTGTTCTGATGCTTAATGTCTCTGAAAATATTATTATCCTATGAGGTGTATGAGGGATCAGAGTGTTACTACATTAGTTACATGTGGCTATACCAACCTCTTAGCTGTGATGGGTAGACGTTTGAGTCGAGCAGTGCCCTGAGCCGCCCCGCCACGACCTGCTGTCCTGGGTGTGGCCTGTTGGCATGGATATCGTGGTCGAAGGCCATGGGGGTGCCCATTAGGACGTCGATGGTCAACGCTGCGATGATGTCGGCCTGCTGGGATATGATGTCAGCGCGATGGTGAGCCTCGGAACCTATCGCTGTGATGAACTGGGTGCCGTTGATTAGCGAGATTCCCTGGGGAAATAATTAATAATTATAACTTCCACTAGAGTTGATGTGACCCGCTGTGAGTAAAGTAAAGGATTATTAAATTTAGGGGAGGATAGTAGTAAGAAATTTCTTCATTAATTTGATGATGTTCTACAAATGTACAGTACTTAGTGATATCCTTGTATAGACACAACACAGAGTGGATTGCACTACATTACATTATATTATATTATATTACACTACTCCATACCTATAACCCAGCTACATACAACAAAATGTCTCTCAAACTGTCCCTTTTCTCAAGCTGGTCACATGCGTAATTATAATAAATAATGCATAACAGTTGTACCTCTTGTATCAGCGTATAGGCACCAACAGAGCGGATTGTACTACATTACGTTACTCCATACATATACGACAAGCTACATGTATATGTACATAGTATCAACGAAAAGTCACGTACTATCGTCCCTTTTCTCATACAAAGCTGGTATCACGTACTAGCATAATAGCCCAAATATGCACAACAGTTGAGTGGATGTAATTTCAAACTCATGAAATGGATCCCCACCCCCACAAGTCTATAGATGAGTAAATGTGCTCTTGACAGCCAGGACAAATCAATCAGTTCCATGATTGCAAGATCTTTTAAAATCTATGATATACGGTAACTAGCATTGAGGGCATGCAGGCAGATGGCCAAAGATCATCAATCACCTGGTCCCAAAGAATTTTCAGTTTTTGTTGGCACTGCTTTTTGTAGCTACATGGCTACTCCTATCAAGCAACACAAGCAGCCATTGTGCAGTCCTTTGAAACTGGAGCTATAGCAACAAAAGACCAGCTGCTTTGTATGTAGTGGTGGAGCTTCTTGACTAGAATATCATTGAGTCAGTAGACTCTATTACAAGTAGGGATGGCCCGGATATAATATTATATGCCATAATAATATTTTGTGTAATAGTACATATCACTTTACTCCTAGCAAAGCCCAGAGGTATACTGTGAGACCACCAATATAGAGCAGAGGCAGATCTAGAAGGAATGTATATAGCTACAGGAGATAATTCTTCTCAATGTCACAAAGTAGCCAGTAATCCACACTCGTACCATAGTGCAAGCTAGGCTACGTTCTACCGTAGATCTGGAAATGTTCGTGTAAAGAAACTTTCGTATGATAAATTTTCGTGTAAAAAATTTTTCGTAGGAATGACCCCTTACCGCATTAGCGTTAATAGTGCATGCTAATTTAATTTTCGTAGCCACCATTGACTACAAAAACATTTTTACAACAAAAATTTCCAGATTTACGGTATATGGGGAATATAAGCTGCTCACATACCTCCTTGGCTTGTAGTGTAATTGGTTTCAGCTGGTGGGCGTGGAGGATGTCGCTGGCCTGGCCCCACCCACTCTCGGGGCACCACATGTTCCCCTCACCCATCATGCCGAGGGCAAGGTGACTGAGAGGGGCGAGGTCTCCGCTGGCACCGACTGTACCCTTGTCGGGGATGAACGGTAGACACGATGCTATGGGGGGAGGGAGAGAGGGGGAAGAGAGAGAAACATGTACGTGGGCACACCCTATAATGGTACTAGCTTTGGCTATATCCACCCCCTTCTCCTTGTTATCTATCTACCAATTGATCAATCCATACCGAGCCAGAGACATAAAATTACAGTACCTTATCATAAGGCAGTGTCTACATTGTAGCTAACTAATAATAATAATATTATTATAAGGCTTGCATATGTACACGTATAAGACTTGGTGTAACTTAGCTACCATTAAGAGCATCCACCAGCTTTTGAACTGTCTCCAGCCTCACTCCGCTGCAGGAACAAAAACAGAAGTAAAATTACTTTTGGGTATAATAATAATCTCGTTACGTTCTCAGCTTAAGGCAATAACAATACACATGTAGCTACTATATAGCTTACAAGGTATTGTACTTTCAAAATGAGAAACACTGTATTTTGATACTGTGAACTCTGTACCTGAAGCCTTTGGCCAGTACGTTGACCCTGAGGGTGAGTAGACGTCTGGTCTGCTCGGGAGACAGGGGAGACCCAACTCCAATAGCATGGGAGCGAATGAGGCTCTCTTGCAAATCACTGTAGAGACACATTGATTTCTATAATATTATTATTATATAATATCTTTCTGATATCAAGCATAGCTAAACAATATCTTTCTGATATCAAGTATAGCTAAACTATTGTTTTATGGAGAAGAAATTAAAGCTCACAAAATCTTGCTACCATCCCCCAATATTGCTGACCAATGCTGAAATCAAAAGCAGCGGATTGTAACAATATTATTATTAGTAGCCAAAGTGAAGAATAATTATAGCAAATGGCTGATATGGCTGATTTGGCTACTTTGTAAATTCGATTTGACTCACACAAGCTTGGTGTTGGAGATGACAACATTGGCAAACTTTCCAAAGCCCGTCGTGACACCATACACAACTAGAAGGGGGGGGGGGGGGGGGGGGAGGGGAGAGAGAGAGAGAGAAAGAGTAATAATATTATTAGTACTACAAATCTGCTAGCACTAAGTACTCCAGTAAAGCCACTTTTAAAGCACAAAAGGGTTTAACAACTTTGGTACATGCGCATTTCACATACCTCTGTGATCATCGACGATGTCATCAATCACTTTCCTTGATTTCGTGATGGCCTCAACTGCTGTATCCGATAGCTATAAGGAGCATGCAAGGATAAGGGAGGGGGGGTAGGGAGAGAGAAAGATACTATAAGATACCATTCCACGTAACACATAATAATTATAATAATTATAATAATACAGGTGCAGGTTGCCATAATAAGATAAAGCAGCTGCCGCTGTGTTCTGGATAATTCTTAACAGCTGCCTCACAAACCGTAGCCTCGCTGAGATGAGACGCTCCCCTGGGAACACAGTGTTACAGCACATGACGGTTACTGCCGGGGGGATAAGCTTACCTTGATACGATATTCGCCTTTCCCGATCTTCATAAGTTTGTCGATGGTTAGAGAATTTCCATCAAGTTCTAGATACTAAGAGTGGAGGGAGGGGAAGAGAGAGAGAGAACAGCTGTCAATGATGACAAAAGAGACCTCCGCTTAAGCAGATTGTTTACCCTCAAAAGCACATGTTAGATCACGCCCATACAGGACGTTGCTATGTACCTATGTGTCTACGTAATTCAATCAACAAGTTTCTTTACCTGGCATTTCTTGATATTCTCGGAACTCAGCTGATTGCATACCTCTCTGAGTGATGAATGACTGTCAAGGAAGCTGCTATCTTGGGATTTTGGCACCAGAAACCCTAGTATCTACAATGAGCTGTGTGAAACCTCGCCTATAATGATCCCTCAAAACCTTGCCTTCAATGAGTGTATCACCCACATGCTGCATGCATACAATAGTATTATCCTATAACCAGGATGTACATGTCCAAAATGAGCACTTATGTGCTATACAGCACTAAATTCAATGCTCTTGTCCACAATACAGTCTATAGCTACTGTAACATAGCCTCGTCCCCAGAGGCCCTCTCAGTGGCTCAGGGGACAAGGCTTATTATAGTGACGCACTATTCAGTCACAAAAGACCACTGGATAAACTATTTTTATCCACAGGGGGACAATAGTGACAACAAGACTATTCAGTCACCACTGGATGAGTCAGCCACACACTTTTATCAAGGGAGATGGAGTGTATTCTCTAAGCGCCTATACAGACCTATACAGACTATTATAATACACTATGGTACTTAGTCAAGGATACAGTGAATAGGAAGGAAGAGTTGAGAGATCCATTCCATTAGAAGCAGCTGGTGCCTGATGCAGCTCATCTTGGGCTTCTGTTAACAGAGATAGAGTCAAGTTACAGATACAATCAACCTACACTTCATTATGCACGATGTAATAATTAAACAGTTTAACATTCCTTTCCTTGCCTCGCTAGCGCCTGGGCATGGGATAAAACTATTCCTGGACAAAACTTTTTTGTAGGGTTGTTATCCACTGTAGGCATTCATCTAATTAAAGACAGCTGACAACAAGCCAATCATGGGAATTTGCACCAACTCTGACACACTAATTAATGTGATACATTTAATTATGAAATACTGGTTCAACCAGTCTGACAAGTCTATAATGTTCGCAAACAACTCACGCAGAGAAAGGGTATCTCCGTCTTGAAGCACATCTTCTACGATGTCTTGATCGCATAGGACGGCGCCGCTAGATTTCAAGATCAGGTCGTATCTTGCTTCTTGTGCTGAGGCCGCTGCTGCTTCGGACTTGGCTACAACGGCCACGCATCGCGCGAGTACTTCGCGCTTTAGCGCGGCCACGCTGGCCTTCCCATCCTTACACGGGATTACATAATTCTTTGCACCGATTTGCACGAAGAACCTCATCTTTTGGGAGGCGATTTAGAAGGCCGATTCCTCTGGAAATCTGTACAGAGAGAGGCGATGCCCTCTACTACGTTGGGATGACTGTTTGTCTCTGAACAGGCTTGGCTAGTACTGCGATCGCGCGGAAAAAGATGTTGTTTATGAAAACGGAGGCATGTAGAGGGTGTGTACAAGGTGTGTCCGGACGCGCTGCGAACGTATACGAAATATACGGATATCTTTTGTGACGTCAACTCCGTAAATTTTAGTATACAACGAGACCTTTGCCCTTTGCTGGTTCGTGCTACCACGAAGATGGCCACTTTGACGGAGTTGTGCGCGGGATTGCCGCTAGATCCTTTGCCTCCTTTGCGACCCAGAGATGCTAGCCTGCCTCACGCACCAGTCAGGACACCTCAGCTATCCGGAGATGAAAAGAAGGTAAACAAAACATTGTAGTATGGAACTAAATTCATGGGGAGGAGGCACAGTATGGCGCTATAATTCGGGTTGATTATCAGTTACATGTACATGTTTTGACAGGACAATAATTATTGTGGTATGTTGTGACCACCTGCAGCTGCAGGTCAAAGGTTGAGATTGTGCACTAGCACTTTGCACTTGCATTCCTGTTCTACATTTCCACCTACTCAGAGTCTTGCATCATCACTACAATTAATTTTCCACAGCTGGCATTGTGCAATTCTCTGCGCTACTTTCCCTCCCACCTTCACCAAGTCCTGGCGGGGGAGTTTGCCCAGGAGCTCAGGGATTACGGACACATCTACATGTACCGGTTTCGTCCGGTGGTGGAGATGAGGGCGTACCCCATATCCGACTACCCGGCCAAGTGCAGGCAGGCAGCTGCCATCATGCATATGATCATGAACAACCTGGACCCAAGAGTGGCTCAAGTGAATAAAAACACATACTGTATTTCTTCTAAAAATTCGGCCCTTCTAATTATTCGGCACCCTTTACCGAATGATTGAAAATAGTCTCTAATTTTCGGCAAAGGTCGTCACGCATATATGCTATAAACGGGAATGGAATGCGCACGCAGACAGAATGTTGAATAAAAATTCGGCAAAGCTAAAGCAATATTATTATTTTCATGCCGAATTTTTAGAAGAAATACTGTAATTATACTCACAATAATGAATATTCTGCTGTAATTGCTTTCAGTGATTTCTTTCTTACCTTCTTGTTGAGAGTGCCTCTGGGACGAGGCTATGTTTTCTTTTCTTATTCTCCCCCCCCCCCCTTCTCTCCTCTCTCTCTCTCTCTCTCTGACATACACTCTCATGCATATAATAATTATTTATATGTACTCAAGTTTCCTGAGGAGTTGGTGACCTATGGTGGCAATGGTCAGGTGCTGTCCAACTGGGCTCAGTTCTGGCTTCTCATGCACTACCTGTCCGTCATGGAGGAGGACCAGACCCTCGTCCTCTACTCCGGCCACCCCATGGGACTCTTCCCGTCCCATTCCAATGCCCCACGCTGTGTCATATCCAATGGAATGGTCAGTAAAAAAAATCCATACCGTACTTAATCTAATACAACGCATCAGTACATGTATGAGAGAGGGTTCTTTATTGCATCGGTGGCAAAGTAATTAAATTAATGCTAACTCAATAGTGCTGGCTATAGAGAATGTTCTAGTTCTCCGGCCAAATCGTATTCATTGTGTGGTGGACGTGGCCACCTGGCGAGGGGGGTCAAGGTTCAGTGTACCCCACCATAAATGTATGTATATAATATGGGGTGACAACTGACTTATGATTAGCGTTGTCTCCAGACTCTCCTCTTAGCTTATGATTTTCATGTGTTGAACAGATCTGGTAGCCTGGGGATGAGTATATAGGTACATGTCTATTTCACACACAAAAAATGTCACTTTACAGTACATGTACATGTACATTAGTCTGTATAATCCCTCTTCTCGATTCTATCAAGGGCTTATAGACCCCAAAGGGGAAGAGGGCATGTAACTGCCATAGTGTCCTGTGTACCTAGCAAAATTCAGATCAGACAGTGGTTTGTAACTAATTATAGTAACAGCTGCAGTCTGGCTTTCACTATGCATATTGAGGAATTTTACTATTTTTAGCTTACATATGAATTTTGCCAGGTGCCTACTTACATGCCCTCTTCTCCTTTAGGAGTCTATAAGCCCTTGATTCTATATAGTCATTATACATAATATAATCAAGAGTGTATTAGGAAGAGTACGTAGCTCCTGTATGTTAGTATTGCGCTTATGTAGTGTGATGGTGGCGTCACAACACGTAGTAGATACCAGACAAATGCTGTACAAGTACATGATTTTGTGAAAACTGTGTGGCCACAAGCCTATGAATAATACTGTAGGGTAGTCCCTTGGCCTTGGTGGGGTAGTTCTAGTCAGACACTGTGCAGCACACCTGCAGCTGCAACCACACAGCCACGTGTATGATCACTGTGTAAACGAAACATGGATTCTGCATAACTTAACTATGGTTAGGCTGGCACACGTAGGATGACGCCACCATATCGCAGTGCATGTACGTAGAGCTTGCTCGCCCACGCAGTTACGTACTCTTCCGGTTCCTAATACACTCTTGATAATACTACATGTACATGTACACTATTTTGATGCACCCACAAAACTTGCACTTCTACAGGTGGTCCCCAACTATTCTTCGAGAGATGAGTACGAGAAAGGATTTGCCCTAGGAGTGACAATGTACGTAAACTGTATATAAGCCTTTTGAAGTGACCATACTGGGTGTGGTTGCTGGGTGTGGTCAACACTCTACCTATAGTCATGGGCACAGCATGTAATTGTGGTGCAATAGGAACAGGTGTTAACGAATGTTGGCATTTTAATTAGTAGCTGAGTCTACATGTATAATAGTAATATTAATATACACTGCTCACTATAATAGCTATTGTGTTCTATAGAGGGTTTTATGTCACCCATTAATTAAATTTAATGTGAGGTGAGGCAGCATAATGAGTGTGTCTGCACTCACACACTAAATTTGTTGTACATAATTAATTTTTGCACAATGTACTCACTCTTAGGTATGGTCAGATGACGGCTGGTAGCTACTGTTACATCGGTCCTCAGGGTATTGTCCATGGAACTACTGTAAGCATTATGGCCATATATATTCCTTAACTCAGCCCCCCTCCCCCCCCCCCCCCCCCCCCCCGTCCCCAAAAAAATTTAATACTCAAGCTTCACTCGCTGACTACTGTATACTTTAATCTTTGTATAATTTCCCCTCATATACCAGTGCTCCAAGTAATTTTTGAAAGTGCAAGGACACAATGTCTTTCCATATCAAAAATGGACTGACATCCATAATAAATGATCAGACTAGCTGACAGTCACTTTTTCCAGGGTGGCTTATCAAAGTCCTCACTAGTGCTGGAAGTACCAGCGTCTATCTCTTCAGAACTTCTCTTTCTATACATCACTAAAATATTAATACTACTGCAGTACTGTACAAATGGACTGTACTAGAGTCCAGTATAGTGCAGTGCAGGCATACAATTGGGTGAGAGTTAACTTGACAGGACATTATGTCAGCCCAAGTTGATAATGGTCTGACATAGTTAAAAATTGACCGGAAAATGTCCGATGTCTGACCATTAATTGGAGCACTGATATACCTTCCATCTACTGACTATTTCTATATGAAATGTTACTTGAAAAATTCACCATGATCCGTCTTTGTCTTGTGTACCTTTCAGCTCACTGTGATGAACGCCGGTCGCAAGTACCTCTCGCTGAGTGATCTGACTGGTAAGGTTTTTCTCTCGTCTGGCCTTGGGGGGATGAGTGGAGCACAGGCCAAGGCTGCTGTCATCGCTGGCTGTATAGGAGTCATTGCCGAGGTAACCCTGTAATTTAGGTACAATAAAACAGCACTATAGTCTCATAGCCTCGTCCCCCAGGCCACTCCCATGTTTTCAATGTTACGTGGGTACGGCCTGGGGACGAGGCTAATAGTCTCATTTGGAACACACAGTTTAGCAAAAAAAAGACAGATTTTACTGGAGTAATCTCTACACCAAGACTTATTGTGGACTACTTATGGGATAGTCGTCTGTTCTCGAAATTAACAGCTAATTTTTGTATACAGGTAAATAGAGATGCCTTAATGAAGCGATACAACCAGGGGTAAGCTTAATGCCGACTGGTCGGCAATGCAAGGTAGTAATTTAGCTTGTCTACTCCACAGATGGCTGATGGAATGGACTGACGACATTGATGCTTGTATGGACAGAATTAGGTATGTACAAATTATTATGATTAAGGGAACACCCACTTACATGTGTGTACAGGATTATATGTATATATGTAATCCTTAAAGGGGTGGCAAATGTTATCGAGAAACTGCATGTCTATCCTACTGCAGACGAGCAAAGCGAGAAGCCACACCCCTCAGTCTTGGTTACCTAGGGAATGTTGTTACACTGTGGTAAGCATCTTGATTGGAATGTGATATCAAAGCACACTTTCACACACAATATCACAATAATTAATGAAAGTACTCTCTCCCTCTCTCCCCCCCCTCCCTTCCTCCCCCCCCCCCCCTCTCTCTCTCTCTCTCTCTCCCTCTCTCTCTCCCTCTCTCTCTCTCTCTCTCTCCCTCTCCTCCTCCCCCCCCCCCCCCCCCCCACAGGGAGAGGACAGTGATAGAGTATGAGCGTACTGGTGAACTACTTGTCGACCTGGCATCGGACCAAACCAGTTTGCATAATCCATTTGGCGGAGGATACTACCCTGTCCAATTGAGCTACAACGAGGCACAGAAGGTGATGGCCTCCGAGCCTCTTAGGTTCAAGGAGTTGGTTCAGGAAAGGTGCGTATCCAAGTATCGTCACTAGGCAGTCTTTCTTTTCCCAATTATGCTTTGGGAGTATCAAAAATTTTTGTGTGGATTAATTAAAATTGGCCTTATACATGTACTCACATCTAAAAATAGACAAAATTGCTTTCAAGTTGCTGAGCTACATGTAGCAGTCCTTTGAATCAGGAATTTCGTATCTTGCTTTGCTTCAGTTTGAGGAGGCAAGTTGCTGCTATCAACAAGATGGCTGAGGCTGGCACCTTCTTCTGGGACTACGGCAACGCTTTCCTGCTCGAGTCAAGCAGGGCAGGTAGGTACAGAGTGCAAATTGAGTCCAAAGTACAGAGTACAGGGTACAAATTATCGTACATTGTTTGGAGAAGTGAGAATAGATACAAGTATAATCATCTTGTCTTAATCATAGGGGCTGGGGTGCACAAGCCTGGTGCTCCTCCGGGAGTGTTCCTCTACCCCTCCTACGTCCAAGACATCATGGGGTGAGCTGTATACTGTGCTAAGATTGATTGCTAATTTTTTACCATTAATGTATTGGCCTTTCCACTGACATGAATGTGAGGCATGTATTAAGTAGTAAAGGGACTCTGAGCAGTTGCTCATGTGGAGAAATTGGTCACAGCTGAATAGTCTAATTCTCCCTTGAACCACTACCAATCCAAGCTTGGTTAATTTCACGAAAAATCTATATTGATGTATAGCCGCTACTACATAGTCTACATACCATACTTACATGTATCTAATACAATGTATGGAAAAATTTTTGAAAACGCACGTTTTCCTGGTAAAAGTCATCAATTACTCCATATAATATAAACTTTATGAGAATTCGTAAAAATTAATGCTAATTTCTTACGTTAAATTGGATCATATTATCTTGTGTTTGATTAACTACAGTATAGCCTTTCTGTCTTCTAAATCACATAATAATATAGAAGCCTCATAAACAGTGTCTAACTATTACTGATATTACAGTCCTATTTGGTAGGCTATAGCTTTTTATTGCTTCTTGTTATTCCCCATTCCCAGTGATATTTTTTCCCTTGGTTTCGGTCCATTTCGTTGGGTGTGCACGTCCACCGATCCTGCCGACCTGGCAGTCACGGACAACATCACACTGCAAGTGCTGGACAGCATCATCGCCAAGGGAGGTCTGTTCTGTGAACATAATATTAATGCATGTGTACATGTATGATCTACTGAACTGTTCTATAATGCAACGGTAGCCGGGTTTGACCAAATTTTTGCCAACGAGATCATCTTATCATCCTTTTCTTTCTTACCTCTTACTAGTGCCTGACTCTGTGAAGCGGCAGTATGAAGACAACTGCAAGTGGATAAGAGAAGCAGCTCAGCACCAGCTGGTCAGTCAATGACTTTAGATCATGGTGGTTCCCGCCAGGCTGGGTGATTTCTGTAAATTATTACTGAATTTATCGTCAGGTGGTGGGGTCCCAAGCTCGTATTCTCTACTCCAACGAGGAGGGACGGATGGCCATAGCTCTTGCTTTCAACAAGGCAGTCGCAGATGGAAGACTAAAGGTATCTACTCCATAATAATATAATTACCATCATCAAACTTTACGTCTGATTATGGTTAATTAACTCATTATTATAATAACAACAGGGGCCGGTGGTAATTAGCAGGGACCACCATGATGTCAGTGGCACAGACAGGTAAGTGGTGTTATTGCGCAATAATTTTATGATGTATGTGAGGCTAGTCTTATTCCTGCATTATGCTTAATGCAGTCCATTCAGGGAGACGTCAAACATCGAAGATGGGTCCAAATTCTGTGCAGGTGAATTTACGAAATTTGCGACCTTTACCATCTAATTTGGAAATGGTCGTCAAGCTAATAAAACTCCTACACTTACTCTCATCATATCATCTCCCATAGATATGGCCATACAGAATGTGATTGGTGACTCATTCCGAGGAGCTACCTGGGTAGCCATCCACAATGGAGGTGGAGTTGGCTGGTATGAATAGGATTCTCCCATAATAATTATTTACATTGCCTGTTAATGATAATGACAGGGGTGAGGTGATCAATGGGGGATTTGGCCTAGTTCTCGACGGAACTGAGGAGGCAGCTGAACGGCTGAAGATGATGCTTTCGTGGGATGTTCTCAATGGGGTGGGTATTACAAGACCATAGAATATTACAGAACACTTTTATAAATCAAAAGCTCTGTCCATACAGCTCTCTCGTCGCAGTTGGTCTGGTCACCCCCTAGCCAAGGAGATAGTCTGTGCGGCAATGGCTGCTCAACCCAAGCTAAGAATCACCATCCCTCACGAGGTGACCGACAGCAGTCTCATTGATCAGGCCATACAGGACTGACAGTAGATAATTATTATGTTTGTACAGCTAAGTTGTTACTGTAATGTACACCTCTCAATCACATTGCATGCAGGAGTAATGATTTTTACTATAATATTATAAGTCATTATTGGCCTAAATAATATAATTCCGAGCGAAGCGAGGTCTCTACTCGGGCTCGAAAGTTGTTTCGTATGGCTTCTGGGCGTATCTTTCGCGTGCGTCTAAATTTTCTCTCTTACTCTCTTCGGCGACTCAGGCCACGTCGCCATGTGTTACTGAGTCAAAAGCTGTGGCCTCCCTCAAGATGGTCATGCGAGGCCTACAAACTCTACTGTTCGGCTGGACCGTGCTTACCGGGTAAATCAATTTTCGCGCGGCCAAAAATGATCGCACCTTCTTGGCCCAAAGTTGTTCGTCCTGTCGCTGATGGTAAAGTTGTTGCTAGCTGTGGCCTGTCAATTGATCTACTCTTGACTTCGTTCTTCCAAGACTGACGACATAATGGAGCTCCTTTTGTTGCTAATACTTCAGCATAGACGAAAGAAACCACTCCCTTGTCACGTGATGTACATGTGCAACACAAATTTAATTAATAATTTACTGGGAAGGGAAAACCCTAAAATGTTGAATACAGGATATTGGCATAGTGGCTCGCTGAGCGAGGACTGCTACACAAACAGTGTAACTCTAGTACTAGGGTGATGTAAACCATCGAGGGGGCGAGCCTTCGCTCATAGCATAGTAAAGGGTTGCCCCCTCACAGGCTATCTTCGATCCAAAGCACTTGATAATTTGTACAAGTAGCTATAGCTATCATTATAAACTGAGCACAATCTATTGTCGCTATAAAGATCAAGAAAGGAGAAAAAAATGTATAGTTTAATGTACTACATTCCCAGTATGTCGGGAGCTTTGGCCCCTATGAGGCTACAGAATTGGTCTGGGCTAGCTTGGACCCGGCCGCATTCGTAGCCGATTACAGAAATTTAATAGATCATACCTAGACTTAGACTACATGGCCTTGTTGCTGTAGAAACTTTTCTTATGTACTGATGCCTTACCTTTGCTTGTTTTCTAGCCGTCTACTCGAGCTGGACACGAACTAGTACTGCATTATTATTTTGGTGAGCAGCATTTAGAGTTAGCGCGGCCAACGTTGACGATCTTTACCGAAATGATTATGCGCATGCGCTATGAGCTAGCGAGCACGTGCTTGACGTATCGCTACGTTACATACAAACATACATACATACACACATACATAAGTACAGCGATTTTTTCTGATTAGTGTGGGGCTCGCTCAGGCTCGCCCCAATTATTATAATTATTAATTTTGAAGATGCAATCAAAAGTAAACTCAAAACTAAAACTCCAAAATTAATACTAAGTCTTTCAATACGTCAATATAGTATGTTTCAGTGTCCAATCAACGTGTGCCCTAGTTACCATTCGTACACCCAGGTATATGTTGTCGCGACAGTCGTCGAGAAAGATGTGGAACCGTGGTGGCCCGAGGGCGACTTGAAATCATTGGGACAGTCGTCTGTCCCACTTCCAACCGTCTCTCCGCTCCTCCATTGCAAACGAAACGATTTTGTAAACAAAAGGGGATCATTTTCGAAGAACTTGTAAGCGGACATGGCCCCAGGGCCTTTCATGTAAGTCAGACCAGAGTTATCTGAGTGGAAGATGCCTTCGTTGAAGTAGTAGGCAGAGAGAAAGAAATCTTCAGTACCAGAAGACAGCCAAGTGGTGGAGTTGCTTCCATCAATGTAGGCCCTCATGCAAGCCTCTAGATAGTGAAAGGAGCTGCCATTTGCCGCTATAGTGACCTGAAATAGCACACCAGATGAACCTGAGACATTTACCAGATCAAGAAACTGCAGTGGCTCCAAGGATACATTGACATTCTTGTACAGTCGAAGTCTAGCATTTGCAGGAAGCTGCAATTCACCAAATACCAAAGGGTAGTTGTAGACACCTCTGATGATGTAAAAGAAACCCCCACCCATTGGATGGATGGCTGTGACTTGGAGCGACTTAGAGAAAGGGATTTGGTAGTTGTTGTATATTCCATGATCAGCATCACAGGAAATCCTTCTAGTGCTCCAAGGGGTCCTGTTGCTGGGATCGACAAAGCCAATCCCGTGACCCAGAAGGAGCTTGAACTCTATGCTGGGTGTAGCCTCACCGTCTATGTAGATTCGAATTGTGGCATTCTCGTCCATAATTTTACCTGGTAAAAATTTATAATGAGTGAGCTCGCGAGCAGTGTAAAATTATATTAATGCGCATGCGCGCTCACGTCTACGGTTACTGTGGCCATAGATAAAAACATTATAGAGTAGTCTATAATATCTACCGGTATGCTCTGGCACGTACTTACCAGTAAACCACTGCTCGGTGACGACCCCAGGCTCCCCCGTGTTTGCCTCGTAGAGCACTAACTCTTGATTGGCAGCCAAGTGACCGTTTTTAATGGCCGATGAAAAGCTGCGCATTTTCGGGTTCACGGGTACTTGGGCGTTAATGCAGACACTCGCGATCAGCACCAAGAAGCTGACCAGAAGTCGTAGCATGCTTGAAGCTGCCATCGTCTGGGATCTCTATTACCAATCCAGCCCCACCCACTATCCTGCTCACGTGCACCCGTGGAGACGATCCAAGGTATTAAAAAACATGTGTTTACTACAGTACACTTTAATAGCAGTCTCATTGATCAGCTGCAGGCTGTACGGACTGATACATGGCTGAGTAGATACGTTTGTATAGCTAAGTCATTAAAATACTGTAATGTACACCTCTCAATCATATTGCATATTATAGGAGTAATGATTTCAAGTTTACTATTGCAAGTCTTAGGGTATTATACATTATTGGCTGAAATAATAATAATATCAAATTTTGAAGATGCAACCAAAAGTAAACTCAAAACTAAAATTCCTAAATAAATATAAAATCAGCAAGTGCTACAGTACATGTTTTGGTGTCCAGTCTACATGACATTGTCAGTGCCCCAGTTACCATTCGTACACCCAGGTATACGTTGTCACGACAATAGTCTTCAAGGAAGATGAGACATCGCGGTGGCCCGAGGGCGACTTGAAATCATTGGGACAGTCGTCTGTCCCACTTCCAACCATCTCTCCGCTCCTCCATCGCAAACGAAACGATTTTGTAAACAGAAGGGGGTCATTTTCGAAGAACTTGTAAGCGGACATGGCCCCAGGGCCTTTCATGTAAGTCAGACCAGAGTTATCTGAGTGGAAGATGCCTTCGTTGAAGTAGTAGGCAGAGAGAAAGAAATCTTCAGTACCAGAAGACAGCCAAGTGGTGGAGTTGCTTCCATCAATGTAGGCCCTCATGCAAGCCTCTAGATAGTGAAAGGAGCTGCCATTTGCCGCTATAGTGACCTGAAATAGCACACCAGATGAACCTGAGACATTTACCAGATCAAGAAACTGCAGTGGCTCCAAGGATACATTGACATTCTTGTACAGTCGAAGTCTAGCATTTGCAGGAAGCTGCAATTCACCAAATACCAAAGGGTAGTTGTAGACACCTCGAATGATGTACCAGAAAGCCCCACCCACTGGATGGATGGCTGTGACTTGGAGTGACTTAGAGAAAGGGATTTGGTAGTTGTTGTAAGTTCCATAATCAGCATCACGTGAAATCCTTCTAGTGCTCCAAGGGGTCTTGTTGGTGGGATCGAAAAAGCCAATTCCGTGACCCAGAAGGAGCTTGAACTCTATGCTGGGTGTAGTCTCGCCGTCTATATAGATCCGAATTGTGGCATTCTCGTCCATAACTTTACCTGGTAAGAATATTTAATGAATAAATGAGCTCGCTAGCAGTCAATATCAATGCGCATGCGCATTCATATCTACGACATGTACTCTTACCAGTAAACCACTGCTCGGTGACGACCCCAGGCTCCCCCGTGTTTGACTCATAGAGCACCACCTCTTGATTGGCAGGCAAGTGACCGCCTTTAACGGCCGATGAAAAGCTGCGCATATTCGGGTTCACGGGTACTTGGGCATTAACGCAGACACTCGCGATCAGCACTAAGAAGCTGACGAGAACTCGTAGCATGCTTGAAGCTCCCATCATCTTCATACATGCAGGGATCGATCCAGCCTCACCCCCCTATCCTGCGCACGTGCACCCCCGTGGAGAACGCAAACGGACACGTCAGTTAAATAAATATGCAAATGTGTGTGATCTAGTTAATGTATGCATTATGCTTATTGCAGTCTATTTCGGGAGACGTCAAACATCGAAGATGGGTCAAAATTCTGTGAAGGTGAATTCACGAAATTGACGTCAAGCTAATGAAACTCCTACACTTACTTTCATAATTTGCATCATCCCCCATAGATATGGCCATACTGAATGTGATTGCATAGATTATTAAGACTGCGTTGACTTAATTATCTATGGTGATTGGTGACTCATTTTGAGGAGCTACCTGGGTAGCCATCCACAATGGAGGTGGAGTTGGCTGGTGTGAATAATATTTTTGCTGTACATTAAGTTTTATATTGCCTGTTAATGATTGTTTTGATAATGACAGGGTGAGGTGATCAATGGGGATTTGGCCTAGCCTTCTCGATGGAACTAAGGAGGCGGCTGAACGGCTGAAGATGATGCTTTCATGGGATATTCTCAATGGGGTGTGTGACAGAATACTACAGAATACTTAGCAGTCTCATTGAGCATGCTGTACAGGACTGACACATGACCGAGTAGATGTTTGTATATCTAAGTTATTACTGTAATGTATACCACTCAATCATATTGCATGCGGGAGTAATGTTGTTGTTTTTTTTCTTACTAATTAGGGTACATTATTGGCGAAATAGTAATATAATTTGAAGATGCAACCAAAAGTGAACTCAAAACTAATAAAATTAATAACAAAATCAGCAAGTGCTACAGTAGTGTCCAGTCTACATGACATTGTACCCTAGTTACCATTCGTACACCCAGGTATACGTTGTCACGACAGTAGTCTTCAAGGTAGGGGAGACATTGCTGTGGCCTGAGGGCGACTTGAAATCATTGGGACAGTCGTCTGTCCCACTTCCAAGCGTCTCTCCGCTCCTCCATTGCAAACGAAACGATTTTGTAAACAAAAGGGGGTCATTTTCAAAGAACTTGTAAGCGGACATGGCCCCAGGGCCTTTCATGTAGGTCAGACCAGAGTTATCCGAGTGGAAGATGCCTTCGTTGAAGTCGTAGGCAGAGAGAAAAAAGTCTTCAGTCCCTGAAGACAGCCAAGTGGTGGAGTTGCTTCCATCAATGTAGGCCCTCATGCAAGCCTCTAGGTACCGAAAGGAGCTTCCATTTGCCGCTAAAGTGACTTGAAATAGCACACCCGATGAACTTGAGATATTTGCCAGATCAAGAAACTGCAGTGGCTCCAAGGACACATCGACATTCTTGTACAGATGAAGTCTAGCATTTGCAGGAAGCTGCAATTCACCAAACATTAAAGGGTAATAGTAGACACCTCGAATGATGTAAAAGAAAGCCCCACCCACTGGATGGACGGCTGTGACTTGGAGTGACTTAGAGAAAGGGATTTGGTAGTTATTGTATATTCCATGATCAGCGTCACGGGAAATCCTTCTAGTGCTCCAAGGGGTCCTGTTGCTGGGATCGACAAAGCCAATCCCGTGGCCCAGAAGGAGCTTGAACTCTATGCTGGGTGTAGTCTCACCGTCTATATACATCTGAATTGTGGCATCCTCGTCCATAGCTGGACCTGGTAATATTTGTATACTGAGTGAGCTCGCGAGCAGTAAATGTCAATGCGCATGCGCGCTCACGTCTGCGCTACTCTGGCACTCACCAGTAAACCACTGCTCGGTGACGACCCCAGGCTCCCCCGTGTTTGACTCGTAGAGCACCAACTCTTGATTGGCAACCAAGTGACCGCCTTTAATGGCCGATGAAAAGCTGCGCATTTTCGGGTTCACGGGTACTTGGGCATTAACGAAGACACTCGCGATCAGCACCAAGAAGCTGACGAGAACTCGTAGCATGCTTGAAGCTGCCATCGCCATCCTCTTTAATACAGGGATCGATCTCTAGCTCTAGCTGTATATATTGCCAATCCAGCCCCACCCCCTATCCTGCGCACGTGCACCCGTGGAGACGAGGTTAATTCGCAAACATGTGTGTTCATAATATACAAGACCATACTCCATAGAATACTACAGAATACTTAGCGATCAGGCTGTATAGGACTGACACATGACCGAGTAGATATGTTTGTATAGCGAAGTCATTATGGTATATAATGTACACCTCTCAATCATAATTATTATCGCATGCAGGAGTAATGATTTTTACTATTGTAAGTCTTAGGGTACATTATTAAATTTGCTAAAATAATAATATAATATGCAACCAAAAGTGAACTCAAAAAACTAAAATTCCCAAATAAATAACAAAATCAGTAAGTGCTACAGTACATGTTTTGGTGTCCAGTCTACACGATATTGTGCCCTACATGTAGTTACCATTCATACACCCAGGTATATGTTGTCACGACAGTAGTCTTCAAGGAAGGGGAGGCATTGATGTGGCCCGAGGGCGACTTGAAATCATTGGGACAGTCGTCTGTCCCACTTCCAACCATCTCTCCACTCCTCCATTGCAAACGAAACGATTTTGTGAACAAAAGGGGGTCATTTTCGAAGAACTTATAAGCTGACATGATCCCAGGGCCATTTATGTACGTCAGGCCAGAGTTATCCGAGTGGAAAATGCCTTCATTGAAGTAGTAGGCAGAGAGAAAGAAGTCTTCAGTCCCTGAAGACAGCCAAGTGGTAGAGTTGCTTCCATCAATGTAGGCCCTCATGCAAGCCTCTAGGTACTGAAAGGAGCTGCCATTTGCTGCTAAAGTGACTTGAAATAGCACACCGGATGAACTTGAGATGTTTACCAGATCAAGAAACTGCAGTGGCTCCAAGGATACATCAACATTTTTGTACAGTCGAAGTCTAGCATTTGCAGGAAGCTGCAATTCACCAAATATCAAAGGGTAGTAGTAGACACCTCGAATGATGTACCAGAAAGACCCACCCACTGGATGGATGGCTGTGACTTGGAGAAAGGGATTTGGTAGTTGTTGTAAGTTCCATGATCAGCGTCGCGGGAAATCCTTCTAGTGCTCCAAGGGGTCCTATTGTTGGGATCGACAAAACCAATCCCGTGGCCCAGAAGGAGCTTGAACTCTATGCTGGGTGTAGTCTCACCGTCTATGTAGATCCGAATTGTGGCATTCTCGTCCATAGTTGGACCTGGTAAATATTTATTATAATAATCAGTGAGCTCGCGAGCAGTAAAATTTTAATGTCAATGCGCATGCGCGCTTACGTCTACGCTACTCTGGCACTTACCAGTAAACCACTGCTCGGTGACGACCCCAGGCTCTCCCGTGTTTGACTCGTAGAGTACCAACTCTTGATTGGCAACCAAGTGACCGTTTTTAATGGCCGATGAAAAGCTGCGCATTTTCGGATTCACGGGAATTTGGGCATTAACGCAGACACTCGCGATCAGCACCAAGAAGCTGACCAGAACTCGTAGCATGCTTGAAGCTGCCATCTTCATCCAGGCATCACTGCATGTGACTCTTCATTATTAAATACGTGTACAATGTAAATAATATCAATCCAGCCCCACCCCTACCCTGCGCACGTGCACCCGTGAAGACGAGAGTTCAGAGGTCAATTTCAGATACAGCAATGACATGACATTGTCACTTTATAAATAAAATCGGAATAAAATATGTAATGTTTGATCATGCAGTACACTAAAACTACCACTCGTATACCCAGGTATAAGTCGTTACTGTGGTAATTCCCACATTCGGTGAAGCAATAATTTTAGTTTTGGGTGACTTATTCGAACGTAGAGACTTCGATTTTGATCCGCCAAGAAAAGCATTTGGACACTCCTCAAATCCAGTACCAATCACCTCGCCACACCTCCACTGAAGACGAAACGACTTTGTAAACAGAACAGGATCGTCTTCGAAGAACTTGTACGCTGACATCGTTCCGGGGTCAGCTTTGTAGGTCAGTCCTGAGTTATCTGAGTGAAAAAGACCACTATTGTAGTAGAAAGCAGAAAGAAAGAAATCTTCGGTCCCTGAAGATAGGAACGTTATATTGCTGCTACCATCAATGTAGGCCCTCATGCAGCCCTCAAGGTAGGTAAAATCACTGCTACTGGCTGCCAAAGTGACCTGGAACAGGGCGCCAGCGGAACTATGGATGTCGACCAAATCGATGAATTGGAAAGGTAACAAGTCCACTTTGACGTTCTTATAGAGCCTCAGTCTAGCAGTAGATGGTAGCTGCAAGGCACCAAACATCAGAGGGTAGTTGTAGACGCCACGAATGATATACCAAAATGTGCCACCTACAGGGTCGGCGGCCGTGATCTTGAAAGATTGAGAGAAAGGGATTTGGTAAGTATTGTATACGTTGTTGTCGCTGGCGTCAGCGGAGATCCGCCTCGTGCTCCAGGGGGCGTGGTCTTTAGTACGAGAGTCGACAAATCCGACACCGTGCCCGAGTAGTACCAAGAATTCAATGCTGGGATATTCTTCGCCATCGATGTAGATACGAATAGTGGTGTTTTCACCCATAACACCTTCACCTGTATGAACATATTAACAATAATTGACTATAATTATTTACCACAACAAGGTATACTGAACGAATAGCTTTCTATGCCTTTAAAAGTTGGGAACAGGTGTTAACTCCCAAGTTTTCCAATGCTCTAAATGTATGCAGAAAATTGGGAGATTTAACTGGCCCACTAAATAAATAACCCAACAAGCCTGAGGACTAGAATGGAATCCTAGCGGAAGCCAGCTCAGGTCAAGTGGAGTGCATGCAGTGATTCGTTGACCACAGTTTAAGGTCAAGTGGGATGCATACGGCGATTCGTTGACCATAGTTTACGCTGTGACAATAAGTGCTAAAGAGTGACTGTAGTGGGCGTGGGAAGCCAGCAATACAACAGGATGTATGACATTGTATACACCATGGATGCCCTTTTATGGGCACGGGTGTGTGTGGGGGTAAATCAATCATGTGACTGAGACTATGTGACATGAAATGCATCAAAAGTGTTATACATGAATACCATATAGCAGAGAGAAATACGCCATGAATATTTAGTTTTTCTCTGTGAAATGCTCACTTCCTACTGATCCATAAAAAATTTTCACTCGAAAGTTTCCATGATACGGTATTGTTAATACCGTGACAGTATGAAACCAGAATGTAGGTATTAATATTGAAACAATCAAATTTGTTATTTCAATGGGGTGTGAATACGAGATAATAATATATATAAATTAGTTGATAATAGCTATGTTATCTTCATCTCACCTGTGAACCACTGTTCAGTGATGACCCCAGGCCCTGTGTCTGACTCGTAGAGCAAATACTCCTCGTCGGGAACAAGGTGACCGCCTTTGATGGCGTTCGAGAATGTGCGCATGCTCTCTTCAACTGGTACATGAGCCCAAGGCTTGGAGAGCACCAATAAGCAGTTCAGAAGGACTACAAGACTTGATCCACATACGATCGCCCCAATCGCTTTCGCCATCTTTGAGTTCAGATGCGGTTTGATCGCACGATCTCATTCCTTTTTGGGGTCGGGGTCCGGGACGTCCGGACGGGGTACGGCCGGCCACGAATCCGCGCGCGCCTCCGTACCATTGTGCATATCGCGTATCGCATGTGACCTATGTTGCTAGGCAACGAATTGGGCGGGCTCCAGTGCACCCTGGCAAGTTTGTCCATTTCTCCAGCATTAAATTTTTCAACGATTTCTCTTTTGTCACAGATGGACGAAAAAGAACGTTACGCGTTCACGGCAGAGTGGTACGACCCCAATGCCTCGTTCAATAGGCAGTACCAGCTTCTCTTCTACCCGTGTGACTCCACGGTGGAAATGTACGACATCAAGAACAGACGTCTCTTCCTCAAGCGCTCCAAGTGCTCTCACGTGCAGCTAAAAGACCTCTTCATCGGTGCGATAGTCAACATCCACTCGCGCCAGCTCACCATCACTGGCTACGCTGACGAATTTACGACAAGAAAACTGAAATCTGCAAAGGAGAAGACACTGGCTATCATAAAACCAGATTGCATTTCCAAAGTTGGTGACATTTTTGACCGGGTGGCTAGCGAAGGGTTCATCATATGCCAAGCGAAAATGGTCACCCTGTTGCCGAAAGAGGCTGGGGAATTCTACGCTGAGCATGCGGGAAAGCCATTCTTTGAAAAGCTAGTTGGATTCATGACTGAGGGTCCAATCGTAGCATTTGAGATCACGGGAGTGAACGCCATTGCAAAATGGAGGGAGATTTTGGGACCAACCGACTCTTCCGAAGCTAGAAGGGTTGCCCCAGGCTCAATCAGGGCCCAATTTGGCACAGATGCGACTAGAAATGCCTGTCACGGCTCAGATTCTGAACAGTCGGCGAGACGCGAGGCCGATTTCTTTTTCGGAGCAAAGAGTCAGAGAAAAAACACTGCCACACTCACGAAATGCACACTCGGCATTATCAAACCACACGCGGTGATGGAGGGACTAACTGGTAAGATCATGAAGGAGATAGCGAGTGCAGGTTTGACAATTTCAGCGCTAATGCTCCACTACATGGAGAAGGCAAACACTCAGGAGTTTTACGAAGTCTACAAGGGTGTCGTTAGCGAGTACACCAGCATGGTGGACGAGTTGACCTCCGGACCTTGCGTCGCGATGGAAATCACAGGAGAGAATGCACACGCAAAATTTCGCGAGTTTTGCGGCCCTATCGATCCAGAGATTGCGAGGCACCTTCGTCCTCACACGCTAAGGGCAAAGTTTGGAACAGATAAGATCAAGAATGCTGTTCACTGTACTGACCTGCCAGAGGATGGTCTACTTGAAGTGGAGTACTTTTTCAAAATCCTGGATAGTTAAGAGGATAACCCTGCCCATATTATATAGTTAATCTCCAACCAAAAATTATTAATATTGTGTGACATTACTGTAATACAACTCATGAATACTGTAATAATATTAACTCTACCACTCAACAGTAATAAAAAGATAAAAATTTAATTATTATGGCAGAATTTCAGAAATAAAGGATTAAAGAAAATTTCAGAAACAAAGGGTCAAAGAATCAAAAATTACAACCTGCATGGTGCTTATTTTGCATGCACTGTACGTACATTATTATTATACATACACGCACAGTTGTTGCATAAGTTGTCTATTGGTCATCTTCAAGTGTGGTATCCAACTTGAAAGAAATAGAGGTTTGCTGTGATGCAGAGTAAGATGGTCACAGCAGCATTGTAGTAGATCATTGTCCGAAATTTAGGCTCAAGTTCACCTCTTCTGTACCAGTAGGCCTACAATACAGCACAAGAACGATATCAACATTGCTTAATATTATTGCAAAATTGATGAAAAAGTACACTCCTATAGTCCAGTTATCAAAATTAATAATAATGCTAAACATTGAGCCCCCCCCCCCCAACAAAAGCACAATACACGTGCACTTCCACCCTCCCTAGGCCTTCCCACAATACTGATAATGTGATTATGTTACACAGGGAGTTTGATCTTTCGTGGTTTGAACTAGTCCCTCACCCCAGGAGAAACACACAAAAGCTAGGAACCGAGGCTAGTTTGAAGTTTGAACTCGGTGGAATTATTCAGCCACAGCCATTAAGCCAACGGTCCAATTGTTGTAGATCCAGGAAGTACATCCGGTGGCACATTCCAGTACATGCAATTTTTGCCGTTTTTTATCTATTTTTCTTACCTGTTCTATCTAGGCCATCTTTCACTTCTAGGACTCCAAACAAAGACTAGAAGACAGAGTAACTCTTCTACTTTCTGCTCGTTCAAGTCCCATAACCCGGAGACATTCATGAGCTCCGCGGCAAGCGCTTCTGTGCATGCTACTTGTAAGCGCTCACAAAAAGCGCCTCGCGCAAAAAGTGGGGCACTTAGGTTCCCTTGGACCGACTCCCATGATTCAAACACCATTCAATAGCTCTTGTGTTGCTCTACAATATGAGACTGGAACGAAGTTACTCTGTCTTCTGGTCTTTGTTTGGAGTCCTAGAAGTGAAAGATGGCCTAGATAGAACAGGTAAGAAAAAATAGATAAAAATGACAAAAATTGCATGCACTGGAATGTGCCACCAGATGTACTTCCTGGATCTACAACGCTTGTACATGTTTTGGACCGCTGGCTTAACGACTGGCCATACTAGACTTACCACGACTATCTGTGGGATGAGGAGCAGAACTATTATGACACAGAGGCAGATGTCCACTGGGTAGACACAAAAGTTTCTATTATGGTAGATCCGGAGGCATTTGTGAGGGCGCAGAAGGATGCTGGAAATGATCCCCATTATTACAGTTACCTGAGGAGAAAGAGAGTGACAAAATATCAAATTGCCAGTAAACAATAAACAGTTCTATTATATCTTGGAGTTGATATTACTCTCAACAACGTAAAACCTATCACAGAGAATACCACAGAACAAGCTTACTACAAGCATAATATCACAAGTCCCAACATATACATTAGTACAGTTACATCTTTCAGTTTTCACAACAAACTCACTGCGTGCATAGTATACCGTATAGCACAAATTTTTCGCTGGATAAAAATTTCGCTCAATGCTCATACTTTGTATTGGCACAAAAATTTCGCCGAATTTAATTTCGCCCACAGAGCGGGTTGCTCACCAGGAAGTAGTGGGTGGAGCTCTCGAATAAACACGCCACGCACGGGCCCACGATCCTCGGCACGATCGATCTCTCACTTCTTTGTTTCCTTGGTCATAGCTTGCTACACACCGTTCACAGCAGTGTTGGCCTCTGCGATGGCGGAAGGCTATAGCTTCGACGATAGGGGTCCCGCACGACGCGCCTGGGCGAAAAAGGCGAAAATTTTCTCCAGGCGAAAATTTCCGGCTATACGGTAATAATATACTGCAGGGGTTTCCGAAGCTCACAAAATCATCTAGCCATTCCCCAAGCTATTACTGACTAGTGGTGACTTTAAATTCAGGCTGTATAGGAAAGTATGATAAAATTGGCTACCCAGTCCAGGGAGTAATGGCCAAAGCGAAGGATACAGTAGAAAATGGCTAATTTGGCTAGTGTGTGGGGGACCCCTGATACTATTAATAGTACGGTGATATTCTGCCTTATATACAAGTTTATTATCCTTGTGTTCTTTTGCGTTTACGACGAGCTTCATCACAAAGACAACGCAACACAACTCAGGCTCTCATCTTGTGAACCTTGCATCATAAAGCCTTTGTATATACGTAGCACAATAGACTTTCAAATTTAATCAGAGATGGTTTAATCGATAATCATTACGTAAATTATCTGAGATGACTATTAAACAAAGATACTTTCTTGACCTAAGTGTACGTACAATGAGATACATCACTTACAGTAACGACGATTGCTGTTATGATAGCAATAACTATATTAAAGACCTTGACCTGGGGAGAGAGAGAAGAGAGAGAGAGAGAGAGAGAGAGAGAGAGAGAGAGAGAGAGAGAGAGAGAGAGAGAGAGAGAGAGAGAGAGAGAGAGAGAGAGAGTGTGTGTGTGCGAGTGTTTGTCAGGTTTGTGCATGGCATATTATATGAAAACGTGAATACTGAATCTCAAGGCCCCCCGGCACCTAATTATTTCGAAACCACACTGTGGTTTGGTTCAATACCTAAGTAAAATCCCCCTTTTCAGGCTTTTACAGTGTTTACAAACTATCTACTCGTTGAACATAATTTGTATTCCTTCAAAAAGATATCCCTTCCAGTATAAATACTACTGCTGTATTCTCATATCCAAGTATAGTATCTCACCCTCGGTCTTGTCTCTCCAAAAAGCGGCTGATCCATCTTTTGTTCGTGCTTGATGGTGACCCCACAAAGACGAATTAAGATTTTGCTGATTCAGCAATTTCGTGCCAAGTGGGCGGGGCTGAATGCTCATCATGTGACTGGAGGTGTGGCATATGTCACTGCAACGATCACGTTTCACTACCTCCATCTTCAATCTCTCTAGCTCGGATCAGATCAGCTATGGCGTCCTTACAGGGAGGCGGTAGACTCTTACAGGCGGCTTTACGTCTCCATAGCAGGAGAACACCAAGAGCTGTAAGTCCATACCCTACTGGATCCTTGAATTTCAGCAAATTTAATGTCGATGCAGAACACAACATACTATGATTAAATTTAGTGACAATTTCTTTGTGAACGGGGCAAGGGAGTTTAAGAAACCATACACCTTTGGTATTGACACATCTAGTGTTAGATCTATCCAAGGCAAATTCGTGTCTGCCATTCTAGTACACCCCATAGTATATCAAAACCTGTGCTCAGGCTCACTATACATTGCTATACCCCATACATTCAGCTGTCATGAATCCTGGTTCTGTTACTGAATTACTTATAGATAAGCTTAATAGTGATTATTCAAGTGCTGTCTTCCCTGGTAGTGGAATCTGGCATAGTTTTAACATCTCTCTCACACCTTTAATAATATTATGCCGCACTATGCAACATGTACATATAGCTAGCTGTTGGTTCAGTGGGGCTGGTGTATCCAGTGCGTCACTTAAACCTCCACGAGTACCAAAGCAAGAAGCTGATGGAGTCATACAAGATCAACACACAGAGGTTTGAGATTGCAGAGACACCGGAGGAGGCTGGCAGAGCAGCAAAGAACCTGGGCAAGTGCTTAGAAAGAAATGATTTTTAACATACAAAATTTAATGTATTATTATTTGAAGAATAGTCAAATGAAGGGTTGAGTGAGAGTGTACTACTAATATTATAGCCTGTAGTGCAATTGTAGTTAACACATGTCACATACATGTACATGTATGTTACTGTGTTAAGACATAGACTATAACTGTAGCAATTGTATCCATTGTGATCACATTACAGTGTACAATGTATCTGCCAAGCTTGAGGGTTAACGTGAGCATTAGCTTGCCAACAGTACTAGTATAGTTTCTGCTGTGCATTCATTTGAGGGTTGTGATTGAAATTAATCTGTTTCACGAGTGCAGGTGTGAAGGAGGTTGTTGTGAAGGCCCAGATCCTAGCTGGAGGGAGAGGCAAGGGAGTGTTCTCAAGCGGACTGGAGGGCGGAGTCAAAGTCACACAAGAGTATGTTAATGCAAGCTGTGAAACCATAAATCTATAATCTAATCTTATAGACTACGTAGTCTATAATGTCTATGATAAAACAAACTCACATTATCATAGTAGTAATAATATAACATTGTATAGCTATAAGCAAATCTATTGGAGGAGTTTCTAAAATTGACATCAATTATCAATCACGTGTATCCTGTGACGTTTATGGTGTTATCTCCTCTATTATTTCAATTATAGCCTTGACTCTATTACGGGCCTAACTCAAAAGATGATCGGGTACAAGCTGAAGACTAAACAGACTACTGGGGATGGAGTGACAGTAAATAGAATCATGGTTGCAGAATCTCTGGATATAGCTAGAGAGACTTATTTTGCTATCGTGATGGATCGGAGTCACCAAGGTCCTGTCATGGTGGGCAGCCCAGCTGGAGGGATGGACATAGAAGAAGTGGCAGCTACAACACCAGAGAAGATTTTCAAGGTTAGAGGAGAGGAGAGGAGAGAGAGGGGAGAAAAGGAAGGAGTTGGGAGAGAATGGGTGAAGACGTGAGGAGGGGAGGGGTGGAGGGATAGATGGAGAAAGATAGAAACAGAAAAGAGAGAGATTTACTTACATGTACGTCACTTTTTTCGTGGCAGATTCCTGTAGATATCATGACGGGAGTAACTGATGAGCAATGCAGACAAATGGCACAAAATTTGGAGTTTAAGGGATCAGCTTTAACAGAGGTACATCTACACACTTAAAAAAAAACTTTTAGTCATACTACTTACCAATGTCGTGATGCTTGTGAATTTAGGCTGCCACACAAATCAAGAATCTGTATAATCTCTTCTATGGAGTGGATGCCACTCAAGTGGAAATCAATCCTTTTGGAGAGACTGCAGACAATAAAGGTAACAAAAATGTACCAATTGTTTATCGTACATACCTCTTGATAAAAATGTTATGATGATATTTTTTACAAAATTATGATAATTTCACAGTTGTGTGCTTTGATGCCAAGATTAACTTTGACGACAACGCTAAATTCCGTCAGAAGGAGATCTTTGCTCAGGAGGACACGTCCGAGAATGATCCTCGTGAGGTGGAGGCAGCAAAATCTGACCTCAACTACATTGGCATGACTGGAAACATTGGCTGCCTAGGTAAGCGTGCACATGCATGTATTCGCCCGTCAGTGTAGCTGAGAAAGGAAGCTAGTAATAAGGTACCTTTATTGCGAGTCTATAGTGTAGGTTGCAGAATCTAGTGTAAAATTTCTGTGATACTGTGAGAAACGAGGCCTACTGGTAAGTTATAACTCAGTATCCGATTCCTGCATAGTACAGTTGTCCCTTGCTCTACATGAAGGAAATCACATTATTCTTTACTCCTTGTACCCTGCTTTAATTCCCTCCCCCCCCCCCTCCCCCCCCCCCCCCCAACAGACCTGATATAATATTCATGCTTTGCTCTGTTTCAGTGAATGGAGCAGGACTAGCTATGGCTACCATGGACATCATCAAGCTTCACAAAGGAGAGCCGGCCAACTTCCTGGATGTAGGGGGCGGAGTCAACGAGGGACAGGTGCTCAAGGCATTCCAGCTGCTCACTAGAGACCCACAGGTCACTCAACCTGATATTATTTTTATAATATAATATTATGGGTGATCTTTGGTAAAGTTTTGCTAGTAATCAAGGCTACTAGCTTGCATCAGGATTTGGTGGGGTGGTGGTGTTATGGGGGGCAGGGGGGTTGCTGTATTAAATTGAGGGGTAAGCTAATTCGTAGGGGGCAAATCCTCAAATTTCTCTGTTCAGGTGAAGGCGATATTGGTGAACATATTTGGTGGAATAGTGAACTGTGCCACGATAGCCAATGGCATCATTGCTGCCTGCAAGGAGATCCAACTCTCCATACCCCTCGTCGTCAGGCTGGAAGGTATTATTTATGTGAGCAAGGCTATATATGTGTAAAGGAAAAAGGATATAATTGAAATTATGCATGCATGACCATGCACGTTACTAAATCCAGGCCTTAAATGGACTACTCGTTAACTTGGCATTACCATAATTATCATCGTTATTAAAAAATTAATTTTAATGTGGGTTCCTAGGTAGTTGTGTATATGTAGGAGTACAGGTGCAAGCCGTACATATTGGAGATGTACGGTAGTGAGTGACAGCAAGAGTATTATTTAATTTTGAAATCCAAGTCCACACAGTTGCATGCAATAACAACCAATCGTTACTGAATTTTATCTGTCTTGAGTTAATGGCACAAACAAGAAGTTTTAACTTAACCGCAGTATTATGCTTCTAAACATGACAGATCATAATCTAATTCACACAGCTGCAACCTGTTTATCTCAGCTGCTAATAATATTTTCTCTGCCCAGGTACGAATGTGGACCAAGCCAAGAAGCTACTGCAGGAGAGTGGACTTGCCATACAGTCAGCCACTGACCTCAGTGATGCTGCAGAGAAGGCAGTCGCCTCTTTGAACTAGCTAATTTTGGTGACTATTGAATTATGATAGTGTTGTCGTTTCTTTTTCGCGCGCTATAAACAACGCATGCGCATTGCATTGAAAAGTTAGTCGTGCGCATGACGTACGTGGGTGCATGACCACGTACGTCATCGCCTACCGCGCTATATACTTATGCGCACGCTAGCTAGCTGCCCATTTCCTGCCCTTCTTAGTTTGGCTGTGTGCGTCTCGCCCGAGGTTATATACCAGTTTCGAAAGAGAAGATTGAGTAAGATCATATTGATTAGTTCTTATGTCATTCAATGTTATTGCCTATTTTTAATTTGCTGGTGTCCAACTATAGAAATTCAAGCGCGCACGGTGAAAAATGGTCATGCATGTATGCATGACTTAAGGGGCTATGCCAAGGGGGAAAAAATCTATTTTAAATGTTAAAATGTATGTTGAGTCAACAGAATAATGGAAAGGTCTGTCAAAAAGTGGGAGGATTTAGCTACCAGTATCAACAGGCAATGAATTAGAAAGCAAGTCGTGAATATCTAAAGATTGAATTGGAGAGGATTAGCATAATGATTATTGTTACTAGCTATGTCCTGTAGAGTTAATTGATTGGAGCCTAGAGGAAAATGTGGGTATGTGGCACTCCTCCACTGTGCTAATGGTCTTGGTCACTCATCTGAAACAATTTATTACTCCCAGTGGAGTGATATCGACCTGTCGAATCAGAGATCAGAGTGATTTCATATTGATTGAGCCATTGTGAGTTTCAGTCCTGCCTGTAGAGTTAGCTAATTGTCAATGATTGGAATTTAGAGGAAATTATTGGTAACTATGTGACCACCACTCTTGCACTGCGCTAATGGACACAATCATAGCTATACTGTTGAGGTCTAGAACTCCCAAGACTGTGCTTCCACCAAAAGCAGTGCCACATATCCAAGCATTACATATGTGCAAAGTTGAGACTATCCAAACAAATGCATCTGTTATGAATATTCATATTTGCTGTAATTTCCATATTTGGTAATATTCTGCATGCTCTGAAAATAGTATCATGATTGGGAATTGCTATAATAATAATAATATAATTATAGCCTGGAATGCCTGGGTATGAGGTTGACTGTGGTATATACCATAATAAAATTATGGCAGCAGTTGTGATAAAGGATCTTACTTTGCTGATAGTGCCTCATCCCATAATATAAGATAGTGGTTAACTCTTTTGAGATTTCTGGTAGCAGCTGTCATTATCTTGCTGGGCCAGGATCCTCCAATGTAGCACAAGTTGGATCTGCTGATGCTCTTGTATGGCTGTTTGTGCCACTACTATGTAGCTTGTATAAAGATTGTGTGAGCACACAATTATATTTCAATTGTAAGATTTCTATACAACAGATGGCCCTGTGGTATGGCTTAAATTAAATCCAGCATGAGTTTGACTCCTGGATGTACCTCATGTTAGAAATCAATGTAGGCATAGCCACCCTTGGTTTAGAACACTAACAAGTGTAAAATGACAATAATTGATGATTGCTATCAAAAACATTGCACATACATGACTCCATACTCTGCTCTGAGACTATCCAAACAAGTGCAACTGTTGTGCTGAAGATTAATTTGTAGCTATCGATTAAAGAGCAGAGATCTTAATAATTCTACTTTATCCTTCACATTTCCTGTAGTGAGATCTTAATGATATGCCTTGAAGTGTGGATAATATAGCTGCGTGTACGTGCACAGATCGACATGTGCTGATCGTAGCGTGGCCAGCCGTGGCAGAAATCTGATTGCCTAAAACACGGCACAAACGAACGTTTGTTTCAGCTGCGGCATGTGTACACGTGTTTGGGACAGCACACCCTCACACGTGAATGCAGGTGGAGTTGTGCATGTGTACTACTGATTGAGGAAGAGGTCCCGGCCATCTTGGTATCAACTTGGTCATATGCATGTGTACAACGAGCATGCAAACGTACTGCGTGTGTGTCAATAAACAATTTGACTAAAAATTATGCAAAGCTTGCGCAAGAACAATTTTTTTACGTGCCATGGCATCATAATATCCTCAAATTTATCTCTTCACACAGTTTTATAACGATCAAGCAAGTCTCTACTTCTCCGTGTACAACTAACGTTGAATCAAGCAACAAAAATAACTGTAATAGTAACTATCAGAGATCTATAGAGTTTGCTAGCTACAGAGCTAGGTTGAGTGTGATCACGTGACTGCCGGTGGGTGGTCGACTAGCACCCACACCACATCCACCGAACCTTCATCTAAGAAAATCGACCCAGTCAGTAGACCAACAACCATCCGTGCCATGGCAGATATAATGGAATTCATTCATCCAGACGTCTTCAGAGCAGCTGTTGAGATTGTTCCAGCTCGCAGAGCAACTCTCAACCAGCGAAAACAAAATGCCGCCATTCACAAGCTGCAGAAGTGTAGTGGACTACATTGGATCACACCGGAGACTTTCAGCTGCTTATCTGATAACGCTGTGTCCCTTTCGGGAGCACTTTTACTGGTCTTCTTTTGCCAATGCCTCCTTGGCAGGTGGAGAAGGATCAAAGGAAATCACCCAGTCACCTGTCGTCGCATCTCCCGATGTATGGCTCCCTGCCGTAGAGTAGCTCACAGGATAGACAAGGTCTTGAAACGACAAAACCGTAGAATGAGGAGATGGCTCTTTCGCTTGTGGTTGCTTTACGTGATTCTCCGCTTCTTGGTGCGTCGGAAAGTGGCAAGGGTTTGGAAGAAATGCAAGAACAGAGGAGCGTATTATTTTGAGCGTATGAAAAATACCTATATCAAAGCAGCACTATTCATTTATCGGTATTCACCCTTCATGCGTGTGTCGGCTGTGGTGATATTTCTGCACTTGTTTATGTCTGGAGATGTGGAGCTCCATCCTGGGCCTCAAGGTGAGCGAGTCATGGTGCAATATAAATAGTACTTTACCACACTAAGCTTAGAACAAACTTTGTGCAATTATATGCATAGCAAAGGACAATATGTATCTGAAATTGATTACTTTTCTTGTTTTTATTCCAGATCATTTGACAATCGACAATCTAAGAGTTGTTCGTAAAGCCGTATGGGATGCACGAGGTGCATGGAAAGATATTGGAATTGAACTGGACTTGAAAGTGACTGATCTTGATGTAATAAGCGAAACAAATCATGGAAATGTGAATAAATGCTTTTCCGAGATGCTCACTCTATGGCTGAAACGAGTTAATCCTCCACCCAAATGGTCGGCAATGGTTGAGGCTCTAAAAGAACCGGCAGTTGGATTCGAAGACTTAGCTAAACAAGTGGAGTGCAGCGTACTTTCCGATGCCACTGACTCAGGTCCAGCAACAGAAAGCCAAGAAGGTGAGTTCACTGTATGATATAGTAGCTATACCTAACCACCTGTAAATACTGTAGTGGGTAGGAGGCATGGAAACGGTGATATTACTGTTCCATACCATTCCGTTTAAACAGAAATGTATGCCCATTATGTTTAACAGAAAAACGGAAATGGAACGGGAGGTGGAGAAGGTAACAAAATTTATGGTGTGACCCTAGTGTAACTGACTACGTGAACCATATAGCTAGCTCGAACTACAAGCCTGAGGAGTCCAGTGCATGTAAATTTTATAGTGTATGACATTGTAGTACTTATAAACATAATTATGCATGATAGCATGCAACAATTGTGAAAAATTTGCACACATAATCAATAACTATTCACACTATGTTCTACTACTACATTGAGATATCTTAACTATGTGTGTTCTACCATTTGAAAGGCTCAAGTACTATTTCAGTTGATCTGCTAGTTGTGGAGGCAACTTGAATTGATTAGCAATTCATGGTCAATCAATTGACGATAGCGAAGTTCGCTCCCAGTCGAGCAGTGATCGCAAAATGCTCAAAGTCAAAGAGCAGCAGCAATACAGTGTCCCGGTGAAGTTTAGAAGACCGTGGCAGTGTAAAAGAGTCAATTCTATAGTGAATGAGCAGCTATCTTTGGTTCTTGACACGTCGGTAAGACACGTGTGCCCAACGTGTTAATTTATCGCTTGCGGGTACAAAACGGGAATTGAACGGTGATCAATGGCACGGAAAGTTTATATGGTTTGAATGTCACCATTATATGCCTCCTATTGTAGCTATAGTGACAAGGCTAATTTATACTATGCCTTTTAACCCCTTTGGAAGTCGGTTTCATGTAAATGCACTAAACTCTTTTTGAAGTCGTTCATAGCTGACGTCTGGGAGGTTTGAAATACCACGGTGGGTGGTAGCTATAGAGCAAGTTATGTTGCGCCCTTTATCACGAAGTTTGGTTCTAACCATTGTACAGAAGTTGATGATGTGTGAGTAGACAGGCTATTAGCCAAGTTCTGTAGTACTGACACCCCCCCCACCCCCATTCTGCAACAAGATAAGCTTCCTGTCATTTGAATTTAAAATATGATACTAGCTATACTCTCATAGTTTGTGTGTGTGCATGCATACATTGTGTCTGTGGGATGTTATTTGTATATCGTATGTGGAAATGCTGTATGAGCAGTTTGGTCCAGTTCTGCTTTGGGTATATAGTAGGTAGCAACTTCGACCAGTGATGCAAAGCAATGTTCTCTACTCCAGCTAATCAGCCCTCTGGTTCCAGTGCTGCTCTTATTCCTGACCAGCGCCCACAGACGTCCAAGAGAGAGTTTTCTCAAGAGGGGGAGGTAGTGGATGTTGGGCCGGCCAAGAAGAAGGCCAAGACCAATCCGGCAGAAGGTACGACTTCTAATCAAGTTAGATATAGAATCATAATAATATTACTAGGGTGATGTAGAACCAGGGGGAAGGGAAGGGATGAGGGTTCAGCAAACTGCACAGTGATCGATATGCTATATGGCAGCTGTAAGACCACAAAGTCTGTCCAATATCTTTCGTCTCTCATCTGGCATTTAATATTATATTAGTGTGGGGCTCGATTAGAACTGTGAATAGATCTGAATTTGGTTGGGGTGTGTAGAAGATTGGCAGATGGGGAGGAGGATGAGAAGCCTGCAGCAGCTTGTCCCTTGTCTTATATAATATAATATTATTATGTGTGATAGATCAGATCTGGCAATATGCATGTGCTAATCTTGCCCCTTAGCTTGCTACTTGATACATGTACATGTAGCTAAATAGCTACTAACTAGTAAAAGTGAAAGAGGCGAGAGAGAAGTGAAATATGGTAGTTGCAAGGAATTATGATTTCGGTATTTTAAGCCATCTTTTTTATTTCGTATATTGCAGTTTCTTCAACTCGCAGTATGACAAAGCTAGAAAAGTATGCTGAGGAGTTGAAATGCCGCTGCAAAGCCAAGGCACGCGCTCCCTCTGACGATACTCAGTGGCCACCTCCGGTTGATGATAAACACAAAGTATTCAGGCTAGAAATCGTTGAAGCGAAAAGGAAAATTCGAAGAACAGGTGTTGAGAATGACTGGGTACGATATAAAACTATCGATAAGGTGGATAAAGTAGCTCGACAAAGGGACCCCGTTGAACTTAAGGACATTTTCTCAAAAATCGAAGGTCAGTCAAATGTGTTGATGGAAGGAGCCCCAGGTAGCGGGAAGAGTACTCTTTCTTTCCATATCCGTCATGAGTGGGCTAAGGGGGAGCTGTTCCAGGACTACAAACTGGTTATTTTGATAAAATTGCGAGATTTAATCGTTCATAATGCCAAATCAGTTGCTGACTTGCTACAAGGTGTTATCAGAGAAGTACATGTAGCCGAAGAGATAATGGCGAGCAAAGGTGAAGGTATCTTGTTCATTCTCGACGGCTGGGATGAGCTGCCTGTAGGAAAGCCAGGACACTCTGTCATTCTTGACCTCATAAAAGGTGATGAGTTATGGAAGAGCTCAATCATCACAACATCTCGGCCAACATCTTCAGCAATACTTCATGAGCATGTATCTTTGCGTGCGGAGATTTTGGGATTCAGCAAGAGTGAACTTCGATCTTATTTTGAGTTTTGCCTCAAAGATAAACCCAAGGATGTAGATGATTTGCTGAAACGAATAAAAGATAACCCAATAATTGAAGGCATCTGTTACCTCCCATTAAACGCCAGTATCCTAGTGCACTTATTCATATGTGGGCGAGGTGAACTTCCCAACACCCAGTATGGAATCTTCTCTGACCTCATTTGTAACTGCATTTATCGCTATCTCAGGAGGACTCAACCAGCCGCCACTGATATTCCCAAAATCAAATCTCTATCCAAACTTCCTCCATCAGTTAAAAGTGACTTTCAACGACTCTGTGAACTAGCTTATGATGGTATTATGAAGGATGAAGTTATCTTTCATTTAGAGCAGCCTGGTTTTGTTACCCTTGATCTACTTCAGAAAGTGGAAAGTTTTGATCGTTACGGTGGGATGTCATATTCATACAATTTTCTACACCTATCCATCCAAGAACTGCTGGCTGCCTACCATATTGCTACAAAACTAACAGACGATGATCAGGCTAAAAAATTCGAGGAGATGTACAATAATCCACGATTTAGTGCAGTTTTTCAGTTCTATGCAGCCATCACTAAGCTGAAGACTCCCGAGATCAAAGATGTCGTAGTCCAAGTAGCAAAGGGGTGTGCTGTTGACAGTCCCAATCGTACAGACGAAGCTCTTTTTCTCTCTCTGCTGCACTGTCTCTATGAGGCTCAAGACTCCTCTTTGTGTAAATTAGTTGCCGATCAACTTAAATCGAAATTGAAGCTAGGCAGTTCCATATTTGACAGCATCACACTTAGTCTAGCAGGATGCTTTTCACTCCAGTACTTCCTCAAGCACCTTGAGAACTTCGATGTAGATCTCAACGAGTACTCTATTGATGGAGACAAATGCAAGGCTTTATTCAAGCCAGATCAAGTCTATCCAATTAAGAGTCTTAAGTAAGTCCATTGTTGCATGAATGATTGATAATTGATAATTAAGAGTCCAGAGTGAGTTGATTGTGGCATGAGGGATATAGGTAGCTAGTTATGTTGTAATCTCCACTTCAATAGATGTCTATAATGAGAGTTATCTCTATGATTGTACCCACATCATGATAGCCTATGGTGTGGCGGGGGATGGGGAAGGGAGTGTAGGGTAGACATTTATCATGGATATTAAATTTTACCAATGTGCAAAAGTTAAGTTCACACAGTTCTGTGAAAATTGTGCATTAAATTTTAATGGCATATTATTTAAACCATAAAACTTAATGTCAGAAGAGAACTCATCTACAAAGATTGAATGTCACAAAAAATTATAGATACCAGTGGCCGGGAGCAGCCATGCTTCCTACAACTAGTGATCACTTGTTTGCCTTCCATTCACAGCCTCAGTGAGAACTCCCTTGGAGACGAAGGAGCTCATATTGTTTCTGTAGCTATGAAGACTATGAAGAATCTTCAACACTTGAAGTAAGTCAACTGATTAAGCAAGGTATTAATATTAGGAGCTAATCTTGTAGAAGACTTACTATGGTAGCTATCCATTATGTACTGAACTATAGTGAGTGGCTGGTCAGTATGGAAATAATTATTATGCACAACCATACTAAGTGTGTGTAGCATATCAAAATACATCTTAATGTGAAACTTTGCTGCTGTTATATAAGAGAGTTAGCAAAACTAGTTGCCGGACAGGAACTCTGTTTACCTTCCCATTTCCACCCACCCACCCCCTCCCCAGCCTTCGGCCCTCCAGACCATCAAGACATGCTAATGAGTTCAGTGCCTGTGGTTTGTTTGTATGAGATACTGTATAGCTGGAAAATATTAAATTTGGCGGTTTGGCGGTCTATATTACAACCGCCAAATTAAAATCCGCCAAAATTTCCAACTCACATATATACATATGGTGATCCCGTACTGAACCACCAAATTTAAATCCACCAGTATTCTTGCAATAGTGATTTTGGGCTCAACCGCCAAATTTTATTCCCGCCAATATTTCCGGCTATACGGTAATGATTATCAATCAGAGCTATTAATATACAAAGGGGGCATATTATGGTGGACTTGCCATAATACGTAACTACAATTGTTACTTCTGTATACCTTGGGAAGTATAGGTCTGCATGACTCGGACATGAGTTGTGCTCAGTAGATGGTATCACCGTGACACCTGGCTATGCCTGTCCCATGGCATGGAATGGAATCACTTTAGTTCTGTAGAGTACTGATCATACAACAGCCTCCGTACCTGGTGAACATTCAGTACAGTGATGATGTGTACCTTCATTCACATGCAGCCTCTACAAGGCCTCTATTGGGGACAAGGGAATAGTGGATATCTTATCAGTGGTGAAAACAATGACTACTCTTCAGTCCCTAAAGTAAGTTGATGGCTTACCATACACTGTGAATATTGTGCTTATTTTTTAAAATTTTTATTTTTTGTTAATTTTTTTGGCTCATAACCCTTACCATAATTATATTATGTTTGTGTGGACAATGAATAGTGTTTATGATTCAGACTGTAAACAACGAAAAATATTCTCCCAGTCTACAGCACTAGCTGCTGTGTGTGTTAGTGCTTGAGTGTGTCATTGTGTGCTGTGGTGATGATAATTATGTTCTTACTTCTGTTCACAGTATTGGAAGGAACTCTATCGAGGCCAAAGGAGCAGTATCCATTGCAGAAGCCATGGACAAAACACCCAATCTTCAGCGGTTTAAATTGGGGTATGTAATAACATGCATGTGTGCATATGTAGCAGCAACAATGATTAGATCAAGCTGATTAGATATTATAATAATATTATTAATATTATAGTTATCTCTGGCCAGCATGAAATAACTGACTTAATAATATTATTATTGTCAGCAATTAAAGACATCCATTTTACGGTGGCCCAGAAGTGCACTCGTTTTGGTCCTCAACTCAATCCTGATTCTGATTCTCCGACTTGATTTTGATTTTGATTCTGATTCTCTGACTTGATTCTGATTCTCCAACCTGATTTTGATTTTAATTCTGATTCTCCGACTTGATTTTGATTTTGATTCTCTCTGATTCTCTCACTTAATTTTGATTTTGATTTTCTGACTTGATTCTGATTCTCTCACTTGATTTTGATTTTTGATTCTGATTCTCTGACTTGATTCTTATTTAGATTCTTACTTGATTTTGTAAGTGGATTCTGATTCTCTAACGTGATTCTCATTGGGCATTTCATTAATAATTATTAAGGGACCTGTGTAGGGAATGTTTTTAATGCCCCCCAAGATTAAAATTGTCAGAAGAGGCCCATAGAACCAATTAATTATTGCCAGCAGGACCCTCAAAAAACTAATTGACTTAAAGATGTTTAAAAGATCCCCTCTGGATGTATATAATAATTATTATCACTCCTCAATGGGGGGTATGCCTATTATAATATGGAAAAGCCCATTTGCTGTTTTTAGCAAAGCAAACCATCTCATGTATTTCAATGTTGCACATGCACTTAACGGCCGGTGATAAACACATGGGATGGCCTACTAACCAGCAAAAAAATTATACAACACACAAGACCACAGATTAGTCACTGTAGCTACTAGCTATCACAAGGCAACCTTTGAGGCAGAATGATATAATTTGTGTACACATGCAGGACCCATCAAAAGAACAGGTTTGGCTTAAAGTAGCTAGCTGCCATGCTAGTGTGGGATAACCTCAGTGTCCCAAAGGAGTTGGTCCCATCATCTCGTTTTTAATGACCCTTTACCTGACAGTAGAAATCAAGTTAGAGAATCGAAATCAGTGGAGAATTATCGGAATGAAATTAGCGCTGGGAGGAGTTTAATAGAGAATCAGAATCTAGAATCTAAATAAGAATCAAGTCAGAGAATCAGAATCAAAAATCAAAATGAGAGAGAATCACAATCAAAATCCACTAAAAAAATCAAAATTAAGTTGGAAAATCGGAATCAAGTCAGAGAATCACAATCAAAATGGAAATCAAGTAGGAAAATCAGAATCAAATCAGAAAATCAGAATCAAAATCGAAATCAAGTTGGAGAATCAGAATCAAAATCGAGTCGAGGAGTGCACTTCTGGGCCACAGTACCATTTTGGTCGCACATTACGTACAGTATTCTAATAGATACTCCTCACAGAGTTTGATGATGTTTCTTGGAATAATAATATTATGATAGTTGCATATTAATTTCCCTTTCATAGCCTCATGGATATTGGTAGGGAAGCAGCTCTGTGTGTCTTAACAGCCATGAAGACAATGGCTACTCTTCCATGCATGGAGTAAGTTGACAGGAAACGTTACAGCTTTACACATCATCATAGTGAATGTTTTGGTGTCAGTATTGTGGTGCACTGATTTGTCTCACTATCATGATGACTTATTCCTTTCACAGCCTCAGCCGGAACTCTCTGGGTGAAGATGGAGCTGCTGCCCTCTGTGAGATATTGAAGACAATGAGTAATCTCCACTACTTAGAGTAAGTTAATCAAGCTAACTTGATTTTGAATCAATAAAACCATAATTAGAGCTGTAGTGTGATTAGAGTTTTCATTATTCAGTTTGTGGCACATGTACATGTGTATGTAGTAGCTCAGATAGACCAGACCATCAAACTACCTAAAACCTAATGGAATGCCATATGTTGACAATAATTAGCTAGCTAATCTGTAGAGCTGGTAATTTTTGCCAGAAAAATTTTTCACCAATTTTGCCACCTAGTTTATATTATTAATTTTTTAATCCGTAATTTTTTCTCTAAATAATTTTTTATCCGGAGCATATATGAGCCACCAAATGTGTATGCTACTACCTTGTACACCTGGGTGACATCGAAATACAAATTCATGCCAGTTCTGCATGTGAATTGTATTTTTAAGTTATGCGCTCCTTTGCCACCTTCGGCACCTCATATGCTCCTGTTTCCATGAAATGTTTCAGCAGCACACAAAGGTACAGTGCTACTGAGCAAGAGAGTACATAATTACCAGTGTATGGTTATTGCAAGTTTTTCGGGTGAAACTTGCATGTATTCTGTTCCCACTTGGTACCCAGTTAGGTCAATGGATGGACTATCTACATCTCAAGTGATAGGCTGAGATCACCTTTCATAGTGCTTCAGTATGCAAAAATGTCCGAAAATTATTGAATATTACGTTAGGCACTCTATCACAACATTCGATTATAGTTAAGAACACCCATTTGAGATGAAGATAGGCACCAACAGGATACACCTTTGTGCCAAATATGAAGTCTTAACTACCAATAGTCTTGGAGATATTTACAAAAATAGTACAAAATATGGCCAACTTAAGTTAGGCACTCAATCTTGCATGAAATTTTTAGTTAAGAGCTGATATTACACTTTATGCATCCTTATGCATTAACAATCTTAGTGTATGCATGGAACTGCGAATGTTTTGCAGGAAACGCCGAATCCGGAAGCAAACATTTCCGCCAGTTGCTCCGGACGGGTCACGGTCCTCGTTGATGACGTTGCCCTGAACGCACGTGCATTAAAATGACGTTTTAATTGACCACGCCCCCTGGCGATCTGAAACGAGACGATGGCGAGAATGGCGTTGTAAACGTCGAACGTTGAGAAGCTCATCGCTTCTTATCGATCTAAACGAGGTAAGATACTAGCAATAGTCGGGTCAATAACGTTTTTTTTCCTCCAAAGCCTAAGAAGAAGTGTGGTAGGGCGGACACTTTGTGCTTGACTAGACAGCCGCTCGTATCAGCCTTGTAAGTTAATATTGTACAGAAATAGGCATATACTAGGCATTTTCTACTTACTAAGTCTTGCCTTATGCTCTCCAAATCTTCCAACGGCCGATTTTTTCTTGATTTACATTGCTATATATTGTGCACGTGACGTTACATCGACGTCAGGACACGTCATGCAATCTATTACGGAACGGTCTTCCTTTGGAGCCTTATACACTACTACTGCAGCTAAAATCACTATTTCTGTTCATTACTGGTCAAAATAAGTGCACATGCAAAGTTATAAAAAAATGTACTCTCTTGCTCAGTAGCACTGTAGCTGCTGGGCTTGGCAAACTATAGTCTTCCAAGAAATTTTTAGCTACACATATTCCCTGCATGTGGCTGCTCAGTGGCTAGGCTATTATTGCATGATCTATTGAGCAGCATGACCTGATTGAAGATAGAATCAGAGTGGCTGAACTAGATGCCTCCTTCACATCAGCTTGCCTTGCCAGCACTGTGATACTCAGTTTGTGGCACATGCAGCAGCTCAGTCATACATACACAATCATGTTGTAATTTGCCACAGTATACATGTACATGCATCATAATTTCTGTGGACTCTTGGAATGTTATGGTGAAGTAATTATCAATTATCTCTATTTCCAGCCTTTCTAATAATGAGATTAGTTCAGAGGGAGTAGTGGCTCTCTCTGAAGCCTTGAGAGGAATGACCAACCTTCAACACATAGAGTAAGTTGACAGATACACATAGTACATGTATAGCTACAGTACAAGCACAAAATAGCTAAATGCATCACACATGGTGTGTTTTATTGGACGATACCAGGTTCAGTGCCCTATAATACTGAAAAAAATTGGTATTCAATCTGGGGGGTGGGCTGGGGGGGGGGGGGGGGGGTTGCAGTGAAGGAGAATAATTTGTCTCTGAAAAAATTTTGCATAATCAGGATTTCATCTAGTGACAAAAATTTGGGGTGGAAGCGTGATAAATGAGTGGGCGTATTTAGCACACAAAGTTGCTTGAGACATACTTTAGGAGAATTCCTCCAGATTGTTTCGGGTAATTTTTGATCAAAAACAAATGCTAGTGATTTGATTTGGTGACTTATTGTGATATTATGATGATTAAAGTCATATTTTTAGGGGGGAAGCTAGGGAGGTTAGAGGGGAAGCTCCCCCCCTCCCCCCCACTGGATGAAACCCTGATAATTTTTTAGCAGTGCACAATGGTAGCTGCTGGGCTTGGCAACCTGGTACAACTACACATAATTATTCCCTGCATGTGACTGCTCAGTGGCCTGGCTGTTATTGATCTATTGAGTGGCATGGCCTGGTTGAAGATAGAGTCAGAGTGGCTGAACTAGATACCTCCTTCACATCAGCTTGCCTTGCCAGCACTGTGATACTCAGTTTGTGGCACATGCAGCAGCTCAGTCGTACATACACAATCATGTTGTAATTTGCCACAGTATACATGTACATGCATCATAATTTCTGTGGACTCTTGGAATGTTGTGGTGAAGTAATTATCAATTATCTCTATTCCCAGCCTTAGAGGTAACGAGATTGGTTCAGAGGGAGGAGTGGCTCTCTCTGAAGCCTTGAGAGGAATGACCAACCTTCAACACTTAAAGTAAGTTGACAGATACACATAGTACATGTATAGCTACAGTGCAAGCACAAAAATAGCTAAAATGCATCACACATGGTGCGTTTTATTGGATGATACCAAACCCTATACTTAGTGTTTGGCTATTAATGCAGTTGGGGGGGGGGGGGGGGGGCGGTGAGCTGGGGGGTGGTGGAGGAGAATAAATCCATAAATTTGTCTCTAAGTAAATTTTGCATAATTTTCAGCAGCACACAATGGTAGCTGCTGGGCTTGGCAACCTGGCACACTTTTTTCAACTACGTATAGGTTACATCACGAGGTGGAGGTCTCTACGGGATTTACACACCGAGGGCGGAGGCCCGAGGCTGTGTAAATCGCGTAGAGATCGAACCGAGTGATGTAACCGACTTGTACCATGGGCTACGTGGTCCTGACAACGTATCTACGGCCTAGCAACTACAGCGCCGGCCATAAAAGGCTCGAGCGCGTACCTAGCAACAGTTCAAACCATCGTTGTCGATCGAGTCGACACTGGACATCGATGCATAGTGAGCCGACGCCGTTTTCTGTCCAATTCGAGCTTCTTCCTTGACATTCAGAACCACAATACTATCGTCGCTGCATACAAAAGGCCAGCCATGTCATCGCTGTCTTGATTTCAACTCGAGGTAGTCAGAGTGCAGCTCAGTTTTTACTACTGCTGACTTGGCAATCATTCGCTCCACCCATTCAATTAACGCAGTAAGACCTGCCCACTAATCATCTGCATACAGTACTCGGCACTAGAGCTCTGTACTTTATCTCTTACACTAACAAAAGATCCCTAGCAGGCATGATCATGTAAAATTTCAAAGCCTCAGAGGTAGGTGTCTATCAAGATAGACACCTCCTAGGAGGTCTCTTATTTTATTTAGACACCTCCTATAAATCAATCTGATTGGTCAGAATGTTACAACCATGGTACAAACATAATTATTTCACCAATTTTGCCACATAGTTTATATTGTTGATTTTTTAATCCGTAATTTTTTCTCTAAATAATTTTTTATCAGGACCATATATGAGCCACCAAATGTGGCAAAGTGTATGCTACTACCATGTACGCCCTGGTGACATCAAAATACAAATTCATGCCAGTTCTGCGTGTTTTTAATGGTATGCAAGTTATACGCTCCTTTGCCACCTTCAGCAGCTCATATGCTCCTGTTTCCATGTAATGTTTCAGCAGCACACAAAGGTAGCTGCTGAGCTCAGCAAACTGTAGTCTTCCCAGAAATTTCCAGCTGTATATACATATCCCTGCATGTGACTGCTCAGTGCTAGGCTGTTATTGATCTATTGAGTGGCTTGGCCTGGTTGAAGATAGAGTCAGAGTGGCTGAACTAGATACCTCCTTCACATCAGCTTGCCTTGCCAGCACTGTGATACTCAGTTTGTGGCACAAGCAGCAGCTCAGTACATACATACACAATCATGTTGTAATTACCCCGCGCGCATGCGCTAGGGGTAAAGCAATCGGTTTGTACGTCTGTTGTTGTCGTTGTCGTTGTCGGCACGAAAATCGCCAGATCTCGAGTTCTAGGCGTCTGTGCGTGCTATAAGCATAACCAATCGGTAGATATCGGTGAAAAAAATGGTTTGCACGCGCTTCGAATTTCTCAAAAAGGCTTACTAGTTCTACAAATCGTGCATTTTCTGTTCAGCATGCCTGTGGTTTATCGACCACACCCACTCTTTTAGCATAATAGTATGCGGATGCGACTGCGCATGCTCAAGCACTGTGTCGGAAAGGGTCGTCACGTCATGAAACCGCTACATGTGTGCCTCATAGTGTTGCAATACTACGCTAGAGTGGCTACATGGCGCGCGGGGTATGTGCTCTACAGAGCTCTAGTTCCATATATAGTATACATGTACATGAATTTATGGACTCTTGGAATGTTATGGTGAAGTAATTATCAATTATCTCTATTTCCAGCCTTTCTAATAATGAGATTAGTTCAGAGGGAGGAGTGGCTCTCTCTGAAGCCTTGAGAGGAATGACCAACCTTCAACACTTAGAGTAAGTTGACAGATACACATAGTACATGTATAGCTACAGTACAAGCACAAAATAGCTAAATGCATCACACATGGTGTGTTTTATTGGACGATACCAGGTTCAGTGCCCTATAATACTGAAAAAAATTGGTATTCAATCTGGGGGGTGGGCTGGGGGGGGGGGGGTTGCAGTGAAGGAGAATAATTTGTCTCTGAAAAAATTTTGCATAATCAGGATTTCATCTAGTGACAAAAATTTGGGGTGGAAGCGTGATAAATGAGTGGGCGTATTTAGCACACAAAGTTGCTTGAGACATACTTTAGGAGAATTCCTCCAGATTGTTTCGGGTAATTTTTGATCAAAAACAAATGCTAGTGATTTGATTTGGTGAGTTATTGTGATATTATGATGATTAAAGTCATATTTTTAGGGGGGAAGCTAGGGAGGTTAGAGGGGAAGCTCCCCCCCTCCCCCCCACTGGATGAAACCCTGATAATTTTTTAGCAGTGCACGATGGTAGTTGCTGGGCTTGGCAACCTGGCACAACTACACATAATTATTCCCTGCATGTGACTGCTCAGTGCTAGGCTGTTATTGATCTATTGAGTGGCATGGCCTGGTTGAAGATAGAATCAGAGTGGCTGAACTAGATACCTCCTTCACATCAGCTTGCCTTGCCAGCACTGTGATACTCAGTTTGTGGCACATGCAGCAGCTCAGTCATACATGCACAATCTTGTTGTAATTTGCCACAGTATACAAGTACATGCATCGTAATTTCTGTGGACTCTTGGAATGTTGTGGTGAAGTAATTATCAATTATCTCTATTCCCAGCCTTGAAGATAACAAGATTGGTTCAGAGGGAGGAGTGGCTCTCTCTGAAGCCTTGAGAGGAATGACCAACCTTCAACACTTAAAGTAAGTTGACAGATACACATAGTACATGTATAGCTACAGTACAAGCACAAAATAGCTAAATGCATCACACATGGTGTGTTTTATTGGACAATACCAGGTTCAGTGCCCTATAATACTGCAAAAAATTGGTGTTCAATCTGGGGGGTGGGCTGGGGGGGGGGGTGGCAGTGAAGGAGAATAATTTGTCTCTGAAAAAATTTTGCATAATCAGGATTTCATCTAGTGACAAAAATTTGGGGTGGAAGCGTGATAAATGAGTGGGCGTATTTAGCACACAAAGTTGCTTGAGACATACTTTAGGAGAATTCCTCCAGATTGTTTCGGGTAATTTTTGATCAAAAACAAATGCTAGTGATTTGATTTGGTGACTTATTGTGATATTATGATGATTAAAGTCAAATTTTTAGGGGGGAAGCTAGGGAGGTTAGAGGGGAAGCTCCCCCCCTCCCCCCCACTGGATGAAACCCTGATAATTTTTTAGCAGTGCACGATGGTAGCTGCTGGGCTTGGCAACCTGGCACAACTACACATAATTATTCCCTGCATGTGACTGCTCAGTGGCCTGGCTGTTATTGATCTATTGAGTGGCATGGCCTGGTTGAAGATAGAGTCAGAGTGGCTGAACTAGATACCTCCTTCACATCAGCTTGCCTTGCCAGCACTGTGATACTCAGTTTGTGGCACATGCAGCAGCTCAGTCGTACATACACAATCATGTTGTAATTTGCCACAGTATACATGTACATGCATCATAATTTCTGTGGACTCTTGGAATGTTGTGGTGAAGTAATTATCAATTATCTCTATTCCCAGCCTTAGAGGTAACGAGATTGGTTCAGAGGGAGGAGTGGCTCTCTCTGAAGCCTTGAGAGGAATGACCAACCTTCAACACTTAAAGTAAGTTGACAGATACACATAGTACATGTATAGCTACAGTGCAAGCACAAAAATAGCTAAAATGCATCACACATGGTGCGTTTTATTGGATGATACCAAGCCCTATACTTAGTGTTTGGCTATTAATGCAGTTGGGGGGGGGGGGGGCGGTGAGCTGGGGGGTGGTGGAGGAGAATAAATCCATAAATTTGTCTCTAAGTAAATTTTGCATAATTTTCAGCAGCACACAATGGTAGCTGCTGGGCTTGGCAACCTGGCACACTTTTTTCAACTACGTATAGGTTACATCACGAGGTGGAGGTCTCTACGGGATTTACACACCGAGGGCGGAGGCCCGAGGCTGTGTAAATCGCGTAGAGATCGAACCGAGTGATGTAACCGACTTGTACCATGGGCTACGTGGTCCTGACAACGTATCTACGGCCTAGCAACTACAGCGCCGGCCATAAAAGGCTCGAGCGCGTACCTAGCAACAGTTCAAACCATCGTTGTCGATCGAGTCGATACTGGACATCGATGCATAGTGAGCCGACGCCGTTTTCTGTCCAACTCGAGCTTCTTCCTTGACATTCAGAACCACAATACTATCGTCGCTGCATACAAAAGGCCAGCCATGTCATCGCTGTCTTGATTTCAACTCGAGGTAGTCAGAGTGCAGCTCAGTTTTTACTACTGCTGACTTGGCAATCATTCGCTCCACCCATTCAATTAACGCAGTAAGACCTGCCCACTAATCATCTGCATACAGTACTCGGCACTAGAGCTCTGTACTTTATCTCTTTCACTAACAAAAGATCCCTAGCAGGCATGATCATGTAAAATTTCATAGCCTCAGAGGTAGGTGTCTATCAAGATAGACACCTCCTAGGAGGTCTCTTATTTTATTTAGACACCTCCTATAAATCAATCTGATTGGTCAGAATGTTACAACCATGGTACAAACATAATGATTTCACCAATTTTGCCACATAGTTTATATTGTTGATTTTTTAATCCGTAATTTTTTCTCTAAATAATTTTTTATCAGGAGCATATATGAGCCACCAAATGTGGCAAAAGTGTATGCTACTACCATGTACGCCCTGGTGACATCAAAATACAAATTCATGCCAGTTCTGCGTGTTTTTAATGGTATGCAAGTTATACGCTCCTTTGCCACCTTCAGCAGCTCATATGCTCCTGTTTCCATGTAATGTTTCAGCAGCACACAAAGGTAGCTGCTGAGCTCAGCAAACTGTAGTCTTCCCAGAAATTTCCAGCTGTATATACATATCCCTGCATGTGACTGCTCAGTGCTATCTAGGCTGTTATTGATCTATTGAGTGGCATGGCCTGGTTGGAGATAGAGTCAGAGTGGCTGAACTAGATACCTCCTTCACATCAGCTTGCCTTGCCAGCACTGTGATACTCAGTTTGTGGCACATGCAGCAGCTCAGTACATACATACACAATCATAATTGTAATTCCATATATAGTATACATGTAAATGAATTTATGGACTCTTGGAATGTTATGGTGAAGTAATTATCAATTATCTCTATTTCCAGCCTTAGAGATAACAAGATTGGTTCAGAGGGAGGAGTGGCTCTCTCTGAAGCCTTGAGAGGAATGACCAACCTTCAACACTTGAAGTAAGTTGACAGATATACATAGTACATGTATAGCTACAGTACAAGCACAAAATAGCTAAATGCATCACACATGGTGTGTTTTATTGGACGATACCAGGTTCAGTGCCCTATAATACTGAAAAAAATTGGTGTTCAATCTGGGGGGTGGGCGGGGGGGGGGGGGGGGGGGTGGCAGTGAAGGAGAATAATTTGTCTCTGAAAAAATTTTACATAATCAGGATTTCATCTAGTGACAAAAATTTGGGGTGGAAGCGTGATAAATGAGTGGGCGTATTTAGCACACAAAGTTCCTTGAGACATACTTTAGGAGAATTCCTCCAGATTGTTTCGGGTAATTTTTGATCAAAAACAAATGCTAGTGATTTGATTTGGTGACTTATTGTGATATTATGATGATTAAAGTCAAATTTTTAGGGGGGGGAAGCTAGGGAGTTTAGAGGGGAAGCCCCCCCCCCCCCCCCAACTGGATGAAACCCTGATAATTTTTTAGCAGTGCACGATGGTAGCTGCTGGGCTTGGCAACCTGGCACAACTACACATAATTATTCCCTGCATGTGACTGCTCAGTGGCTAGGCTGTTATTGATCTATTGAGTGGCATGGCCTGGTTGAAGATAGAATCAGAGTGGCTGAACTAGATACCTCCTTCACATCAGCTTGTCTTGCCAGCACTGTGATACTCAGTTTGTGGCACATGCAGCAGCTCAGTCATACATACACAATCATGTTGTAATTTGCCCCAGTATACATGTACATGCATCATAATTTCTGTGGACTCTTGGAATGTTGTGGTGAAGCAATTATCTATTATCTCTATTCCCAGCCTTGAAGATAACAAGATTGGTTCAGAGGGAGGAGTGGCTCTCTCTGAAGCCTTGAGAGGAATGACCAACCTTCAACACTTAAAGTAAGCTGACAGGCACACATAATCTACAGGCAGTGTAAGCATTAGTGGTAATTTAACTTTTAATCACAAACATAAAAATAGTTATTAACTCACTTGACATACCTAAATTAGAGATTTTTGGATAATACTAAGGTTCAAATAATTTAGTACTATTGTGTCAGTATCAATAAATATTATGTCAGCATTTTCATCAACCTAGGGGAATAATTTAGTGGCTTTAGACGAGACAATTAAATCATTTGAAGATTTTTCATCAAAATTAATACAATAGGTAGTGAAATTGCCACTTAAATTTGGCATTTCTAGTAGTTTGATCTTCAAATGAAACATCCCAAGCTACAGCAAACCACAAGCACTTAAAGTCATTCATTGTGGCCAGAACCATCCCACTACCAGCACTGCCCATACATCGAATACAAACAGCTGTGAAATTTATAGCATTATTGATACTATCACAATCATATCCGTGGCAGTTGTGGCATGTCTATTCACTGCCCTACTCTACCAACTGACTCTACATGTATGATTCCGCTGTGGACAACACCTGTGTACATGTACATGCATGTATGCATACATGCATGCATGCATAAATACACCGGGACTGCATAATAATGTGTTCCTGGATACACACAGATTTCAGCCACTATATACAGTTTGTTAGTGTGGGACTCATTCAGGCTCATCCCAGTTAGTTAACCACTATAGCATGCTACTCTGATTGCTAGTGGTAATGATGACATTATATATGTCATTATTAAATTTTTTTGATCACGAACAATCAAACAGTACATACTCATGATGACTTTTCTCCTTTACAGCCTTTGGGGTAATGCTATCGGCACTGAAGCAGTTGTGGCCCTCTCCGTTGCCATGGAGACAATGACCAATCTGCAGTATTTAGAGTGAGTTACTTGGGCAAACTCCAAATCAGTTAATCAATCAAGACTGGTATAGTCTTTAATCTGTAGCAATTAAGTATGAACCAGGGATATGCACCCTAGAAATGGTGGAAAAAAACAACATGAAACTGCATTTTACGCTCATTTTGCTTATGGTTATCAATGAATACTATGATTATAGTACATTGTTGCTTACATAATTATATAAATTAACACAGTAAATTATACTACATTTCCGAATGAAGCGGTGCACATAATATCATTCCCACTGCTCCGGCCGACATTTCCCACATCCTATGACCAATGCTTAAGACAATTATAACCTCCAATATTATGCCACTCCCACATGCAGTCTCTGCTATAATGACATAGACGACGAGGGAGCTGTGGCTATCTCATCACCCTTGATGAAAATGTCCAGTCTTCAAGAATTAGTGTAAGTTGACTAGTCTATACACATACAGTAATGATAAGTAGCAAGGGGCGGGGTAGTTACAACCACACCCCCTCTTTCATTTGTTGTTTTGTTCAACCTTAGCTGTGATTGTGTGTATCATGACACAAGTAAACTGGTCTTGACTAACAATAACCTAAAACCTCTTACCAACAGAATCATTAGTGCAATAGTGGGCATGGGTTTCAATGGAAGTTGCTGTGGTAAAAAAAATCCTGTTGTTTTGATACTCTCACGATCAGTCAAAGATGTGTGAGCACTAATGTGCATATACAGCTAACTTTAGCTAAGCATGTTATGCACAAACACATATAGTTTTGAATCAGCAAGGTACTGGTCCTAGGGATTTTGTGGCAAAAGTGATACTCGGTAGTGTATATAGGAAGATGTTCAATTAAGGATTGGAGAGGGAGGGGGCACTAGACATAACTGTATGCATGGTCATGATATTGGTGGAGCATTAGTGAAGCTGAATCTAATTTTTGCAGTCTACATGGGAACCCAATAGGAGACAGAGGAGCCGAGGCCCTTGCCACGGCAATGAAGACCATGAACCTTCAAACACTACAGTAAGGCTGTATGTACCATATCTCAGTTGTTGAATCTACTACTCCACCCTCTTGTTTTTGTGGGTGTGACTGTCACAATCACTTGTATCGTCAGTCTAGCAAACCACTGCTAACATCTTTATCTAGGATGTGTGGGTACACATGGTTGTTATGCACAACTCAACATTGTGGCCACATTTGAATTCCAAATTTAGTATCCAGAAAATTTGGTGTGTGTTGTACATTTGCCACCATTCAATGGTGCTATAATTAAATTCCATACATTAATTAATTCCCATTCCCATGCCCTATAAAGCTATTACCTCTTAATTATCCCTGCTACCCTTTGTTTGGTGTATACCAATAATCCCGACTTGTAAGTTTTGGCATATGAATACATACACCCAAGTGCATTGCTGTAACGATACTGATAGCTACATGTACATGTGATACCGGTATATCATCATGAGTCATGTGAGAGCAATACATGTTCTTCCTCATTCACAGCTTTGGTGGTGAGCAGTCTAGGTGTTCACATGAAGGAGCTATGATGGTCTTGGCTGCTATAAGGACAATGTCTAACATGGAAAAATTGTAGTAAGTACACGTGGCCAGATTAGCCCTTTAGAGTGTGTACATGTGCCACTGAATCTTACCTATAATTATTTAATTCTGCCACAGTTTCTATGGCCTTCCTCTTGGGGACGATGGAGCTAAAGCCGTCCTTGAAGCTGTGAAAGTGATGCCCAATCTTCAAAATTTGCTGTAAGTTGACAGTACACAATGTCATGTAATTTGGTTAATTAATTAGTGACTATTGTGCTGTCTTGAGACTATAAATTAATTGTGCCTAGTTTGTTTTTTTTATGAGCATGACATTGTATATTTGCTATACTTGAGAGTATATATTATTTTTTTATGTTGCCTAATTTTTTTTTCATGAGCAGGAAATTATTGTGGATATCATGCAATTAATTATTTGGGGAAATGTCTGGCGAAATTAATTGAGCACAAAATCATGACTTTGTGCCCCCCTCCCCCAAGATATTATAAATTAAATATATTACCCGACATAATTATCAAGACTCCACTCTCCCTCTAACCTCCCAGTCTAGCGAGCTAATTAACACCTTACTCACTGGCTGGTTAATATGCATAGCTATAATTATAAAAGTGAGAGAGAAATCTACATTTTGAATTTTAAGCTGATCAGTGAGCTTGTGTTCCAGCCAGTAATTTGCATACACAATAATTTCTCCTTGTTTTGCATTTGAACATGACCACAGCACCACGGCCATGAGAGCATAGTGACACAGACCCAGGTGTGGGTTTGTGGCAGCACAACTGTCTGACCATGGTGTATAGTGTTAATGATATTCATGGCCATAAGCCAATTGTGTGGCTAAATCTGGAATGCTGCTGATAGTGTTAGACCCTCTCGCACTTTTTAATTAATAATTACTGACTAACACAGTGAGAGAGGGTACCAGTTTAGCTCTAACCTAGGCCTCCCTACATAATATTCAGCCTTGTTAAATTTAGTCTTGTGATGCTGCATGACCCTAACAACACAGCCACACCCACTCACATTGTTAACATCATCAGCCTGCCCATGGCTGGTGGTATCAGTCTGGATTTATCAACTGAGGGGGAGCTAGTGGGTGTGGTAGGGGGTGTGCCCACTGATGAGAGATGTAGCAGATAATTTAGTATGTGGTGTTGAATGTAGTGCATTATATAATATGTAGCTAGTGATAGGAATTCCATTTGGGAGGGAGGGGGGCCGGGGGTGAGGGACAGAAATAAGAAGCTACTTTTTAAACTAGAATCATTTATCTCTCGAAGTCAGCCTAGTTTTATATAGCCAGCTTGGTTCTTTGTGTGTCAGAGTCTTATCACTAATCTTTTCTGTTCATGAATGGATAATTAAATTTCACCAATCTTGAAGCTGCTGTGAATTTCATTACAACGTGAATCCCATAAATTGTAGCATTTTCTTTATAATACTAGTGAGCTGGTCTGTCACTCATTACAAATCATTTGTGTTTCTATTCACAGTGTCTGTAATGAAGGAACCAGCATCAGTGAGGTTGGAAAACAGGCTCTGAGAGAAGCTATGAAACTGGTAAATACATTTACAAGAAGTGAAAATTGACCACCATTATTCATATAATTATCATGACTTCTAATGGCCATAATTATTATTAATTCATCACATAATAATTTTCACTGAATTTTCTGTGTACAAATAATTTATCATGGTCAACTCAAGCATTAATTTTAATTTGTAATATCTAGCTATGCTTAGTTTATTCAAAATCATGTTTAAATTTTGTATAGCTTTCGTTTGTATTCCAAATTTAATAGTTATCATGATTAATAATTGACTTGAACTTGAAATAAAAGAGCAACATTGTAATAATTATGGACATTAATTGAAAGAAGAGAATAATAATATTATTGAGAATTGCTATAATATTATATACAAAAACAGGCCAGTCTCCAGAGCAGCTGGATCGATGTTGTAGGCCAGCAAACATCAATCAGCTACAGTCTGAAGGAAATGAAACAAAACTCACCTCACAGAAAAATTCTACGTGACCAACCTTGCTAGCTGTTTGTAGCAACAAAGCAAAGTGCCACTGCACGCATACATGTGTGTGCTGCAATTGCATCACACAGAGTATGTCAAAATTAATGAAAAATAAAAGAGAAGAGAGAGAAAAAAACACCGAGAATAATAAATACGTCCTTGAAGCAAGAATGTAAAAAGAGTAACACTACATGACATACAGGCTGATATACTCTAACAACTCCATCTTCTATACTTACATACGTACATTGATTGGCAACAGTACACAAAAACAAAGATTTCCCAGTATTTTTTTATAATTTTAGTAGTAGTCCAATCCAGTCCAAATTAGTAATTCACTAGAGCTTGACTCATGCAGATGATACTGTCAGCTGCCCCTTTTGGCTCCTGTTGGTGAAGTTGTTATTTCTTGAGCAGATGTAGTGGTATGCAACAGTTCCCTCCTCCCTGGTGAAGCGGAGGATAGCTCCCTCAAATGACGGAGAAGCATTGTTCAAGAGCTGTTGGAGAGTTGTAGGTTTTGTCTCGACCGACTCTGCACCGCAAGTTGCTGCCGCTACACAGCGGTAGTAGCCAGAACTAGCAAAAGCCGTGGCTACGTCTTGAGCACTGAGGCCGGGGTTGTTGGGGTCATCGGCGAAGGAGGCCCAGAGGACCTCAGCATCTTTGAATAGGGTGGCGTTCTCCCAGGGGAGAGGGTAGTTGGTGTTGGGGTCCAAGACTTGAACGATGTTGTTGCGATCAGTGCCTCCTGTGCCTTCACCTGCATCTCCTGTCTGACCATCTCCACCAGGGTTACCATTGTTGTGGGTGTTGGAACCTACATCAACAGATATTGTAGTGATTCAGTGTTCTTAGAGAGTGAGAGAGAACGAAAGAGAGAGAGGGAGAAAGAGAATGGGTAGAGAGAGAGAGGAGGGAGAGAGAGAGAGAAGGAGAGAGAGTGTGTGAGAAAGAGAGGGGAGAGAGAGAAAATATCTCACCAGTCCACTGAACATGGATGCAATCTCCCGACTCAATATTCAGCCGATTTGGTATGAAGTCGTACTCCACTGACGGGTACACTTGGACAATGTTGCCCCTCTTTCCTCGAACGTTGAGATTGTACAGTCTGCACTCTTGACCTTGCTGGGGTAGGCCTGACCTTGGGCGCAGCTCCATCACGTGACTCCTGTCCTGGAATGTTCGTCCAAACTGTGCAGTGTTGATGGCTAGACGGAGAGGCTTGTTGGTAGTGGAGCCAATGTTCACGTTGGGGTTCTGCTCAACGGGTGAGCGCCTCCCAGTTGCCCTGAGGATATAATTATATACAGTAGATAAAGGGTTAATTAAATTTCATTAACATGGTGGATAGTACATGTAGTCATGTAGTTGAATCCTTGGGATTTCGTGGTCTATTATTAAAATCTTACCGATTTTCGATGAAGCTGGAGTCAGTCAGCCAAGGATGGTAGTCATCAGTGGAAATGTTGTACCTATCAGAGAAAGATGAAAAGTAAGTAATAATTTCATTTGTGGCTTAGAGATATGCAAACAATTTACAAAATTTACAAACGCCTTCCCTTGTTTGGTGAAACAAAAGGCAAGTGGTGCAAATTTTACACCCAGCATATCATTATGTATGCATGTGACTGCTATCACAGCCCATATAGGTAAGGCTCAAATTTGGCTAAGAAAACACAATAATAAAGAGAATAAGTAGCTAGTAATTGAAATTCACACCAATAATTGAGACATCCTGTCTTAGGGTAACACATACCCACACACTCAATACTCAACTCCATACCAAGCCTATAATTACCGTAAATCGCGAATATTTCGTGTCTAAAATATTTCATGCGATAAATTTTCACGTTAAACAATTTTCGGATAAGCGACCCTGTACTGCATTATTGTTAATACCAGGGTATTGCGCATATATTTTCGTGCGTTTAATTTTCGCATAAGCCAAGCTGTCCAAAAATATTTTAACAACGAAATATTCGTGATTTACGGTATTATACACATCAAAATATCATTATTTCATCCCCACAACAGCTGCTTGGCTTACTGGGCTACTGTAAGCGGTGGGGCTATGGCCTAAAATGGTAGCACACTATAGTTCTAATTTGCTACAGCATGAGGGGGGCTTCTACAAGTGTGCAAGCAATGAAGTGTTCATTGTGTTTAGAGGAATGAAGACAGTCGAGTGCAAAGGGTTGTGGTAGGTATTGATAGACACAATGATATAAGTGCGCTTCTCTCTCTCTCTCTCTCTCTCTCTCTCTCTCTCTCTCTCTCTCTCTCTCTCTCTCTCTCTCTCTCTCTCTCTCTCTCTCTCTCTCTCTCTCTCTCTCGCTCTCTCACCTGATCCTAACCACTGCCAGTTTTGTTGGTCTGGCTGGGGAAATAAGGAATCCTCCACGTATAATTGAGGGGCCCCATCCCTGCCATTGCCAAGGTGATTATCCCTCGACCAGCCAGCTTGGACGCATTCTGGGGGTCCGGGAAGAATCAGGCATCGGTAAGTATCGTCATAATAGGTGGGTTTGGCCCAGACACGACGGTAGCCATCTTCGTTATTGTTGTTGCGTGCTTCACAATCAGCAGGGTCTGTGATGTCACGGTCGTAGTCGATGTAGGCATACTCAGTGTACCAGACTCCTGTAATGACGAGAGAAGGTGAAAAATTTGATCTGAATAGCTATCTCTTGGAAATCATGCGTTCTCTTTCCTCTTATACCTCTCTCTCTCTCTGACTCCCATTCTCCCCCTCCCCCTTCCTCCATCCCTCTCTCTCCTCCCTATCTTGGTCATCTTCCCCCCACCCCCCCCCCCCTCTCTCCCCTCTCCTCTCTCTCTCTCTCTCTCTCTCTTGCCATTCAATTCCTACCTCCATTATCCGTGCACTCCTCTTCATTGTTGTACTGTGACCAGCTCCTTCGTTGCCCAGTGGTGAAGTTCTGCCTGCAGATCTGCCTCGGTGCAACGTTGAAGCTCTCACTGCGGTAGATCCTGTTACACAGTGTCACATTGTCAGTCAGAACTGCGATATCCTGTCAGCATGTGCAGGAATGTGCATGTGCGTGTGTGCACGTGTGATGTGTTATTCAGTGAGTAGGTGGGCATAATATTATTGTTATGAACTATAAAGTACACAATATCTACTTCACTACAAAACAAGCTGATATGATTGTAAAATATTCAAAATATGTGCACGAGTGTGTAATCAATGAAACAGGAGACTAGTATTATAGCTATAGGTACTCCTTTATTTCTACCCACCCACACACCCCACACACACTCACTCACCCTCACACCTTCACACGTGCACAGCTTCAAAGCTTACCCTCCATGGAGTGGGGTGCCAGTATGGGTAGTAGTCTCTCTCCTCGGGGCACTCATAGCCACGGCGATTTCCGTTGGGGTTCTGCCTGGTGTAGATGGCTGAACTGACTCCTCTGTTGTTACTGCGAAGTCTCTGGTCAGCTGTGAAGAGACCTGTGGAGAAGGAGGGAGGAAGGGAGGGAGGGAGAGAGAACGAGCAAATCCATCAGCTAGGAAGCCACACACAGAAATGTTGAGTATTCACTCTCTTTTATAGACTTTACTTTGAGTAATCTCTGAGTACCAATGCAGCCAAGCTGGTAAGATTCAACTAGCCACTCTAAATCTCCAATACCACTGTTACAGTAGCTGCAGCTAGTACATGTACACAATTCTGTTATGTACAAACATGAGATCTGGGGACTAAAAAACAGCACGCCTAGGGGGGTGGCTGGTCAATGAAGCAATGAAGCAAGCTAGTAATGATGACTACTGGGCTCTGATGAACATGCATTTCCTTTGTCCATATATACACGTAACAGCTTGTCTTCTCAAGTAGTTGACTTGTGAAAATGGACCATGGATCACAGAAGAATTAATGCAACGATCCACACGATACTGTTAAGTCAATTAAGACCAAATTTGGTTCGACACAACACACAACACTTCACTAAATCTACATGGTTTGTGTGCATTTGTTAAGACAATGTGCGTTTCCAGGCTGGCTCTGCATTTCTGTATATTTACCCCGCGCGCATGCGCAAGGGGGTAAAGTAATCGGTCGTGTCGTTGTCGTTGTGAGCACAAAAATCGCCATATCTCGAGATGTAGACGTCTAAGCGACTCGTAAGCACAACAAATCAATCGAATTCGGCGAAAAACTGGCTTCAGTGTGCGTCAAATCGATGGATACGGTCCACGGGCGTCACAAATAGTGCCTTTTTGTTAGCTAACGTAGCCACGCCTATCGACAGTGCCTACTCAATGAATAATACATGCTCATTGTGTTGTCTGCTCATGCGCACAACTAAGTAGCCGACAATTATTATGCAGACTGGTAAAGATCGTCGAAATTAATAATGTTCTTGAATCTATATCGAATCCGCTGAAGGAGCTGAAATCTGCAGCCCTATGGAAGAGAAAGATAATATAAGACAGCTTATTACTATTACAACAGACAATTTGGACGTATCAGTTCATATCTCCTAGTGTCTAGATCTGGTGCAGAGAGAGTGCTTTTGTTATTGGGACCTCCGGTAGCTATGACATTGTACAGTTAAGCAGCATTTCCACTAATTTTCTGAAGTTCACAAAACTATTATAACCATGCACATAAAGCAATTCAGAATCTATAGATTGCGCAATGTGCGCGCGGGGTATGTGCTCTACAGAGCTCTAGTTATACATACGGTTCATGCACTTCTGTGCGTTTGAGTAGGCTCTGAAATAGCTTCTCCTTTGATTGTAGGAATGATAAAAAGTTTTGCTTAATTTCTGAGTGGTTTTCAACTCCTATATGATAATTCATAGGTGTTACCATGCTAGCTATAATACAATTAGTAATTAACCCTCGGCACATGCACGAGGGTTACTGCAGTCGTTATGTGTGTGTGTGTGTCTGTTACTGCGCTAGCTGCTAAATACCTGTTTTATACATTGAAACAAGGTGCCATTAGGCTTTTTGTGGTAGTTATAAGATGTGCATTGTGTGGATTTGGTTAAAAAATTTAATGCTTTGCAAATTTGCAACATGTAGACTAGCTATACTCTGTCACTACTGCAATAAATCTCACGGCGCCGAGGGTTTAGCACCAATGGTATTCATTGTCCAAGCAGCTATAACTATTATGGAATCTGAGATAGCTAACAGAGATAATTTCTCGAAGCAAATGTACATACAATATTATTATTACATCACTTACAGTAACGACGATTGCTGTTATGACAGCAGTGACTATATTAAAGACCTTGACCTGGAGAGAGAGAGAGAGAGTGTGTGTGTGTGTGTGTATGTGGTACGAAAACATGAATACTGAATCAAGGCCCCTGGCCTGGCACCTAATTATTTTGAAACCACACTATGGTATAGTTTTATACCTAAGCAGATGAATAAAAATGTCCCCTTTCAAGGCTTTGGTAGTGTTCATAAATTTTAATATCTACTCTTGAAGAATCATTCCTCCAAACTGATCAAATCAACTCCTTCCAGTATAGTATGCTATATTCTCGTATCCCAGTATAGTATCTCACCCTCGGTCTTGTCTCAGCGGTTGGCCCATCTGTTTTTGTGCTTGATCGAGACGTGACCCCGCAAAAAAAGAACTAAGATTTTGCTGATTCAGCCATTTCGTGCCAAGTGGGCGGGGCGCAATGCTCATCATGTGACTGGAGCACTACCTTCATCTTCAATATCTCAATGTACTTTTGTACAACTGATTTAACGTGTTATTCAAGTAGCTGACAACTTGTGGTAATTGACCTAAAGAGGAAGTTGACAAATTCTGATGAGATCGAAGGTGGCGCTACTGCTTTTGTTCATTGGTATGTTGATTGCTAGCGATCGTGATAATAATATTCAATTGCAGCAAATTATGTAATTTAATGCCTATTTGCAGGTAGCGGCAACTTGATAAGAGGGACGTGGTCAATACGTCCAGGTTAGTCATTAATTTTTGTATATGTAGCCTAAACTCAGATGATAGATCAGAAGTTTTTATATGAGTTAGTGATTCACGATCATAAAGACCAGCAGTGCTGCGCTGAGGGCCCGCAGATGTGCACCAATTAGAAATAGCCCTATTAAAATAATTTGGATCAAGTGGCAAGAACGGCACCGTGAAAATTTTCAATCATAGAAGATACTGGTGACCTAAAACCCTATCACAATAGCACACGAAAATTTGGGTGCCGTTTATGCCACTTGACCCGCATAAGGCCAGGAATTTTTTTTTTAATTCGGACACCACCTGGTCCCTATGCATTATTTTGCTCACACACCAGTGTTACTCTACAGTGGCTTCAGAGCACGTGGGGTATGTGCTCTACAGAGCTCTAGTTTGTCCATTGTAGCGAGGTTTCAGCTTGGTAATTAGTGATCAACCATATGCCAGACTTCCCCTGGCACTGAGTTCTGTCTATGCCAGGAGTCGGGAGATACAATCCAGACACTAGTTCAAAATTGCCGGGTCAGTCCATTATCATAGAAGTTATTATAATTGCAGGTGTCAATTGTTTAGACTTGGATTGCACTAGTAACTGCAATCTATTTAATTATCAATTATTATCGTTTTAGATGGCCGACCAGAGTTAACAGAGCTACAGCACTTCACTACTAAGGAGGGAAAATCCTCAGTGAACCTGCTGCAAGATGTAGGAGCGAAATATGAGGGTTTCGGTACTTGCTTGTTAGATGATGCTCATGGATCTAAAATGGGCATGATTCAATCAGACCATCACGATGTAGAGACTAAGATGAGAGATATTTTCACAAAGTGGTTGCAAGGTATGATTTAATAATGATTTAATAATGGCAAATCCCACCCTGTGCCCACCCACCCCACAATAACCCATTACAGTGCCTCCAAGTATTTGGATTTGTCAGTATTTTTACCGAATTCTGATCATGATAAACTTAAAAAATTGGGGGAATTTAGTACAGACATCATATTATATGAAGCTCTCTGTAAAATCATGACTGAAAATGCATGCAAATACCGAAAGACAGGAGAACAACTTGGAGGCACTGCCATTAATTTTGAGATACTGTTTGCTACGAGTTTAACATGTAAAAATAGTTTGTTAGGCACATAGATACTGTAATATGGTTGTATATCCACCCAGAGTACATGTAGATTTGCAATAACAAGGCCAGTGAGTAAGCCATAACTGTTCATGCGTAGCTAATAATATTATTATACAGTTGCAATTATCGGCACAATCATACATACATGTACATGTGACAGAGTGAGCCGCTCAAGCTTTGTTAACGGTATTATATTGCAGGAAGTGGTAGGCGGCCGGAGACATGGGCTACTCTTGTGATCTGCTTGAGGCAGATCGGTTTGAACTACCTCGCTGAGATCATTGTGGGAGAGTACTACTCTGAGAGTGGTGGTGCTGGCCATGGTCACACTTCAGGTGATGAACTTTCTACATGAATAATCCCTTATCAACTTATCACCCCCTCTCTGCTCTTGGCCTAGTTCACATATATATATGGTCCATACAACAGCCTCACCCAGCACCCCCTTAGTTACTCCAAACCATCATCTACTACTACAAAAAAAGCTTAGAAGACAGTTAAAAACTTATCTTATCCTAAGATTTGGCCGAAAATCTTGAGCTAGCTCGCTAGCTACATGTACATTCAGAAAGCGTTCTCTGTGACAATTTAAACTTCGACCTTAGCAACTACATACAACTTATACCTCACGTTCTTGGTGGTTTGCTAGCGTAGCTACAGCACGTTTGCTGATTAATTTTAATACTGAATTTTAAGTTTTAAGCAGTATAGGTAGTATACATTGAAGTAGTAATGATTACAGCCAGGGTAGAAAGTATAGGCCTGATTTTTTTAGTGTCATGGTTCATTTTGAATTCAGAAAAGCAGCAGGCAACAAGCTGGAAGGCTTTGAGCTACCTTTTTATGGCGAAAGGTGGGAAAATTACCTGAGTACTAGCTAGCCTAGCTGTTCAGGTTAACATTTTGCATGTCACCAGTTATTTTCTATGGATGGCTTTGAGCTAAAAATGTCGGTATACTAGCCTAGCTGTTCGAATTCAGCATTTTGCGTGCTGCCAGTGACTATCTGGTCCAGCGAACGGGGCTCGAATTAACGCTCAACAACCGGACAATTTCCGCTTAAATATTAAATTTGACAGTTCAAAAATTACTTCGTGGCAGTACAAACGATAGTAAGTTAGAGGTGGCAGCTTACACAGGCAATGTGCTGGGTGGGCTGTTGGTGTGCATGTGGTCTGTCACATGATATTTGGACCCCCGAAATATTTGGACCCCCCATGCAAACCCTGAAGACTAATCCTGCCATACAGACCCTGAAAACTAACCCTGCTAACCATTCATACCCAGAACCCAGCCCCTGACCCTTCTGAATCTCTGCTATATAGTTGATAATGTGCATGGGGGTCCATATATTTCAGAAATATAAGGGCCGGGGGGGGGGGGGGTGCAAATATTTTGAAATATTATATGGACCGGGGGGAACAAAAAGGGGGGATCCAAATTTATTGTGACAGGTCACAGTTTGTAGAGTAAACCTGTTTAGTGGGGGATACTTCAAAACCTGGACTGTGGACTCATGGACTGGACCATGGACTGGACTATGGACCGGATATTTGACGATCATTACCCATTTCAGGGGTTAGCGAGAGAGAAACCTGTGGAGCAGTCCTCTAATAGTTGAGCCCCTTGTAGCAGGCCAGAAGTTGCACCATGCGCACCCAGGGGTGTTTGTTACATGCAGCCATAGCTATACGAATGATCATAGACAACTTATATTATCAATTCTCTCAATATCCACGTGGTATAATGTGGAGTGCCTATGAATGTCGGAAACATTGAATGTATGTACAAAAAGTTCCACTACATTCAGCAGGTCACATGACTATATGAAGTGCTCTACACATAGGCTCCTTTTTGCAATAAGTATCTTAATGTTTTGGCTATGATGGTAATTATAAAAGTTAAGTCAGAAAGATTTGTACGGAGTATTAGTTTTACATTGCTGTTGTTATGCAGTAGCTACGGGGATGTATGTACATGCACATATAATACCGTAGAAACTGGTTGTTAAGCGCTGCTCGCTGTTAAGCGCATACTTTTTATTAAGCGCATAGTTTTATGCGAGCTTTACCGCTCTTTGTTAGGCGCATATGCCCAGCAAGCCAGCTGAACGACGAGCGATCGGTTACATGAGCCCAGAAAGAAGGCTAGAAGAAGGCTGGAGAAGAAAACGTCGAGAATCACGCTCTCTGGTCGCTTCTTGGCCACCGTTGTAGGCCTATCTACCCTCGACACGTTCTTTACGCACGCCCCACCTACCGTGTTTTAGCACTTTTAATTAAGCGCATGCTTCCTGTTAAGCGCATACTTTTTGTTAAGCGCATATTTTCTTGCTGCCGCGTGCTATAAGCGCATGCGCTTAACAACCAGTTTCTACGGTATTATGTCTTCAAGTAGCTGACTGTGTCTTGGTACATGTATCTTTCACTTTAGGTGAGATTATTGGCATAATCTGCAGTACTCTACTCGTGACTATTTTGACATTGGGATTATGCAAGATCATATTCAAGCGTCATCGTGGTAAGTAGAGGTGTAGAGAAGTGAAATCTATCAATCTAACAGTGTACACTACAATCACAATTTTATCGAAAAAATGGAAACTGATCAGCAATTAGCTAGGCTTCATTTTTTAAAGACTTTGGTATCTTAGTTCTCCACATTAGTAGATTCAGAATCCATTCCAAGAATTCTAAGGAAGATATATGTACATGTAAGGATTTTAAGTCTCGAGTTTGAGAGTGTTACTGAAATGTACAATATTAGAAGTTGAACTCGGACAGAAGCGATCGTGGCTGTACTGCGGAGACCACAGAAGATTTATTACTAGAGCTGGAGTCTTTCGAGTAGCTAGCACTGTGGTATAGCTTCTCTTTGGTGTTTACTGCACAAAAACATAACACCTGGTAGGTACATTTGGGTAGAGGTTAGATGCTGTTGAGGCCCGTTGATGTTGATGTCTCCGTAACTCTGAAGAACCTCAATTTCAAGGGTTCTTCCCTGCCGGTAAGCCTAAGCTCTGTTGTTGCTAAAATATCAAAATTAATTAAACCATACCAAATTAAGCTGGTTCGCTCCTTCCCAGATGAAAAGGACAGCACAAAATCGCAGTTATACACAAAATATTGACCAGTCGACGTCAAACGCACATGTACAAGCGGCTTAAGAAATTAACGATGGCACTTCGACATTGAAGTAAGCTTGTAGCGGGTGATACTCAGGGATGGTGAAGCTTATTAGCTGAAGGCTCGGATGCACACAGGATTTAGGCACTCCTTTCTTAACCTTTTCTTCGATCGCACCCGAAATGAGCGGTTTGGGGCATTACTGTGTGATAATATGTGAGAAATTTGGTGTTAGATTCGTGTGATCACAAAAATAAACTGCGCATGTACTCATTCCTTTCACCTGGGTTATAGCTATAGAACTCTTTTTGCATGTAGCTATTGGTGTTTTTCAAACCTGACAGCTACTTATCTGTGATAAGATGATGATTTGCGAGTAGACAAGGCCAATTTCTGTAGTATTGTAGTGTACATGCTTTCCAGTTTTGGTGGGGTGGTTGTCCCCCTCCCCCTGTTTGCCGCAAGATAAGATAATTTCCCGGATATAGGGAGTGTCGAACAAGGAGCTTTCTAGGAAACAGTTTAATCTCGTGTGCTACATGGCATGCACAGTGCATACTATAGAAGGAACACTATATTAAAGCATTTATGTACTATAAGCTTGATTACTTCGATCCTGTCATTTGAATTTATATGATACTGTACTCTCATAGTTTGTGTGTGTACATGCATGCATTGTGTCTAAGGGGGTGTTGTTTGTATAGTGTATGTGGAAATGCTGTATGAGCAGTGTGGTCCGGTTCTGCTTTGGGTAGTAGGTAGCAATTTTGGCCAGTAATGCAAAGCAATTTTCTCTACTCCAGCTAATCAGCCCTCTGGTTCCAGTGCTGCTCTTATTCCTGACCAGCGCCCACAGATGTCCAAGAGAGAGCTTTCTCAAGACAGGGAGGGGCCGGCCAAGAAGAAGGCCAAGACCAATCCGGCAGAAGGTACAACTTCTAATCAAGTTACCTTAAGGACACTTAAGTTTGCAGGTACTAAATTTAGCGAAATTAGCGATTTATCCGATTTTCGCTAATATTTGTACCCGCGAATAGTAAAATTTTCAACATTTTCGAATAAATAGAATGTTAATTTTGAAAAATCGCTAAAATGAGTACCCGCTAAACGCACTATTTCAAAAATCCGCTAATATTTGTACCCGCAAATAATCGTAGCCCTAAGGTAGCTATAGAATCATAATTATATCACTAGGGTGATGTAAAACCAGGGGGAGGGGAAGGGATGAGGGTTCAGCAAACTGCACAGTGATTGATATGCTATAATATGGCAGCTGTAGGACCACAAAGTCTGTCCAATATCTTTCGTCTCTCATCTGGCATTTAATATTATATTAGTGTGAGGCTCGATTAGAACTGTGAATAGATCTGAATTTGGTTGGGGTGTGTAGAAAATTGGCAGATGGGGAGGATGATGAGAAGCCTGCAGCAGCTTGTCCCTTGTCTTATATAATATAATATTATTATGTGTGATAGATCAGATCTGGCAATATGCATGTGCTAATCTTGCCCCTTAGCTTGCTACTTGATACATGTACATGTAGCTAAATAGCTACTAACTAGTAAAAGTGAAAGAGGCGAGAGAGAAGTGAAATACTGTAGTTGCAAGGCATTATGATTTCAGTATTTTAAGCCATCTTTTTTATTTCATATATTGCAGTTTCTTCAACTCGCGGTATGACAAAGCTAGAAAAGTATGCTGAGGAGTTGAAATGCCGCTGCAAAGCCAAGGCACGCGCTCCCTCTGACGATACTCAGTGGCCACCTCCGGTTGACGATAAACACAAAGTATTCAGGCTAGAAATCGTTGAAGCGAAAAGGAAAATTCGAAGAACAGGTGTTGAGAGTGACTGGGTACGATATAAAACTATCGATAAGGTGGATAAAGTAGCTCAACAAAGGGACCCCGTTGAACTTAAGGACATTTTCTCAAAAATCGAAGGTCAGCCAAATGTGCTGATGGAAGGAGCCCCAGGTAGCGGGAAGAGCACTCTTTCTTTCCATATCCGTCATGAGTGGGCTAAGGGGGAGCTGTTCCAGGACTACAAACTGGTTATTTTGATAAAATTGCGAGATTTAATCGTTCATAATGCAAAATCAGTTGCTGACTTGCTACAAGGTGTTATCAGAGAAGTACATGTAGCTGAAGAGATAATGGCGAGCAAAGGTGAAGGTATCTTGTTCATTCTCGACGGCTGGGATGAGCTGCCTGTAGGAAAGCCAGGACACTCTGTCATTCTTGACCTCATAAAAGGTGATGAGTTATGGAAGAGCTCCATCATCACAACATCTCGGCCAACATCTTCAGCAATACTTCATGAGCATGTATCTTTGCGTGCGGAGATTTTGGGATTCAGCAAGAGTGAACTTCGATCTTATTTTGAGTTTTGCCTCAAAGATAAACCCAAGGATGTAGATGATTTGCTGAAACGAATAAAAGATAACCCAATAATTGAAGGCATCTGTTACCTCCCATTAAACGCCAGTATCCTAGTGCACTTATTCATATGCGGGAACAGTGAACTTCCCAACACCCAGTATGGAATCTTCTCTGACCTCATTTGTAACTGCATTTATCGCTATCTCAGGAGGACTCAACCAGTCGCCACTGATATTCCCAAAATCAAATCTCTATCCAAACTTCCTCAATCAGTCAAAAGCGACTTTCAACGACTCTGTGAACTAGCTTACGATGGTATTATGAAAGATGAAGTTATCTTTCATTTAGAGCAGCCTGACTTTGTTACCCTTGATCTACTTCAAAAAGTGGAAAGTTTTGATCGTTATGGTGGGATGTCATATTCATATAACTTTCTACACCTATCCATCCAAGAACTGCTGGCTGCCTACCATATTGCTACAAAACTAACAGACGATGATCAGGCAGAAAAATTCAAGGAGATGTACAATAATCCACGATTTAGTGCAGTTTTTCAGTTCTATGCAGCCATCACTAAGCTGAAGACTCCCGAGATCAAAGATGTCGTAGTCCAAGTAGCAAAGGGGTGTGCTGTTGACGATCCCAATCATACAGACATAGCTCTTTTTCTCTCTCTGCTGCACTGTCTCTATGAGGCTCAAGACTCCTCCTTGTGTAAATTAGTTGCTGATCAACTTAAATCGAAACTGAAGCTAGGCGATACCACCCTTAGTCTAGCAGAATGCTTTTCACTCCAGTACTTCCTCAAGCACCTTGAGAACTTCGATGTAGATCTCAATAGCTGCTCCATTGATGAAGACAAGTGCAAGGCTTTATTCAAGCCAGATCAAGTCTATCCAATTAAGAGTCTAAAGTAAGTGCATTGTTGCATGAATGACTAATAATTGATACTTAAGAATCCAGAGTGAGTTGATTGTGGCATAAGTGATTTAGGTAGCTAGTTATGTTGTAATCTCCATTTCAATAGGTGTTTAGTAATCTATAATGAGAGTTATCTCTATGATTATACCCACATCATGATAGCCAATGGCGTGGTGGGGGATGGGGAAGGGAGTGTAGGGTAGACATTTTTCGTGGTTATTAAATTTTGCCAATGAGCAAAAATTAAGTTCACACAGTTCTATGAAAATTGTGCATTTAATGGCATATTAATTAAACCATGAAATGTCAGAAGAGAACTCATCTACAATAATTGAATCCCACAAAAAATTATGGGTACCAGTGGCCGGGAGCACCCGTGCTTCCTACAACTAGTGATCACTTGTTTGCCTTCCATTCACAGCCTCAGCTTGAACTCCCTTAGAGACGAAGGAGCTCATATTGTTTCTGTAGCTATGAAGACTATGAAGAATCTTCAACACTTGAAGTAAGTTGATTAATTAAGCAAGGTATTAATTTTCGAAATCGTTATGTACAGAGATCCTAATTAGATTATTGGCGCGTGATTGTGATGATGGGTTGCCGATTGTGACGATGGGTTGCCGATGGTTAGCAGGGTTAGTCTCTAGGGTTTGTCTATGAAAGGGGGTAAATAATGATTGGCAGCAGCGACAACAGCGGTGGTGTAGTGGTTGGGGCTCTTGTGTGTGGAGCATAATGTGGTGGGTTCAAATCTCGCTTTATGCTTTGTTTTTTTTTCTTTCACTTGTCAAATCTTTCTAAGTTCTCGTAGGATCTCTTTACATAACGAGATCCATTAATTTTAGGAGCTAATCTTGTAGAAGGCTTAGCTTCCCGAACTATAGTGAGTGGCTGGTCAGTATAAAATAATTATTATGCACAACCATACTAAGCGTGTGTAGTATATCAAAAGACATCTTACTGTGAAACTTTGCTGGTACACACAGTACAGTTACTCTATTAATTTTATCTCCACTGTACAAGAGAGTTAGCAAAGTCAGTTACCAGAGAGTATTCTGCTTATATACCTCCCCAATCCCCCTGGGCCTCCCTCCAGACCATGAAGACATTGCCAATGTGTACAGTGGCTGTGGTTTGTTGTATGGTGCAGTGTGCACCTTTTCATGGTTTGTGGCTTGCCATGCTCAACCAGCTCTCCACCCCCTCAACTTTGCGTATGGTAAGCGCTGAAGTAAAATTTGCACACCAAAGAGCACTTGCATCGATGGACACATCACTGAAGTAGCTATACACACATAGTCAACCGCTCAATCATGCATTGGACCTACTTGCTACCAGGAAATTCAGGATAGAAGGCTACTACTTTAATACGTAACTACTGTAGTACAGCTCTCTGCTCCCTCATCAGTGTTATTGGCTATGCTTGCATACAAACACTTCAAGCAAACTCAGAAAATTATCAACCAGAGCTGTGAATATATGGGCATACAGAGGACTTAGCATAATATGTAACTACATGTAAAATGAACCTCAAGCTCAGCATTGATCAGGCATTATTACTTGTACTCAGCATTGATTGTTACTTCTGACAGTATATACCTTGGGAAGTATAGGTCTGCATGACTCGGACATGAGTTGTGCTCACTAGATGGTATCACTGTGACACCTGGCTATGCCTGTCCCATGTGCATGGAATGGAATCACTTTAGTTCTGTAGAGTACTGATCATACAACAGCCTCCGTACCTGGTGAACATTCAGTACAGTGATGATGTGTACCTTCATTCACATGCAGCCTCCGCAACGCCTCTATTGGGGACAAGGGAATAGTGGATATCTTGAAAACAATGACTACTCTTCAGTCCCTAGAGTAAGTTGATGGCTTACCGTACACTGTAAATATTATGCTAATTTTTGAAATTTTAATTGTTTTGGCTCACAACCCTTACCATAATATTATTATGTTTGTATGGATAATGAATAATTTTTGTGGTTCAGACTGTAAATAATGAAAATAATTAGCCTCGTCCCCAGGCCAATCCCACGTTTTCAATGTTACACGCAGAAAAGGGGGAGGGCCTGGTACGCGAAGTCACGTGATGGAGAGAGAAGGTGAGAGAAGGTCCACAACACCTCGCAGGTCGAAGGTCACCGGACTTATGAGCGCTACAGCTCGCAAATGGTAAGAGATATAGAGATATCGCTGTCATACGAGTAAAAGATGATCCTTCGTTGGCTCAAACTGTATGTTTGTAGTTGATAGAAGGCATGGATAGCGTAGAAACAGCCCGGTTTTGTTGACCTCGATCGACCTACTTTTTGTTCACGTCACGATCAATCATCATGACACGATGCACGTGACTTCGCATACCAGGCACTCCCGTTTTTTGCATGTAACATTAAAAACTGGGAGGGCCTGGGGACGAGGCTAGAAAATAATAACAATATTATCCCAGTCTACAGCACTAGCTGCTGTGTGTGTTAGTGCTTGAGTGTGTCATTGTGTGCTGTGGTGAAGATATTATGTTCTTACTTCTGTTCACAGTATTGGAGGGAACTCTATCGAGGCCAAAGGAGCAGTATCCATTGCAGAAGCCATGGGCAAAACACCCAATCTTCAGCAGTTTAAATTGGGGTATGTAATAACATGCATGTGTGCATATGTAGCAGCAACAATGATTAGATCAAGCTGATTAGGCATGTTATAGTTACCTCAGGCCAGCTGTGAGATAACGGACTCTTAATCATTATATTATTATTATGTTGTCATATTATTTAAGGCATCTATTATGGTCACATATTAGTAATAGATACTCCTCACAGAGTTTGATGATGTGTCTTGGAATATGTTATGACAGTTGCATATTAATTTCCCATTCATAGCCTGTCGTGGATTGGTAGGGAAGCAGCTCCGTGTGTCTTAACAGCCATGAAGACAATGGCTACTCTTCCATGCATGGAGTAAGTTGACGGGAAACGTTACAGCTTTACACATCATCATAGTGAATGTTTTGGTGTCAGTATTGTGGTGCACTGGTTTATCTCACTATCATGATGACTTATTCCTTTCACAGCCTCAGTGTGAACTCACTGGGTGAAGATGGAGCTGCTGCCCTCTGCGAGATATTGAAGACAATGAGTAATCTCCACTACTTAGAGTAAGTTAATCAAGCTACCTTGATTTTGGTCAATAAAACCATAATTAGAGCTGTAGTGTGATTAGAGTTTTCATTATTCAGTTTGTGGCACATGTACATGTGTATGTAGTAGCTCAGATAGACCAGTCCATCAAACTACCTAAAACCTAATGGAATGCCATATGTTGACAATAATTAGCTAGCTACACTGTAGAGCTTGTAACTTTTGCCAGAAAAAATTTTTCACCAATTTTGCCACATAGTTTATATTGTTGATTTTTTAATCCGTAATTTTTTCTCTAGATAATTTTTTATCAGGACCATATATGAGCCACCAAATGTGGCAAAAGTGTATGCTACTACCATGTACGCCCTGGTGACATCGAAATACAAATTCATGCCAGTTCTGCGTGTTTTTAATGGTATGCAAGTTATACGCTCCTTTGCCACCTTCAGCAGCTCATATGCTCCTGTTTCCATGTAATGTTTCAGCAGCATACAAAGGTAGCTGCTGAGCTCGGCAAACTGTAGTCTTCCCAGAAATTTCCAGCTGTATATACATATCCCTGCATGTGGCTGCTCAGTGCTAGGCTGTTGTTGATCTATTGAGTGGCATGGTCTGGTTGAAGATAGAATCAGAGTGGCCGAACTAGATACCTCCTTCACATCAGCTTGCCTTGCCAGCACTGTGATACTCAGTTTGTGGCACATGCAGCAGCTCAGTACATACATACACGATCATAATTGTAATTCCATATATAGTATACATGTACATGAATTTATGGACTCTTGGAATGTTATGGTGAAGTAATTATCAATTATCTCTATTCCCAGCCTTGGAGATAACAAGATTGGTTCAGAGGGAGGAGTGGCTCTCTCTGAAGCCTTGAGAGGAAAGACCAACCTTCAACACTTAGAGTAAGTTGACAGATATACATAGTACATGTATAGCTACAGTACAAGCACAAAAATAGCTAAATGCATCACACATGGTGTGTTTTATTGGACGATACCAGGTTCAGTGCCCTATAATACTGAAAAAAATTGATGTTCAATCTGGGGGGTGGGCTGGGGGGGGGGGGGGGGGGCGGGGTGGCAGTGAAGGAGAATAGTTTGTCTCTGAAAAAATTTTGCATAATCAGGATTTCATCTAGTGACAAAAATTTGGGGTGGAAGCGTGATAAATGAGTGGGCGTATTTAGCACACAAAGTTCCTTGAGACGTATTTTAGGTGAATTCCTCCAGATTGTTTCGGGTAATTTTTAATCAAAAAACAAATGCTAGTGATTTGATTTGGTGAGTTATTGTGATATTATGATGATTAAAGTCAAATTTTTAGGGGGGAAGCTAGGGAGTTTAGAGGGGAAGCTCCCCCCCCCCCTCCCCCCCACTGGATGAAACCCTGATAATTTTTTAGCAGTGCACAATGGTAGCTGCTGGGCTTGGCAACCTGGCACAACTACACATAATTATTCCCTGCATGTGACTGCTCAGTGCTAGGCTGTTATTGATCTATTGAGTGGCATGGCCTGGTTGAAGATAGAGTCAGAGTGGCTGAACTAGATACCTCCTTCACATCAGCTTGCCTTGCCAGCACTGTGATACTCAGTTTGTGGCACATGCAGCAGCTCAGTCATACATACACAATCACGTTGTAATTTGCCCCAGTATACATGTACATGCATCATAATTTCTGTGGACTCTTGGAATGTTGTGGTGAAGTAATTATCGACTATCTCTATTCCCAGCCTTTATGATAACAAGATTGGTTCAGAGGGAGGAGTGGCTCTCTCTAAAGCCTTGAGAGGAATGACCAACCTTCAACACTTAGAGTAAGCTGACAGGCACACATAATCTACAGGCAGTGTAAGCATTAGTGGTAATTTAACTTTTAATCACAAACATAAAAATAGTTATAAACTCACTTGACATACATAAATTAGAGATTTTTGGATAATACTAAGGTTCAAATAATTTAGTACTATTGTGTCAGTATCAATAAATATTATGTCAGCATTTTCATCAACCTAGGGGAATAATTTAGTGGCTTTAGACGAGACAATCAAATCAAATCACTAGAAATGCCAAATTTAAGTGGCAATTTCACTACCTATTGTATTAATTTTGATGAAAAATCTTCAAATAAAACATCCCAAGCTACAGCAAACCACAAGCACTTAAAGTCATTCACTGTGGCCAGAACCATCCCACTACCAGCACTGCCCATGCATCGAATACAAACAGCTGTGAAATTTATAGCATTATTGATACTATCACAATCATATCCGTGGCAGTTGTGGCATGTCTATTCACTGCCCTACTCTACCAACTGACTCTACATGTATGATTCCGCTGTGGACAACACCTGTGTACATGTACATGCATGTATGCATACATGCATGCGTGCATAAATACACTGGGACTGCATAATAATGTGTTCCTGGATACACACAAATTTCAGCCACTATATACAGTTTGTTATAATTAGTGTGGGACTCATTCAGGCTCATCCCAGTTAGTTAACCACTATAGCATGCTACTCTGATTGCTAGTGGTAATGATGACATTATAATATATGTCATTATTAATTTTTTTTGATCATAAACAATCAAACAGTACATACTCATGATGACTTTTCTCCTTTACAGCCTTTGGAATAATGCTATCGGCACTGAAGCAGTTGTGACCCTCTCCGTTGCCATGGAGACAATGACCATTCTGCAGTATTTAAAGTGAGTTACTTGAGCAAACTCCAAATCAGTTAATCAATGATATAGTCTTTAATCTGTAGCAGTTAAGTATGAACCAGGGATATGCACGTACCCTAGAAATGGTGAAAAAAAAAACATGAAACTGCATTTTACGCTCATTTTGCTTATGGTTATCAATGAATACTATGATTATAGTACATTGTTGCTAACATAATTATATCAATTAACACAGTGAATTATACTGCATTTCCAAATGAAGCGGTGCACATAATATCATTCCCACTGCTCTGGCCGACATCTCCCACATCCTATGACCAATGCTTAAGACAATTATAACCTCCAATTATGTCATGATGAATTACTTCACTCTCACATGCAGTCTCTACTATAATGGCATAGACGACGAGGGAGCTGTGGCTATCTCATCAACCTTGATGAAAATGTCCAATCTTCAAGAATTATAGTAAGTTGACTAGTCTATACACATACAGTAATGATAAGTAGCAAGGGGCGGGGTAATTACAACCACACCCCCTCTTTCATTTGTTGTTTTGTTCAACCTTAGCTGTGATTGTGTGTATCATGACACAAGTAAACTGGTCTTGACTAACAATAACCTAAAACCTCTTACCAACAGAATCATTAGTGCAATAGTGGGCATGGGTTTCAATGGAAGTTGCTGTGGTAAAAAAAATCCTGTTGTTTTGATACTCTCACGATCAGTCAAAGATGTGTGAGCACTAATGTGCATATACAGCTAACTTTAGCTAAGCATGTTATGCACAAACACATATAGTTTTGAATCAGCAAGGTACTGGTCCTAGGGATTTTGTGGCAAAAGTGATACTCGGTAGTGTATATAGGAAGATGTTCAATTAAGGATTGGAGAGGGAGGGGGCACTAGACATAACTGTATGCATGGTCATGATATTGGTGGAGCATTAGTGAAGCTGAATCTAATTTTTGCAGTCTACATGGGAACCCAATAGGAGACAGAGGAGCCGAGGCCCTTGCCACGGCAATGAAGACCATGAACCTTCAAACACTACAGTAAGGCTGTATGTACCATATCTCAGTTGTTAAATCTACTACTCCACCCTCTTGTTTTTGTGGGTGTGACTGTCACAATCACTTGTATCGTCAGTCTAGCAAACCACTGCTAACATCTTTATCTAGGATGTGTGGGTACACATGGTTGTTATGCACAACTCAACATTGTGGCCACATTTGAATTCCAAATTTAGTATCCAGAAAATTTGGTGTGTGTTGTACATTTGCCACCATTCATTGGTGCTGTAATTAAATTCCATACATTAATTAATTCCCATTCCCATGCCCTATAAAGCTATTACCGCTTAATTATCCCTGCTACCCTTTGTTTGGTGCATACCATTAATCCCGACTTGTAAATTTTGGCATATGAATACGTACACCCAAGTGCATTGCTATAGTGATACTGATAGCTACATGTACATGTGATACCGGTATGTCATCATGAGTCATGTGAAAGTAATACATGTTCTTCCTCATTCACAGCTTTGGGTACAAGTCTAGGTGTTCACATGAAGGAGCTATGATTGTCTTGGCTGCTATAAGGACAATGTCTAACATGAAAGAGTTGTAGTAAGTACACGTGGCCAGATTAGCCCTTTAGAGTGTGTACATGTGCCACTGAATCTTACCTATAATTATTTAATTCTGCCACAGTTTCCGTGACATTCCTCTTGGGGACGATGGAGCTAAAGCCGTCCTTGAAGCTGTGAAAGTGATGCCCAATCTTCAAAATTTGCAGTAAGTTGACAATACACAATGTCATGTAATTTGGTTAATTAAATTAGTGACTATTGTGCTGTCTTGAGACTATAAGTTAATTGTGCCTATGTAGTTTTTTTTCATGAGTATGACATTGTATATTTCCTATACTCGAGCGTATAAATTATGTTGCCTAGTTTTTTTTCATGAGCAGGAAATTATTGTGGATATCATGCATTAATTAATATTTGGGGGAGTGTCTGGCGAAATTAATTGAGCACAAAATCATGACTTTGTGCCCCCCTCCCATGATATTATATTACCTGACATCACTCTCCCTCTAACCTCCCAGTCTAGCGAGCTAACACCTCACTCACTGGCTGGTTAATATGCATAGCTATATGCCTTATAAAAGTGAGAGAGAAATCTACATTTTGAATTTTAAGCTGATCAGTGAGCTTGTATTCCAGCCAGTAATTTGCGTACACAATAATTTCTCCTTGTTTTACATTTGAACATGGCCACAGCACCACGGCCATGAGAGCATAGTGACACAGACCCAGGTGTGGGTTTGTGGCAGCACAACTGTCTGACCATGGTGTATAGTGTTAATGATATTCATGGCCATAAGCCAATTGTGTGGCTAAACCAGCAAAATCTGGAATGCTGCTGATAGTGTTAGACCCTCTCTCACTGTTTAATTGATAACTTCACTGACTAAAAGTTAATAACCAGCGAGAGAGGGTACCAGTTTAGCTCTAACCTAGGCCTCCCTACATAATATTCAGCCTTGTTAAATTTAGTCTTGTGATGCTGCATGACCCTAACAACACAGCCACACCCACTCACATTGTTAACATCATCAGTCTGCCCATGGCTGGTGGTGTCAGTCTGGATTTATCAACTGAGGGGGAGCTAGTGGGTGTGGTAGGGGGTGTGCCCACTGATGAGAGGTGTACCAGATAATTTTTATTATGTGGTGTTAAATATAGTGCATTATATAATATGTAGTGATAGGAATTCCATTTGGGAGGGAGGGGGGCCGGGGGTGAGGGACAGAAATAAGAAGCTTAAGTGCGTGGGGTGTTACCTCAAAAAATTAAGGCACATTAGAAATGGTAGCTACTTTTAAACTAGAATCATTTGTCCTCGAAAGTCAGCCTATATAGTTTGATCTATATAGCCAACTTGGTTCTTTGTGTGTCTTAACACTAATCTTTTCTGTGCATGCATGCATGGATACAGTGGAACTTCTCATAACGGACCCTCCCAGGAGCGACCGCCCACTATATAACGGACAACCGCTATGGAACGGATTGAATTTGCCATAGACTTAGTACATTACAAACCTCCGAGGAGCGGACAACCTCTCAATTGTCTACAGCGGACGGATTGTTCGGACCTGATTGAACCTCTCAGTATAATTAAATAGCGGATGGCCAGGAAGCCACACCCCCTTTTCGCGGCCAGTGACATAAGCACGATAGCCTAGCCAGGCCCTTCCCCCTTTGTAGGAGGGGTGCTATCTTGAAGGTGGGTCTGGGGCCACACTAATGCATCAATGCATGATATAATTCAAGTGTATACACAGTACTTGAATTGAAGTAGACTCAAATCCAGCTCATATCCTGCTTTCCTGTTGATTCTTTCTCCAGTCACCTCTGCAAACACTAACTAGCTATATAGCTATCATAATGTGTAGACTATATTATATTATTATGTAAATTGTCTCCGCTTCTGTAAAGGGACAACCTCCATATAAAGGACAAAATGCCTGCTCCCAATGTGTCAGTTATTCGGAAATTCTACTGTAATTAAATTTTTATTTTTTCACCAATTTTGAAACTGCTGTGAATGTCCCATAAATTATAACATTTTATTTACTAGTGAGCTGGTGTATGTATCACTGTCGTCATAAATCATTAATTTTGCGTTTTTATTCACAGTGTCGATAATGATTACAAAACCAGCATCAGTAAGGTTGGAGAACAGGCTCTGAGAGAAGCTAGGGAACTGGTATATAGAAGCAAGAAGTAAAATTTGACCACTGTTATTCATAATCATGACCTTATCATGTGTCTATTGGCCATAATTCCTCAACTTCATCATGATTCATATTACACCACAGATCTGTGATTGCACAATAATTTTCACTGTTTCTGTGTACAAAATTTATTATGGTCAACTCAAGCATTAATTTAATATCCCAATTAATTCAAAATCATTTTTAAATTTCGTAGCTCTGGTTTGTATTCCAACATAATTATTATCATGATTAATTGACTTGAACTTGAAATAAAAGAGCAACGTTAACATAATAATATGAAAGAAGAGAATATTATTAAGAAAATTAAGAAACTGTTATACAAAAACAGGGGAGTCTCCAGAGCAGCTGGATCGATGTTGTAGGCCAGCAAACATCAATCAGCTACAGTCTGAAGGAAATGGAACAAAACTCACCTCACAAAAAAATTCTACGTGAGCAACCTTGCTAGCTGTTTGTAGCAACAAAGCAAAGTGCCACTGCACAATTTCACAATTTCATCACACAGAGTATGTCAAAATTAATGAAAAATAAAAAAGAGAAGAGAGAGAGAAAAAAAGTTGACCACTGTTATTCATAATTATATGTTATCATGACTTCTAATGGCCATAATTATTATTAATTCATCACATAATAATTTTCACTGAATTTTCTGTGTACAAAATTTATGATAGTCAGCTCAAGCATTAATTTAATTTGTAATATCTAGCTATGCTTGTTTATTCAAAATCATATTTAAATTTTGTAGCTTTGGTTTATATTCCAACATTAATAGTTATCATGATTAATAATTGACTTGAACTTGAAATAAAAGAGCAACATTGTAATAATTATGGACATTGAAAGAAGAGAATAATAATATTGAGAAAGTGCTATACAAAAACAGGCAAGTCTCCAGAGCAGCTGGATCAATGTTGTAGGCCAGCAAACATCAATCAGCTACAGTCTGAAGGAAATGAAACAAAACTCACCTCACAGAAAAATTCTACGTGACCAACCTTGCTAGCTGTTTGTAGCAACAAAGCAAAGTGCCACTGCACGCATACATGTGTGTGCTGCAATTGCATCACACAGAGTATGTCAAAATTAATGAAAAATAAAAGAGAAGAGAGAGAAAAAAACACCGAGAATAATAAATACGTCCTTGAAGCAAGAATGTAAAAAGAGTAACACTACATGACATACAGGCTGATATACTCTAACAACTCCATCTTCTATACTTACATACGTACATTGATTGGCAACAGTACACAAAAACAAAGATTTCCCAGTATTTTTTAATAATTTTAGTAGTAGTCCAATCCAGTCCAAATTAGTAATTCACTAGAGCTTGACTCATGCAGATGATACTGTCAGCTGCCCCTTTTGGCTCCTGTTGGTGAAGTTGTTATTTCTTGAGCAGATGTAGTGGTATGCAACAGTTCCCTCCTCCCTGGTGAAGCGGAGGATAGCTCCCTCAAATGACGGAGAAGCATTGTTCAAGAGCTGTTGGAGAGTTGTAGGTTTTGTCTCGACCGACTCTGCACCGCAAGTTGCTGCCGCTACACAGCGGTAGTAGCCAGAGCTGGCAAAAGCCGTGGCTACGTCTTGAGCACTGAGGCCGGGGTTGTTGGGATCATCGGCGAAGGAGGCCCAGAGGACCTCAGCATCTTTGAATAGGGTGGCATTCTCCCAGGGGACAGGGTAGTTGGTGTTGGGGTCCAAGACTTGAACGATGTTGTTGCGATCAGTGCCTCCTCTGCCCTCACCTGCATCTCCTGTCTGACCATCTCCACCAGGGTTACCATTGTTGTGGGTGTTGGAACCTACATCAACAGATATTGTAGTGATTTAGTGTTCTTAGAGACAGAGGGAGAGAGAGAAAGAAAGAAAGAAAGAGAGGGAGAGAGAGGAAAAAAGAAAGAGAGAGAGAGGGAGAGAGAGAAGGGGTAGAGAAAGAGTATAGAGAGAAGGGAGAGGGAGAGTGAGTGAGAGAGAGGAGGGAAAGAGAGAGAGTGAGAGAGAGGGAGGAAGAGACAGAAAATATCTCACCAGTCCACTGAACATGGATGCAATCTCCCGATTCGATATTCAGCCGATTTGGTATGAAGTCGTACTCTACTGACGGGTACACTTGGACAATGTTGCCCCTCTTTCCTCGAACGTTGAGATTGTACAGTCTGCACTCTTGACCTTGCTGGGGTAGGCCTGACCTTGGGCGCAGCTCCATCACGTGACTCCTGTCCTGGAATGTTCGTCCAAACTGTGCAGTGTTGATGGCTAGACGGAGAGGCTTGTTGGTAGTGGAGCCAATGTTCACGTTGGGGTTCTGCTCAACGGGTGAGCGCCTCCCAGTTGCCCTGAGGATATAATTATATACAGTAGACAAAGGGTTAATTAAATTTCATCAATATGGTGGATAGTACATGTAGTTATGTAGTGAGACCTTGGGATTTCGTGGTCTATAAAAATTAATTATTAAAATCTTACCGATTTTCGTTGAAGCTGGAGTCAGTCAGCCAAGGGTGGTAGTCATCAGTGGAAATGTTGTACCTATCAGAGAAAGATGAAAAGTAAGTATTAATTTCATTTGTGGCTTAGAGATATGCAAACAATTTACAAACGCCTTCCCTTGTTTGGTGAAACAAAGGCAAGTGGTGCAAATTTTACACCCAGAATATTATATGTATGCACGTGACTGCTATCACAGCCCATATAGGTAAGGCTCAAATTTGGCTAAGAAAACACAATAGTAAAGAGAATAAGTAGCTAGTAATTGAATTCACACCAATAATTGAGACATCCTGTCTTAGGGTAACACATACCCACACACTCAATACTCAACTCCATAATAAGCCTATATACACATCATTAGTATTATTTCATCCCCACAACAGCTGCTTAGCTTACTGGCTACTGTTAAGTGGTGGGGCTATGGCCTAAAATGGTAGCACACTATAGTTCTAATTTGCTACAGCATGAGGGGGGCTTCTACAAGTGTGCAAGCAATGAAGTGTTCATTGTGTTTAGAGGAATGAAGACAGTCGAGTGCAAAGGGTTGTGGTAGGTATTGAGTTTCAATACACACACACAATGATATAAGTCCGCTTTCTCTCTCTCTCTCTCTCTCTCTCTCTCTCTCTCTCTCTCTCTCTCTCTCCATCTCTCACCTGATCCTAACCACTGCCAGTTTGCTGGTCTGGCTGGGGAAATAAGGAATCCTCCATGTATAATTGAGGGGCACCCCGTCCCTGCCGTTGCCAAGGTGATTATCCCTCGACCAGCCAGCTTGGACACATTCTGGGGGTCCGGGAAGAATCAGGCATCGGTAATTATCGTCATAATAGGTGGGTTTGGCCCAGACACGACGGTAGCCATCTTCGTTATTGTTGTTGCGTGCTTCACAAGCAGTAGGGGTTGAGATGTCACGGTCGTAGTCGATGTAGGCATACTCAGTGTACCAGACTCCTGTAATGATCAGAGAAGATTACATGCTGCATCTTTCTCTTTTTCTCTTCTCTCTCTCTCTCCCCTCTCCTCTTTCTCTCTCCCGCCATTCAGTTCCTACCTCCATTATCCGTGCATTCCTCTTCATTGTTGTACTGTGACCAGCTCCTTCGTTGCCCAGTGGTGAAGTTCTGCCTGCAAATCTGCCTCGGTGCAACGTTGAAGCTCTCACTGCGGTAGATCCTGTTACACAGTGTCACATTGTCAGTCAGAACTGCGATATCCTGTCAGCATGTGCAGGAATGTGCATGTGCGTGTGTGCACGTGTGATGTGATATTCAGTGAGTAGGTGGGCATAATATTATTGTTACGAACTATAAAGTACACAATATCTACTTCACTACAAAACAAGCTGATATGATTGTAAAATATTCAAAATATGTGCACGAGTGCTATTAATGAAATAGGAGACTAATCTGGACAATAATAGCTATAAGTGCTCCTTTGTTTCTACCCACCCACACCCCCCCCCCACACACACACCCTCACACATGCACAGCTTCACAGCTTACCCTCCATGGAGTGGGGTGCCAGTATGGGTAGTAGTCTCTCTCCTCGGGGCACTCGTAGCCACGGCGATTTCCGTTGGGGTTCTGCCTGGTATAGATGGCTGAACTGACTCCTCTGTTGTTACTGCGAAGTCTCTGGTCAGCTGTGAAGAGACCTGTGGAGAAGGAGGGAGGAAGGGAGGGAGAGAGAGAGAAGGAATAGATGATGAGCAAATCCATCAACAAGGAAGCCACACAGACTGAAATGTTGAGCATTCACTCTCTTTCGTAGACATTACTATAGTCTAAGAGTAATCTCTGAGTACCATGCAGCCAAGCTGGTAATTAGATTTGACTACCCACTCTAAATCTCCAATGACAGTGCAGATACAGCTAAACAAGTACACAATTCTATTATGTACAAACAAGAGGTCTAGGACTAGGGCTCAAACCGCATGCCTAGGGGGGGCGGCTGGTCAATGAAGCAATGAAGCAAGCTAGTAATAATGACTAAATTGAGGTTCTGATGAACATGTATTTCTTTGTCTATACATACACGTACGTGACAGCTTGTTTTCTCAAGTAGTTGATTTGTGTTATTTCATGAACCAATCCCAAATGGACCGTGCGTCACAGAAGAACTATAATGCAACGAACCACATGACACTACGTTAAGTCAGGACCAAATTTGGTTCGCCACAGCACAATACTACTCACAACACCTTGCTAAATCTACATGGTTTGTGTGCATTTGTTGAGATAATGGGCTAGCTCTGCCTTTCTGCATTATTATTAAATTTTATATATACTGTTTATGCACGTCTGTGTGCTTTGAGTAGGCTCTGGAATAGCTTCTCCTGTTGATTGCAGGAACGATAAAAAGTTTTGCTTATTAAATTTCTGAGTGATTTTCAACTCCTATATTATGGTAATTCATAGGTGTTACCATGCTAGCTATATTTGTCCAGCCGCATATATAGCCATAATTATAGCTAGCTGGCTAGCACAATGAATACTGTAAAAAAAAATCTCTACACGTGTAACACACATGTACCATGACTCTAACATGGACTGAGTTCTCCTTTTTTCTCCTCGATGGTATATCATGCTCAGCTCGTGATTTCATTACTCTCTAATGAATACTGTAGACCACCAACTAAGCAAGAATCCTGGTTGAATAGCACATTCTCTCTCTCTCTCTCTCTCTCTCTCTCTCTCTCTCTCCACCCTACACACCTTGATTCCTCTCCCTGAAGTAGCAGTCATCGTAGTAGTCAAACGACTCATGGAGTCCTCTTGCCACCTGCACATTGTTGTCCCTCCTCGTCATGAAAGCAGCGTAGTTCTCATTGTTCTGCCCAGACTGGTAGTTCTGTGTTCCAGTGTTGACTCCATTGCGAAGCCTAGTTAGCTTCTCACTCTCGGACACTGCAGCAAAGGAGAGCAAGTATATGTATCATTAAGAGAGCACAAAATACATACTAGTTATATATATAGAGTCTTATATATAGACAGAATAATCAATAAAATTGTGTGAATCGTTTTTTTAAAAAACCACGAATTTATAAGTTCATCTACATGTACTATAATTCTGTTATTGGGAATTCTTCGTTTTGCACGCAGTGATGAAAATCAAAATAGTTTACCTGTACTAACCTATACAGCAAATAATATTATATGGTGGGTGTTCAATAATATCGTTACACGAAATTTAACGCACAAAACGTTTGCGAACGAAATTAATAATGCAAACTATGGTACATGTACTTCATTCTTTTCCATACCTTCCTGGGATCCATCGTAGTCCTGTACCATGTACTGGATGACCAGGTTACAGTTTGGCTTGTGAGGGTCGTTGTCCTCGTTCCCGCCGCAAGCGTGCTGATTGGTCCATTCGATCGTCAGGTAGGACGGAGTATCCGGAGTGGCACCGCTCTGGTAGTATTTCTACAGAATGATCATAATAATTATTATTTGTACTTATGCATAATCTAGTCTGGCCATACCTAATTACTTTAATGTCCTATTATTATTTTTATTTTATTGTGGTGGTTTTCGTATACAAAAACTTATTATGCGTGTCAGACTTTGATTTTGTTTGTACATTCAAAGTTCACCACTTCAGTTGGCAAAACGCACATGTATGAGGGTATACCACAGTGTACACAAATGCACAAGGTATGGGGTAATGCTACTGTGCAAATGTTTGGAAACAAAGTCAAGGTGTTGCACTAACTCTCAAAAAACAATGCAGCTGGTAGCGTGGCAAAATTAATAGCAATGCTTTAAAATTATACACATGTGCACCCTAAGGTCACATACATGTACTTGCACATACAATGTTGCCCTACCTCCCTAATAGAATGACTCATGTTTGTAAAAATTAAAATTATTACGTGAAAATTAATAAGAGGGTAGCACAGAGAGAAGATATTAGTATTATACTCACCATGTAGTAGATTTGTTCCTCTTGATTGAAGCCATTCTGATCATCAGTGTCACCAGCGTTGTAGCCACCTCTGTTGTTGTTCTGTAAGGAGGGACACGCGCACAAATACAAATTACAAACAAGCTCCAAATTATATTATTATCGCGCTACGAATAATTGGTCCATTTTTGCAGCCGCCTATTTTTAATGTCATTAGTAGTTGGTGCCAGCCTACCTGTGAATCAAACAGTCTGTTGGCGTTGTTTCTGTTGGCCGAGCGCTCGTTGAGGCGGTTGTTGCTCCCGCGTGGCATGTGAAGGTAGACATCGCCGAAAACGAGCGAGAAAGCCGCGAAAAGATAGAGTAGTCGCAGACCAGCTGCCATTTTTTCTTTGTCCTTCTTGTGTGAGTTCAAAGTCCTTTCTCTTTTGGTGTAGTTAGTTGTTTTCTGCAAGAACCAGCTTGCTGGATGTTGTCGGAAGAGATTTCGAGTTGGACTGAGCTCTTACTTATTTCGCGACGGATTTTTAGTGGTAAAAGGGGGCGTCGCCCGATACTATGATTAGTATCATGCGGTTCGGTTTTTACCAAATAAGGTAAAAATGGGTGGAGCGTAGGCGTGGGACGACCGCACATGACCCCTCCGTTGCCCAAATATGGCGCGAATCAAGGTCATCGCGGTCTTTGATATCTGAAGAGCGCAATCATTTGTCGCTCAGTCTTGCCAACACCTTGCTACGAAAAGAAGTCTTCAAGGAGTGCAGGTTCACTCAGAAAAACACTAAGAGAAACTACGCTAGCTGGACTCTAGCTACAAAAGGACCATCTTCGCAATCTTTTCGAGCTATCCAACCACCGCAAGAGATGAAGCTGGTAGCAGCTCTACTTGTCCTTGGGCTTTTTGCCTTCGCCCATGCTGATATGTACCTCCACAACCCTAGGTAAGCTCTCAGGCCATGCCATATAATATATACTTCTCTAAAAAATATCTACCAAGTATTCAACACTTGGACTTGTAAAATTTAATTTTTAAATAATATTATTATTATGGACTAAGGTTGCCGACATCCAATTTTTTGATTCATTTTTCCAACTCCTATGCTTGTACATACCTTTAACTTTGCTAGCTAGCCAGATATTAAATCTGTATCACAATATACAAACTAATTTTAAACATTTTTCGTCATATTTGCAGAGGTTCTAACAACCGTCTCGATGAAGCCAGGAGGGACAGAAACAACGCCAACAGGCTCTTCGACTCACAGAACAACAACCGCGGCGGATACAACGTTGGCAGCCTCTACTACTACGAGGGATCGATCCTCTCCATCGAATGGACCAACCAGCACTCCTGCGGAGACCAGAACAACCACTGCGACCAAATCCTGCAGTACATGTGCGATGACCGACTGAGGGATGGAGCCACAACAAAGTGAGAGATTAGTCAATTGTGACCCTTATAAAATAATTTGAACACCATAATTATTTGAACATTGATTCAGAAAGGGTATTACATTAAATCCAAAATATCTCCTACGTATTTAAAATAAAGTTACATACAGCATCCCTGAAATGAGGACATCTCCCTTATTTAATTTTATGCTGCCCTTAGCTAGGATGCCTGGAATAGACGGAATAATAATTAACAAAGATTCTTTGTTTGTGATAAAATTTATATTATTGTTGATAATGTGCGATAATTGGATAAAAATTTTAACGCCAAGGTGTTACGAGCACTCATATGCACCAAAAATGGATGCATCTCATTTACACTAAAATAGTGTGTTCTTGATCCTATGCTAATTAGTACCATAAATAACAATTAAAGTGGTTTTTTTGCACTTGCATGTGGTCAAATAGCAAAATCCTCATTCAATTAGAGCTCGCACTAATTAGCTTTTTGGCACCTTTATACCTATCGTACATGTACATCCGGTGTATTTTCGCAAGGATTCCTAAATATGTGATTAGTTATGGCCTATCAGGTGTAGCACAATTTAATTAATGGTCATGCATCAAATACAATAGCCAACTTTATCTGGATCGCTTGGTGGGTGTTTTTCTGCTAATGGGGCGACCGTATGTGTAATTATTGGCGCATTAAAAAAGATTATTTTCCCAGCATAATAATATAATACCGTACAAAAATTTAATATCCTGTATTTGTTCTAAAATTCTCTCTCCCTCTCTCTCTCCCTCTCTCTCTCTCTCTCTCTCTCTCTCTCTCCCTCACTCTCTCCCTCTCTCCCTCTCTCCCTCCCTCCTCCCTCCCTCTCTCTCCCTCAAAACCCCTATAGCACTATCCCGGAGAACCAGAACCAGTGTGACAACCGAGATTGCAACACGGACCTCGAATACGGCATGCACGAGGACTACAACTACTACCTGAACTGCAGACTGAGGGAGAGGAACCGGGGTCTATACACGGCAGACCGTAACCTTCAGGGAATGACGGCCATCTACACCAGGCAGAACAACAACGGAAATCGCCGTGGCTACGAGTGCCCTGAGGAGAGAGACTACTACCCATACTGGCACCCCACTCCATGGAGGGTAAGCTGTGAAGCTGTGCACGTATGAGTGTGTGAGTGTGTGTGTGTGTGTGTGTGTGTGTGTGTGTGGAGGGTGAATCGAATAGAGGTACTACCATACTCTTACCTGACTCTGCGTGATTTTCTCAATTTTGTTGCTGAATTGATAAATAATAGCCATTTGGAAAGCTTACAGTTTATTTATAGAGTACTTAGTCTAGTTTCAGATTAGATACGTATGTCTAGCTAGGTCAACAATATAGCTATATTATTATGTGTTTATTTAAGCACAATTCCATTAAAATGCACACTAATTACACTGTTGTGCATATGCAAAGTTTAACATTAAAATAATGTGCAAGTAACTATAATATGCCTGTACCCTGGCCTTTAGGATATTGCCATCCTGACCAATGACGTAATGAGGTGCCCCTACTACCAAGACAACAGCCAGAACGTTCAGTCTCGTTTCGCCTGTGTCCTTCCCGATGAAGATATCAGGAATGCTAGGGTCGGGAGGAACCCCGTCATCCCCATCACTCTAGAAGCATGCGTAAGTATCTCTCTCTCTCTCTCTCTCTCTCTCTCTCTCTCTCTCTTTGTATAATTATTATTTCACCTTTCACCAATTTCTCCATTCCCCCTTCCCCCTTCAGAATGCAACAGGTGGTGTATGGACTGAATTTCCCCCAGACCCCCGTCTCTCTGCCCCCGAATGTGTTGAGTCTCAGTGGAGCAGGGACAACCATCTTGGAAACTCAGTAGGTGGCTACCCGATCTACTACAACTGGACAATCCCCAACATCCCTCACGAGAACTGTGCTCTCAGGATTAGGTATGGAATAAGAATCCAGAACTTAAATGCACACAATTGACAGAATTATCAAGTACAAATGTCCATAATAAAGGACAAAATTAGTGACTGTTTTGTCTTTATTTCCTGCTTCTGAATCATTGGTCGGTCAACTCTTTGGGATATGATTGCAAGATTTTGTACCCTACCAGTACTTAAGGCTTGAGCACTCATCATGGTTATCGAGCTGGCACTGGGTATATATGCATAGTTCCCCTACACAGGCTTAGGATTAGAAAAACTTTCTTAAATAACTAGCTTCTATATTTGGGGTGGCAAAATATGTACAATCATGATATCTCCAATCACACACACACACACACAGGTACAACATCTCCACCGGTGACTACCAGGGCTGGGGTGAGCAGGCAGTGGATGGATCCATCATGCGTAGATCTGCACGAGTGTTCAACGGAGCCAATGGTATTCAAAACAGACAGATCTCCAATATCACCAGTGTCTATGAGAAATACTTCGACTATGAAACAGCTGCACAGGTATGTATGTATTGGAGAGAGAGAGAGAGAGAGAGGAGAGAGAGAGAGAGAGAGAGAGAGAGAGAGAGAGAGAGAGAGAGAGAGAGAGAGAGAGAGAGAGAAAGGAGGAATGGGGAGGTGAATAGTGCTGGAAATTTAATCAACATCTTAATTGTCTACAGCGTGGCTACGTATTCCGTCAGAACCCTGTCGTCAAGGTCTTCCCAGATGCACCTGGCAATAGCAACTTCGGTCTTCAGCTCGCCATTAACACCAACCAGTTTGGAAGAACCTTCCAGGACAGGTACACATAATATTATGCACATAATATTTTAAGTAGCTTCACAAATTTTAAGAGCTACACCTCACTAAGATAGAAAAAAGAAGATCTTCAAAAAGCGAGTCGGGGGGGAGGGGGCTAAGTATTGACATAGCTTGGAGTGAGACTACATGTTGTGTAACAGTTACTGATTGTGTATTGCGTGTACTTGTTGAAACCTGAGGTGGCGTCTGGAAAATATTCACAAAAAAAATTGCAAGGCAGTTAGAGGTTCTCTTTTGACCAAATTCAGCCTGGATACGATTTCCCGTTGCAGCATCACCCCTCACATGACTTCTTATAATGATATTCACGGCCTATTATCTGACCTCCTACGCTTGTTTGAATATCCATATAGAATTGCTAGTGAGCATTTTTGGGACGCCAGTAAAGGGATTATGCCAGCGTGGTGACACCCTACAGTGGGTACACCTGTCACCTCATGAATAGCAGAATTTATAAATACCTCGACAAACTTTGTAGGAACCAAATTTGGTCCAGCGGAACTTAGAGCCCAGGGTCTTAGACCTTCACACTTTTGACCCCTCCCTCCCTCTCTCTCTCTTTGTCTCTCTTCCTGTTCACACACCCACTATGGCACCAGGTAGCCAGCAAATCTCCTTTTGAGGAATTTTTTTAGTACCAACCAAATACAGTCTTGTGTGGTTAAGCTGACTTCGCTCTTGTGGGATTTAGGATTTAGTCTAGTTATGAGCTAATTATGACCTATATCCTGCTAGTATCTTATAAGGAGGTGATAGTGGGTGGGTTAAATTAATGTATTGCTATGCTAAGCAAGGTGGGTCATTCTGAGCAGGAAATAGGTAGTTACTTTTGCTATGCTGAATGGGATGCATAGACTATTAGTAATCAGCTCAGTTTTTTCAAGTATCTGCCACCATCTGCCGGCTGTTATAAAATTGTGTGTGTGTGTAGATGAAATTTTTGTTGCTCAAACAGTTTCTATTTTTGGTCTTGCTGGTATAGTTGTGGGATGGGTATAATTATTGTAACACAATTACTAAGTTTCAGAAGCCTAATGTTATCTCTCTCTCCCTCTCCCCCCCCCTCTCTCTCTCCTCTCTCTCTCTCCCTCTCTCTCTCTCTCTCTCTCTCTCTCTCTCTCTCTCTCTCTCTCTCTCTCTCTCTCTCTCTCTCTCTCTCTCTCTCTCTCTCCCTCTCTCTCTCTCTCTCTCTCTCTCTCTCTCTCTCTCTCTCTCTCTCTCCTCTCTCTCTCTCTCTAGGTCCCACTCTTTTGCCATTCGCTCTCGCCCTGAGGATCTTGAAGATGCTACCATCTACAACCTGAATGTTCGAGGCAAGAGGGGCAACATCGTCCAGGTCTACCCGGGAGTGGAGTATGACTTTGTGCCAAATGTTCTCCATGCTTCAATGGACTCATACATCCACATCCAGTAAGTGCATAGTTTCATTGTGTGTGTGTGCTCGTGCTGCAGGGGTTACTTATATTGAGCTGTACTAGCAATAACATTATTATATAATATGACTGAAGCTAAGTGTTTTTGATGCATATACAAGTAACTATACATGGAAATTGTATGGGATGGCAATGTTGTGTGTGTTACAGTAAAGGACAATTAAAGGAAATGTTTACGAATGCTTAGAGACAGTTTGGAGTAGCCTACACTTGTACTTCATGCAGATGTACATGTACTACACTTTGTTTTTGGTTTCTATAACTGGCACGTATTATTTTGAACCTTGTGCATTTCCTTAACGTAAACATTATAGTGTGCTATCTGGATGTGATTGTAAGTTTTGGGTGCATGCTTGTAGTCAGCCTTTCAGCATGAGTAATAATTATGAGCGACATGTGTATCATTTCATCATCGTTTCACCCGCACAGGTGGACTGGCTCTAACACCAACCCCAATAACAATGACGGACAGGGAAGAGCTGGCACTGATCGTAGCAACATTGTTCTGCTGAGTGCTCAGAACTTTCCCGAGGGTACGCCAGAGGTCGGAAAGGTCGGTCACTGGGGCAACAACTACCCCGCCCACCTGGATAGTAATGCGACCTTCCTTGGGTGGAGCAGAGCTGACAGGCAGAGCCTAGCAACACTGGATAATGGTGAGAGCTAGCTAATAATATGGGAGGAGAGAGAGAGAGAGAGAGAGATGCTTCCACACACTCACTGATTCTTTGGTTATGTATGTACATGTACAGTGCAATTTGGTGGTGAGATGTCAGAGCTTGATGATGCTGGCACTTACTTTGACCTGGGTCCACGCAAGATCACCGAGACTGGTGTCTACTACTACATGTGCTCCAGGAACAACAACTTCACCAACAGGGGGCAGAAGGGAAAGATCATTGCCCTGATAAATGCTCTAGTATTTGCACGTATCGGATGGAATGGAGGCTCTGTGAATCTCAACAAGTGAGTCTCTCTCTCTCTCTCCACTCTCTCTCGTTCCCCTTTTCTTCCTCTTAAATTTGTGAGCGTCATTTACTCCCTTTCTCTCCGTCAATACAGCCATGAACTGAAGTTTGAACGTGGAGACCTCACTCAGCCCAACATGCTCAACATGGAGGAGTACTCTGATGCAGACGAAGCAAGCGATTTTGTCATGGAAATGTCGGGCTCTCGTACCACCAGTGCCCCAGGCAACCAAGTCAGTCCGGTTATCAGTGTCCAGCCATTCACGCAGTTTAACGGCGCACAACGCGACGCTACCATCTCAATCGACATTGACGAGTCTGCTGCACGAGAAGGAACCGTAATCTACCAGGCCAGTCCTGTAACTGGTTGGTCCTATGCAGCTCTTGATACCCAGATCATCGATGGAAAAGCCGTGGCCAGAACAATGAGCGGTGGGGTGTTTGTCGCTGCCACAGCAGTCAGCACAGGGTTGATTGTGGGCGTGGTCATTGCCGGTGTCGTCCTCCTATTGGTTATCGTCGTCGTTGTTGGTGTAGCGATCTACTTTCGCTCACGACCGGACAAACTTAAAGCGACCAAGGAAAAGATCGTTAAGACTCAGAACAGGGTGAAGAGGAGCTTCGCCAAGCAAGTGTAAAAAAAAAGTGAAGAACTGAACTCTTGATTTCTTTTAACTGAGACAATGTTTGTATATTTTTCTTTTTAGAAAGCCTCCCTATATTACGTTATTTATGTGAACTTTTGTCTTGTAGCCCCACCGCAGGACGGACCCCTCTAATCTTTAACTTAATTAACAACTAGTGCAGATGTATGACTCCTGATGATACATAAGCATCAGATTCTAATTATAAATTTTTTTATCTTTTGACATGTAACAGATTACTACAAACAATTGAGAGCCACATCAACTAAATTAAAACATGCATATATACATGCACAATAATTATTACAAAATTAATTTATTTGGTGGTGGTACAAAAATAGATAGCATCAATTGCAATCACGTTGACTTCTTTGGGGGTGGTTCATAAAGTTGAGAGTTTAATGATGTTAGGAAGGTTGTAGAGCCTATATCAACCTGCACAAAATTAGTAACCATGCATGGATGAATTTTGATACTGTATAGCCAGTTTGTTCATTACCATGTCGTTAGACAATTATTATTATTCATAGGCGGCGGAAGCATATTATTGAATGTAAGGGGGCTAAGATGTACATTGTAAGACGATCTGCATCCAAAATTTAAGCCACAACCACTAATTAGTGGTAACGCATCTATGAAAATGATGATACGATGGACAACAGGCAAAAACAGTCGATTTCAAGGAGAGCAGCAATGAAACTAGCATATTAAATTTTTTTTGACTCAGAACTGATAGATGGCTATTGCAGACTGGTAGAATCGACAAGTTCATTGTTTCAAGGCAAAAGTGCCTTGAAAAAGTAGCCCCCCCCCCCCCCCCCCCCCCCCCACCGGTTCTACCGCCTGTATTATTATCATCACTAGGCTTCTAATGATAACAATCACGGCACATTTCCTCCTTTCTTTAGCGCTGTCAAAGGGACGCTAACCTGCTACCAATGAGCTGCCCAAGTTGAAAATTAAACACAATTGAGCAATGGAGAAGCTATAATGTTAACTCCTTATATCCCAACTAATAATATTATTATCCTCTTTGATATGAGAATGAGGCAAAGACAAATGCAGATCCAGATTCCAACCAAACCACACCCACTAAACATCTTCACCTGCAGCCCCTATGGGGTCAGGGACTAATTATTAAAGACATACGTTTGTTTCATCCATTTCCTTCTTGATTTTTGTAATCTCTTCATGAAAGTAGCTGATGGGGTCTTCAGGCTGGTGCTGGACCACATGCAACAGCAAACCCTGCATGAAAACACGTGAAATTATGTCTAGAATCATAGAATAATATTATATATATTGTATATGGTAGAATCATCCATACTCAACGTTAGTCTCGTGCCCAACCCCCTTCATGCACGCGCGAGAAAGGGTCTGGTCAAAAGGGTCGCACTTCCTTGTCCTCGAGGTACGTATATTGCGGCCCAATCAGGTTGCAGAACCATGGTCACATGACATTAGTGGAATGTAATTCTGCGTGATCCGTACGTACACGCGTGCGCTCGGTCTATGCACGCGCATGCACACGGTACGGAAGTGGCGGTTAGTTTCTATTGTACGCACACCTGAATTGCCAATTATTGCATTCCAGCCAGACGCGTAAGTGCGACCCTTTTGACCAGACCCTTTCTCGCGCGTGCATGAAGGGGGCTGGGCACGAGACTAACTCAATGTCATCTAATAATATTAATATTATATCAAAATTATTCTTTATAGTCTGGGACTAGGGTACCAGCTCCCAATCCAGCGACAAGCTCGTCTCACAAACCCCTTCCTCTCTTGCACAAAGGCACGTGCTGCCACCCAAACAATAAAAACGCATTCTTGTATAAGGAAAAATCACCTGGAAGACTTCACGAAGCTTTATCTTGGACAGGTAGTCTTCAATGTCCTTCTGCTTCTTAGATTTAGCTTCCTCCGAAGCGCTGGACATGCTCAGAACAAAAGCACCCCAAGGACAAATCCACTCCTTTGTTTATGGAAGCGCCTTAGCAACCGGATGAATTCCAAATAGAGCGCACCACAAGGAGTGCCCGCCTCTTTCCCGCCAAAATCAAAAAGATGGATGAGCCCGACTTGTGCGTTCCCAGACCCTCTCCCTACCCTCCCAGCCGGCTAGCCGACACCAGCTTCAGCCTGGAGGTGACCCCGGAGAGAGATGCACAGCGAGAGAGAAAGCCTATCAGGAATAGAGGGGTGAAGAAATCCAAGTTTCAAATCCCTTCACAACCTCGCCAAGTTCAAAGTACATATATATATACGCCCCACAGACTTGGATTAAAGAGGCCATACTATGCACAGATATTATGCTAATGTCCATGCATCTAGCAAAATATTTATCACTTCCCAGGCTACTATATTCAGGCCACATCGACCAGTGATTTTACTAGGTGCTCGATCACAGTCTCCTCCCCAGACCCCACCCTAGGGAGGGGCCTGGGGAGGAGGTAGCTCTATTATAAAATATGGCAATTTTCTCTACAGGTAGTATCAGTGATGAACATCCGATCCCTCCATCTCTCCTCTCCGCTCCTCAAGTCAACTCCTCCACCCGTCTCTATAACAAACTCACCACCTTCAAACATCACAACAAGCAGCAGCTGCCCCCACCAGCCCATACCCTGGCTCAGAGTAATTACTCGGATGACAAGCAGGGGCTTACCCATAGTACAAAGCAGTGCAAGTTGGCGTCCAAGCAGGCTGTAGTTTCTTCAGCAAGCAGTGATGTGACGGATTTGGAATCAGTGGCTTCGACCAAACCCCTTCAGGTATGCAAATTGTGAGACATCAATATTTATAGCAGAGAATTAATTTTGACTAGTACTGTATACGTGAAAATTTTCAAATTTCACCAAGCCCAGGTAGAAATTTCTGCATATACGGTACGTGGAGAACCCCTAATGTACTGTAAACTCACTATATTGTTTAATTGTATCACAGGAGGTGAATATTCCAAGGCACAAGAGCCGTTACTCCGACCTGCCGCCGGTAGATATATCTAACGAGAGCTTTCAGAGGCTAACCTTTAAACCGAGAAGGAGAGAGACTAAGGAAAAGAGCGGCAAGGCTACTGGCAGTGAAGCTGTCACAGCTCCTTCAATCATGGAGTTGTATCCTTCATATTATATACATATAATTGCCTAATAACAAGCTACATGTATCGTACATGGTTGGGGGTGCATTAGTTTATTCACATTATCATATTTAAATCCCGGCTTAGTTCTGAGACTTCCTTCACTTCACAATTTCCCATTTACAATAATGATGTTCTTTAATGGACTATAATATAATATACATCGCAAATATTGAACTTATTGTACCCTAAACAAAAAATTATAATAGTAGCCGTATATAATATACACTGTGTCATAGAATGAAGTCCAGTTCTAGGCCGACAGATTTGCATCGAGTTAGATAGACTTCATCCAGCCTCTTGGACTGCTCCTCACTGAAGTAGTTCTTCCAGTCTCCCACTTCTCCCTTGCGAATAAACGGCACCCGATCCTTGTGATAGAGCTTACTCCAAGAGTAGTTTACCAGTGGGTCGTTTTTCATGCTCTCAAAAGTCGATTTCGAAACGACCTCATCAATCGTCTCTTTGTCCAAATCAAAGCCGGCAAATTTTGTAATTCTATCGACCGCTGACCTAAGATCTCTCTTCATGTCTTCATACTTCACGAAAAGTACATTTTGTTCATTTCTGTGCGCCCACCAGCTGAGAATGTGATCAAAATAGTTTCCACAGAGGACCCGACCAGCGTAGAAATCTTCAAAATAATCGTTCCACGAGATATTTGGGTTCCCCCACGTTAGCGACTTGTACTGGTGGAAATACGAAACAGCCAAATCTTTTGGATTGCGAGTGACGTAAATGTATCGCCCAGGCGTCTTGTGCGGAAGACCGCACGGCATTTTCTCGTAGGACGAGTGACTTTTGAAAGCTCTAGGAGTGGGTAGATGTTCAAGGTCAACTTCTGGATAATTATCAACTCCTTCTAGCCACGGGACGGAGGTAGATATTTTCTTACCGTCATCTTTTCCACCGTTTCGAGCTAATCTTATGATGTTTTGGGTCCACGTAGTTCCGGCCTTGGGGTAGGTCACTATCCATATATCGTCGGGGCGTAAGGGGAAATCCTTGAGTTGATCTAGTCGCTCTTGAGTGATGAAAGGTGGCTGGAGAACTCCGTTTAGAATGTGCTCGCCTTTTGGCTCCATTACTGTAGTCAGTTTGTATACTTTGAAAACACTTTTGCAATAGTGATGTGCAGTGGTCTTGGTCTTGTCTCTATATACAATAGCTGTGAACTGGAGGTGCGTGTGAAGCAGCTTTTATAACAATTCAGAGGGACAGGGAAAATGTAGAAACGAGGAAGATTTATTGTCATACATAGCTTTAATTGGTGGGTTTTGATCTCTCCTAGCTGACTGGGAAGCTTTCACATAATTAATGGTTTGCAAACACGTCTTGTGAGCGAAAGGATATAATAAATATTTTTGGGAATCTGGCAGAGTTGAAAACCTACATTCTATTACTTATGTGCAAACTCGGGGTTTGGGGCAAAGGATATTAAATCAATTATTTATTCACTGGGTGCCAAGGAATTGTCGCCAGTAAAGGAAAGTGAGCCCAAGAGAATGTGGGGCTGGGGACATAGTTTATGCTGTTTACTGTTGACCACATCAAAAGCTTATTAAATTTGTTTAATTATTACAATGATGAAAGAGCAGGAAATAGAGCATGCAGAGATTTCCAAAGGGAGGCCCAGTTGTCATTCACTAGTTGTCATTAGCTAGAGTTCTAAAGTACCCCTCTATGAAGATACCTTCTTTAATCAGGATACGTCCAGCTTTGTCCCAAGGGTGTCTGGAATAGAGGGGTTCCACTGCACTGAAATACGTATGACAGAGTTTCCCTTTCTGAAGAACTACTAGCCTACCCTGTATTAATCCCCATAAAAGAGTGTTCCTTGACTATTAAAGCTTCTCACCGGAATTGGAATGGGATGAGGCGGAATGGAATCTTGAACCACCGGCAAGTATGGGAGGCCACTCTGCTCAGAATGATAGATCACTGCTCTCCTACGCCACTGTGCCTGACGATGCAGCGTTCACTCTCTACAGACACATGCAGGCATGGAAACATCCGTCATAGATCAAGACTCCTAAGTTGTAACTTTGTTTTTGCAGGCATATTAATGTTACAGCAATGATCACCAAACTTTCATCTATACTCTGAACATCATATCATCAAAATTCTTGATATTTAATATTATTATACTACCAAACTCACATTTCTTTGTGCATGTTGTCGACATGAATTTCCTCTTGACCTTTTGCACCCGATGGTAGTGCGCGCGCGTGCGCGTCTGGCGTTAGCAACCACATGCACGTGGCAAACAAACAGCAAACATCAAAATTTAATATGCACAGGTCAGCAAAATCCCAAATCCAAGGCAGATTGTTGGTGAGTCGGCTTCTGTACGTGCCGATCGCTCATATGGCGATCAGAGACTGAGTTTAGTGTCCGGAGTTAGCGATGTCCAAGTTAGAAACTAGACGTTTCGACGCTAAACTCGACTCGTTTCTTCGAAGGAGATTGCCCCAAGAAGACTTTGAGAAGATTAGCACCTCCGAGCCGTGCGTTATTCTCTCTCCTGAAGACAAGCGCGTCCACAGACACGCAGTGCTGGGCCATCGCTGCGTCTACTTCACTGAGGTACCACCAAAAAACCTCAAGATTGCCCTTTACCTCAAAGATGTGACCTCGATTCGTATGGTAAGTGATGAAGATGTATAATTATACATACTCTTTATTTATTGAGGGGAGTGGCTCAGTTGAGCAAGAGGTGGCAAGCATACACCTTTACAGTAGAAAAGTATCTGCATAACATAGGACTAATTTTAATAAAGACTTACAGGCCAGTGTACATGTAGTCCATCTAATATACCAACCATAGGCAACTATAGAAGCAGCGCAGCAAAGGAGCACTTTTACCCATATAATATTATATGAACGTAACAGCTGCCTCTTAGCAACCGGTATAAGATGCCACTGAATTGGTGATTGTTATGTTTTGTGCGTAGGCTATTTATTGAGTGCATAAACTTTGCTATTGGTTACAATAGATTGGGGGTGATGGTATTTGCAATAAAGATCAAACAGTTATTGATGTATTAATTTTATGAAGTTGATCTTTCTATGATTACTGTCCTTCCCTTTCTCTCTCTCTCTCTCTCTCTCTCTCTCTCTCTCTCTCAGCTGGATGATCTTCCTGATTTCTTGAGTGGCAGTGAGCAAGAAAATACAGTGCACATTCAAATTGACTACAGAAGACTTTGTAAGGAAAAGAAGAAATCACCGTCCATCCTAAAAAAGCTTGGTAAGGGGGGAACAGACCAGACTCAGATTCAGAAATCCCCCCAGTCCACTTCCCCTCTGACCACATTTCAAATTTCTGCCTCCTCCCCTGATGATTCAGGGGTCATCTCTAGTCGCCATGAATCAACACTTAGTCTAAATTCTGCATCTCCCGACTACGTAACCACTGCTACTGCTCGATCGCACTCTAGTTTGAGCTACTACTCGCCGGCTGTGGGGAAAAGAAGTCCACAGTTAGTAGCTGGTGACTCCGGTCCGCAAGAAAGAAGTAGATCGCTCAGTCCAGTGCCCACGGAGGACCTGTACAGCTACAGAAAGTCTCCTTTACCGAAGCACAGGACACCACCTTCAGTGACTCTGTCTAGCCGCCGTGGTGGACCTACTGCTGGCTCCTCACAATTTAATGATCAAACTAGTTCAAATAGTTTTACCAATCGTCACAAAGAGAAGGTGATAATGGATGGGCACTTACAGCCAGGAGCTGTAACTGAAGGTACTCAATCATCAGGTAAGTTTCACAATGATGTGAATTCTAGAGAAACTTTTGAATTGAGTCATAGAGCTACTAGCTCAATGATGAATTCGGCCCACCTTATAGGTAGTCGCTCGAGCACCAATCACAGCCCCTCGAGTCCGGACGTAGCCGAGAATGGGACGCCCAGTTCTGAGCAGCTCAACAGGTGGAGAAAGAATCACGTGCACGTTGATCACAAGAGCCCAGCTTTGACGTTGAAGCATCGTCATCACTCTAGCTCACCCAACTTTTTCAGCAGTTCAACAGACAGTCTAGGAGGAGGAGGAGGAGGCAGTAATGGCAGAAATGGAACTGCATATAATAATAGTAGTAGTAACAATCTCTCGATGAAGCTATCTGGGAGACAGGACAGCTCACTGAGTTTACTCAGCGTTGCATCGTGGACGGGTGGTGCGCTGGCATCGATATCAGGAGGGGAGGAGTCGTGTGCTTGTAAGCAAGAGGCAGCTGTCATGGATCTGTACATCTTGAAGCAGTCTTCTGACTTCTACCATCATCTCTGCGTTGCCTGGGTGAACGTAAAGATTGTGAGTATTGAATTTTTTTAATGAATCTACATAATTTTTAAATTATAAGGTTACAATCTTATGAAATTTCTACCACAGAACGAAGTTTATTCCCTTGATGAAGACGAGTCTCCTACTTTAGCAAAGTCATTCAGATACACTCAGTAAGTCAAAATTCTAACAAAAATTGCTAAAAATGAATTAATTTGATGCCACCCAATACGTACAGTGATCATTTTTCTCAGAAGTTCTGCACCCTGAAGCAGGAGCTCCTCACCACCACCACTGCTGTAACTAGCAGCAGGCTAGAGGCATCGGCCAGGCTGGCTCAGGAGCTCTGCTCAGCCTGTGAGAAATACTTTATCATCAAGAGATTATTTTGGGAGGTATGTACACATCATGCCATAATATCATTTTACTTTTTTTATCATGATTATGTGCGCTCATTTGGGGGGTGAGGGTATAGAAATAAAAATTGATCCTAGCACTCGTACTGCACTTCACCCACCATCCAATAGCATAAAATTATTAAGTACACATTATGCATTTCACTTTTACAGGATTCTGAGCTTTTTGAGTTCTGCCTTTCTCAGCTGAAAGCTCATCTTCCCTCCTCTGAGAAGAAGACCAAGGGGAGGCTGACCACTGCAAACAGAGGCGACCAGCTCGAATACTCTCTCATTCTGATGGACCTCTTTTATCAGGTGATGCGAGAGACACAGCTGTTTGGCAAAAAGCTTGTGATGCTGACAAGAAATGGTGGACAGCTGCTCCTTGGTCTGGCTACAGCAGTGGTTCACCACACTCCACCTCCTATGTCAAATGACTCCAAGGTGAGCAAAGAAGAGAAAGAATAGAACAGAATGTGGTAATATAATGTAAATATTATCTCTAGACTCCCTAAATTGAGCAAAAGAAGTCTTGGAACCCCGGGCCCCTATATTTTTTCTCACTTCTCATGATTATTAAATTTTATTCTTATAGACTGAAAGAGCTCTAATCATAATAATATTATATGATTATCTGGTTATCGGATCTTATCTTTGCCTCCACAGTATGCGGACTTGGATGCTGAACTGACAGAGAAGTCGTGTGCCATCCTCTATGAGATAACCCAGATCACGCAGCAGGCAAGGTGGCCGCTGGCTAAGAAGACTGTCGTCTCTCCAACATGGCTGGTCGAGGCTCTAGCTGCTGATTCAGCAATAGTAAGTCTCACACCCACGCCACCTACATTCTAGTCTGGGAATAAGAATTTATGCATGTTTCAATTCCATTCCATTCCACAGAAGCCCTTCTGTGCGAGGATGGTGTCCTACGCATCCCACGTCATTGGCCGAGGTACCACTGCCTCTAGCTCAGTGGTGGACTTTGGACCCGGCTTAGGGGCGGAGCTTGACCCCCAAGCACAGGTCACACTCTATCACCTAGCGACGGTCATGAACACACTCGTGCAGAATTCCTCGACCATAGTGCAGCTGCTCAGAGCAAACTTCACAGAAGAATTCAGGCAAGTTTGACGGAAGACCTAATAAAAATTAATGCATAATAGGTGGAATGGTGGGATATGGACTGTTATACTATTGAAGTCTTACTTGTATAACGGCTACTACAGTGGGCCAGAGGGGCCGTTTCATCTCGAAATTATTCAAATTGCATAAATTTTGCAAACTTAGCTACGTACCTTCTTTCAGTTCAAACATGCATTTGACCTATGACAAAATTTATGTAGGCCAATTTCTCAAAAGTGTTATTTTATTTATGTATATATACCTTCAGAAAACTGATGAGTGATTATATTATGTACAGGTATTTCATCCGTGTGTCAAAGGCTCAGAAGCTCCTCCCACTCACCTGCTCTCTGAGCAGAGACACTCTAGAGCTCCTGGGAATGATCAAGTCAAAAGTTCTCTCATGAACTATAAACTCTGAAATAAGATCACATCATTATTCATCTTGTACAAGATTTTTTTTTTTAGTCTAAGTATTAAATTCATGTTCATTTACATGTATATAGATGCACTAGCTGTGGCTACCATGTCTTTGTGGAAGCATGGAACTTCCATAATATTATTATAAATTATTGGAACAACCAGCTACTGTAGCTACATATTTATAATATTATAATTATATTTATATAGTAGCATGGTAGCTGTTTTCATCTGCTCAAGAGCTACATTTTAGTTTTTGTTCCAGCTCCATAGCTCTTTCCGCTACCGAGATACACTTAACCCTGCGCGCCGCGGTATGGAGTTAATGATATTCATAGCTCTTAATTACATCACGTGACGGTATGTACATTCCAACGGAAACCCATACGCGTTTTGCTACCCCCTGTCCCAGCTCAATAAATAGCATTTTCCGGTAGGGACTATCGGGGCTAGACGGTGTCAGGGGTACCCCCTCTGGCACTTGCAGCTGAAAACTGCACATGGTCCTGGGCATATATGGCTTAGGGGTCGCCCAGGTTCCTCCCTTGAATACCCACCATCCTGGACAAAGCCTGGTAATCCACCATAGGCTGACTTCGGTCCCCTGTGGCTGTGACACAGAAGCCTAATTGGCTGCAGTAATGTCTGCAGTGTACCCCGACCAACGTTCCAGCCTAGAGCTCGGAAGGTCGAAGGGAGGATGGGGTTATATTTTTTCATTTTTATTATAATATTATTAAAATTAATATTATTAGCACAAGTAAACATTATCAGGAGCAGATCCTGTTATTATTGGTTAGTATAATAATCAAATTGATGCGCTGTATATTATATAATATAATAGATCACAATAATACAACTTTGGTGTACAAGTTTGGTAGATAAAACACAAAAATAAGCTGTATGCTATACCTACTAGATTAATTATTGTGTTGAAGAGCCAACCTTTCATATTATTACACACACTGACCATGACATCATGGCATAAATAAGAAGTGGAGAACTACTGTAATTATTACACATGAAGAATATCACAATATTATTTAGTAGTACTGGCTTCTGGCAACGCTTGTGCAGGAGTTGTCCGTTCTCCTTCATCTTTCGAATTCTCACCCTTAGTCTGTTGTTGGTCCTTGGCAGCTGTTCCCTTACCCTCTCCTCCTCCTCCTCCTCCTAGCTTCTCTGTTCTCTCTTCTTCTCCCTTCTGCTCCGCTTCTCTCTCTTTATCTCTACTCCCCCCTTCTCCTTCTCTCTCCTGAGCCTCTTCACTGTCATCATCATTGTCATTGTCGGCATATTTCCCATACTCCTCTGGGTGCTTCTCGAAGCACTCCTGCATTGTTCGAAACTGGGGGATACAGTCAGACCCCTTCTCCTCTGCCTCACTGCATGACGAGGGTGCATGAGAACAAGAGAAAGGGGAAAAATGCAGTTAACATGCACACCTCATGGGGTTATAAAAATATTGTTCTTTTTTGGGGGGGGGGGGGGGGGGGGGGGGCAGGCTAGGTAAACTCTACTTAACTACTTGACCCTTGCATTTTAATTACATACAGCAGATCATTGCCTCACCTATAATGAAAACAAGAGAAGGCGTCCTTGAACTCCTGTCCACAGGGGCCATAGGCCATTCCCCCGAGACAGGGGCAGTCCCAGTTGAGCTCCCCACTGGGAAGCACTATGCCATAGAGCTCGTCCTGAGCCAAGCTGGTGACTGCCTCAGGATTGTCAACGTCATCCTTTGTCACGAATATTGATACGTCTTTCCCTATGAAATTGTATGCAATAAAATTATGCAGTGAGCCTATTTACTGCTGAGCTTACCATCTCTCTTGCAGTAAGACATTTTTGCTGAGTGGATATTCCACGGCCACGTGGTAGGGTGTCGACCCTTTACCATATGCATACGCACAGGTTTGTTGACGACCCTTTACCTTGTATCAGGGGACAATGAGGGGAGAGGTAGATTATATTAATACAGTATGGAGGTTTGATATCTCTTTAATAATGTTATTTTCAGGTTCTGAAGTGCTACAGACTTCTTCACAGAACATGTAGGAAGGTATTTCAGGAAGATCATGTGACTCTGCAAGGTATATAGCACCATCGTCGATACTGTATCCATGAGTGGTTTTTATGTATGGTGCTATTATTGATATGCAGCTGCCAGAAAGCGATTGAAGGAAGAATTTTGGAAGAATCGTCATGTGACGGATCCAGAGCAGCTATCAAAGGTACCAATAATGAATCCTACTGCTCATTTATGCACAGAGTTGAAAGTATAGGAAAAGTGACACGGAAAGGCTTGGGGGCCGGGGGGGGGGGGGGGGGGAGGGGGGGCAGTATAATGTAATTATGTGTCACAAAATTCTGAATAATTACAGCTACTAGAGGAAGCAAGGAGTGCTGAGAGATTCCTGAAAGAAAATATTGTTCAAGCAGTGAAGACTAGCAGCAGTGAGAATGTCTACAGTAAGCCTTGACTCTATGTACTTAGCCTCGTCCCTTCTCCCTTTTAGCCTGTGACTGGCATAATTTGAAAAACTGAGAATAGGGATGGGGACGAGGCTACAAGTCTGTGCTGCTGCGTGGGCCATAATAATATCTTCATATTACTAATAGGAGTCAGGATAAGAGAGGATACTCTGTTGGAGGACAATGCACCACTGCCAGAAAATTTCACAAAAACATAAAAGAGGTAGATTTGTATGAATCATGGTTGATCAACATGTAATTCCAGTAATATTACTACACAATGGTAAACTACTGCATGGTATAATAATATTATGCTTGTGTTATGACCACCCACTCTTGTTGTATTGAATTGTGAATACTTGTATACAAATTAAGGTACTTCCCAAGGGGAAGACCTGACCGGCTCACACTGTAACATTATTATTACATAATGATGATAATACCAGGCAATGGTTGATTTGTGGACTGGTTGGAAACCTCCAGTATGCATACACAAGAGAAGAAGAGGTAATGTACGTGATAACAGTTTTGGCAGCAGTCTTGAACACACAACATCTGATACGTTAAGAAATAGGATCCTGTCCTCAAATTTCCTATACTATAACACTCACGATGTACATGTATGACTAACACAATACTATAATATAATATTATTTATGGTATCTAAGTAATATCAGCACTAGCTATTGGACCAGATGATAGAGAAGTGATGTACTTCTTTACTTGGTCCACAGTATCTCTGTACGAACTTCTGAAATCTGTTGTGAGACAGATACATTGTCAAATGCTACTATTATTTTTATGCCATAATTTCAATGTATTACCTTCTGAGTCAGACACAGATGCCGATTTGGATCTCTCAGTAGTGGAAGCAACTTTTGACCTTTTCTTTGAATCTGCATTGTATTAAATTAGTAAACAAAACACTAAAAATATATATAGCTACTAGTTTATGTAACATACGTTTGCCTTTATGGTGTTTATCAGTGTGAGCAGCTGTTGGTTGGTCGTTAACAAACAAGAGTTGTTGCTGATTTGTTTCATCGATGTCAGCCACCACTTCCATGAAGGCCACAGCAAGGTTAAGAATCTTGCATGGTGGTATCAATCCATGGATAGAGGGCAAAGAGCAATGGATTTCCTCGAGCAGCTTTGTCAGTCGTCTAAATGAAGGAAGCTGTGTGGTAATATGTCGATACGCGTGAAGTGTTTCAGCCATCTCTTTGTTGACTAGGAGTTGATGCTTGATGACCGATGGCTTGCTGGAGGCTACGTGAAAGAATGGAATGAGTGCAGCTGATTGGTACATTTCTCCGGGCAGCGGCATCGATTCGTGGAGTCCAAGAAGTGATGCTAAGTAGTAGGAATGTTTGATGGTGATGGCAAAGCCAGTAGCAATATTGATGGCATGGGATGTTGGTCGTGCACATACTTTTCTCAAAGGAAGCTTCAGGCAACACAAGCAGGTAGTGATAAGATAAATATCTTGTACATGGTCACAACCGAATACCGAGTCCCCTCTTAGGTCGTATGAAAATAGCAAGCTGCCACAAAGAACCAAAGACTTAATAAGCAGAAGGTAGACTTCCCTATCAATATCACAAGACAGTGGAAGAGGTGTTTGGAATTCTGCAAGCGATCCTGTTTCAAGAATGTGTGCCTTAGATAGAAATGTGGTTAGTAGGCAAAGCTTTTCAAGAGCACTACGCTCCCTGAATTGAGCAAGAAAGCTTGGATCCGAGTCCTTCACTGCTATTGAAATTTTATTGTATGGATCTATTGTTGAGCGACCGTATTCCATCACTGTTTGTAGGCCCAGTAGCTTATAGACAAGGTGCCGTATTGGGAGCAGTAAGTCGTAGATGCATTTCAAGGGAGGAGTCACTGAATTGTCTACATCTTCTATCACTACGGTTCGCCAGTGGATGGAATTGGCTGCCATGGGAAGAAGATCACGTATCATCCTTCCATTTCTCGTTTCTTCAAGGATCATATCGTAGTGGGGAGAATCGTAGCCTTTCTTCTTGCCAACATCATCGGAGCCTACAGCTCCCTTATGATCACCGGCTGCAGGTGGATCCTGAGCACGTGTACTATAAGCTTTATATGTGTGATCAATAGCCTCCTTGTATTTGCCATCGCTTTTTTCACAAATCTCTTTCAGTGGTGATGTTTCATGTAGTGGCATATGGGGTGTTGTTCTCAACCATTCAGCCACATTCTCGATTACTGGACGGCGTTCCGTGAAATTTAGCTGTTTGATAAGATCGTGTGTCATATTAAGACCTTTGGTATAATCGTTTCCGCAGATGATAGATAAATTCTTCAAGTCATCCTCAGATAAGTTGAGAACACGAGCTAGGGAAGCTGGAGCTACTGATTCATAGGTGATATCTGTTATGGTAGCATCGAAAGTAGTTGTACGAATACCCAGTTTTGCTTCACGATCAAAGAAAGTACAAGGAAACACTTCAAGACCCCTCATCATCACCATATCAGTATCATTGGTAAGTATCCCACAAATATCTCCCTGTGCTTGAGCATAATATTGTGCCATGCATTCGTCTGCCTCGGTGATACAGTGGATCATTTCGACTCCTTCAGCCTTTAGTGCCATCAGAATGTGCAAGCCTAGCATGGGCGGCTTAATCCATGGTGCATGTGTGGTATCGCCTTGGTGTTTCGGATCATATTTAATCAATCGGCTACAGTTTTCTATCCGACCATCGTGTCGCTTTTGATAAGTTTCGAGTTTCGCCATGAACCCCTCCAAATCAGACCCTCTCTCCCCATCGAGGAAAAAGATTGGATCAACTCCAACTCGCCGAAGGGCATGAATGAAAGCAATGAAACGATCGGCATATTCATTTAGGTCTCCACCATACAAACAACTGTAGGTTTGATAGTCCTTGCACTTTACCTTTGCCTCGTGAAACTCACTCATAAGCCAGAAAAAGATGTTCAGGAAGTCACAGATGAGTTTTGGAGTTTTTCCCGTCTCATGTTTGATTTTTCTCGCAACTGTATAGAGGCTCATGGAATACCGCCCTTTTGGATGCTTCTTTAAGTATGTGAGCAGTCCACGAACACCCATGGTTGCTCAGTTTTCTCGATGAATGTTTCAGCAGCAGTGGACACGATTCTTGGCGGTAGACTCGCGAGCGTTTCCCCCTTTTAGTGTACTGGACTGATGTTCGCGATCGTGACGGCTCAAAATCTCTCCCTTTTATAGAAGTCTGGTATCTGATTAGCTAATTGTAGTTCCACGAACAAGTTCTTTACTTCCATGGCCAGAGAGCTCGCCAATAATATTATTCATAGCTTTCCGGGTATGACTCGTGATTGCTTTGTAGCAACGCATGCAGTGATTGCGCGTGCGCAGTGTTATTGGTCGTGAATAAGACACAATTAACAAAAATTATTTTGTAGATATTTCAACAATGTATGAGAGAATGAGAATGTGGCCTATAACATGAGAAAGTGTAGATATTAAAGTACATCAATTAACACAGGTCAACATACAAATTATACAAGGCAAAAGTGATATAATACATGTATAATAAATTATTAATGCTAACTGAATATTTTTAATGTCAGTAAATAATGATATAGCGAGGCATGACTGCCTCTGGCTTATACACTACCAGTTCTGGGTAGTTCAAGTCTTCTCCAACGTGTCCGTGCACGCTATCGTATCCGGAAGGTGGTTTAGTCATGTGCTGCCTATTCCTCTGGAGAGTAAACTTTCTCCCTGGATATACGTCACACAAGAGCATGGCTTTGTGGCCGTTACACCCTTGTACATAGTCGTTACACTTCGATGAATTTGGAGCCAGGTAGAACCCAGCCCCAAATCGTTGAAAGCTGTCCCTGCTGATGCACTGGGGGTCGAGGCCAGCACTCGAAATGCCACAGATGCCACAGCTTCCCTGTTTGCAGAGTTGACACGTGGTGGCGATCTTGCAAGCGAGCGTTGTTCCGTGGTACAGCTTTTCGATGCCATTCCCTTGAACCGTCCTGCCATAGGCCTGCCATTTCCGTTCCAGTGTGGGGTTAGTGACCGCAAAGATGAACTTCACTGCTGGACAAGCTCCTTTTTCTCGAGCCCAGTCCTGTGTGAACTTTCTAGATACCTGTGCAAATTCACCACCATAACAATCGAGAAGTCGAATCGATCCTGAAGTATAAAATTGTATAGTTAATTACTATAATATATGTATAATTTTCCTATATAGACTTACCCTGAGCTACAACGGAGTCCGCTCTGACGCCAAGAATCGGTCCATACCTCCTGAAGTTGTCCCTCTCTTGCGTTTCTCTGTCTTCCTTCCATCTAGATCTCGATCTCTCTTCCGGGTCCCTAACGTGAAAGCTGTTGGTGGTGACTCCTCCCTTAGATGAAGGCTCTCCAATACCAACGTAGGGTGCCTGCCACATGCGCGGCAGGGGGACAGTCATTTCAGAAATGAGCTCTTCCCACGAATCGACATCTGTAGTGATCACCGATTCATCTTTCCCGAATACTCCTATCGGCTCGTTGGGGTCTTCACTGCCATACAGCATGCTGTAGTTGTCAATGGTCGCCTTCATGGTATGAACTATCTTCATCTGTGGCAAGGCTAGAGGAGCGCATGGTCTGACCTCATGGATCACCTTGATCTCAACACCGCTGTCATCAGACGAATCTTCTACTTGGGTGTTGAGTGACATAGGCATTGGGAGGGCAATCATTTCACAGCCACTTTCTGGTAGCTGTTTCAGTAGATTTTCTCTGAATTCGGCCAGTGCAGCTTCCGGTGTCTTGTCGGCAATGAATCCATATGACCACATCGTGAATTTTGGTTCCTGTGACGGCAGTCCCTCCATGATGAATTGGGCTTCAAATCCCAGCTTCAGACACTTTTGCGGTGGGCATGGGCTCCCGTCCCCCTTGAACATGACCATCTCAGTGTTGTCAAAATCGAGGTATCCAAAGCGACGTTCACCATCACTCTCCTCTCGAAGAAAATTGTACACTTCTGCTTCCCAAGTTTTCACTGCGATGTTGCTGCTTGGGCGCTCAAACGTTATTGGCTGTGGAATCATATCGTATGGAGGCTTCTTGCTTTCCCTGAGGCGGTTGTGCACAGCAGCGTGATCTGCGGATTCGATTGCTTTCACCTCGAGTGGATCTGCAGGCTTAGAGGTGTGCGACATCACCCATTCTTCGCTGACTCTGATTCCTTTCTCCTTGTACAGCCACTCCACCGCAAGAACCAATTTGATGATCTCCTGCATCTTCAGAAATCTCGGTTCGTCGTAGTAGCCCACGCTGTTGTAAATGGCGGTGGCGTACTCGGAATAGAGTGAACTGCAGCCGTCTGTGATCTTCATCTTGGGCTCCACGGGGAATCGCAGCTCGTTCTCGTCTTTTTCGGCCGTCGCCGACTCGCAAGACATGATCGTGGGGCCACACCCATCTTTCGGGAAGTCCATTCTTGTGCCGATCGGGCCGCTGAGTTTACTCTCCTTGTCCCACGCTTCGAAAACGGTCTTATCTTCGTTGCTTTTCGTACCGACGTGCATGCATTTCATGATCCAGTCAACGTCGGCCAAGAGCTTACCGACGGACGTCCAGCGCAGCCACTGCGGGTCGTAGAGCATGAAGAGCCGACTTGCGTGGAGGGGGTTTGTGATGGGGAGACCGGTGTAGTAAAAGCACGGCCGTTTTCCCTCCGCAACGAGGCGAAAGATGGTTGCAACGTCTTCTTCTGTTATGGTCGGTACTTTTGGCTTCGCTTCAAATAGAAGCTCGGGTACACCATCGATCATACGGACAGCGCGCAGTGCAAGTCCATCGTCAGGGAAGCAGAAGTTGAACTCGAACAAAACTTTATCACTGCATGTACTAGCAACTGCCTGCTTGATGGCGTTCTCTACCTTTGCTGCCTCCTGATGGGAGGTGAAGCTGGCTTTTGTTAACTTTGAGCAGGACATGACTGACTACGTAGCAGCATTAACTTCTGATAGATACCAGTGGTATTTATAGACTTCGCGGCGCGGTACGGTAGTTCCCCAGGTAATCCACCGCAAGATTGCGAAATAACACCATTGATTGGTGAAATCCTTATTGTCTATTCCATCACTACATTAATAATGATTATTGTTGTGTAGAATGTTCGGCGGCTGAGCGCGTTTCAGTATACGCATGCGCAGATATTGTGTCCGTGCGCGCGCGATGTGGGGATCCCCTGGGAGTTCCCCAGGCCCTATACGAAATAACTGCGTATGCATGCACAAGCATGCAACTGGCATACCTACTACCTGGATATTATTATGCTATAATACTGATCATGAATTATTATGAATTGGACATTCAAATTACTTCAGGGGTTCACAATAATGATAGCCACGCTGAATAGTTAATACGGGTACATGTGATAATGGTAATATTAATGCTCAATATAAACAGCAATTAGCCATAGTCTATCACTATGATTCTACTTTCAGAAAAGGGAGTACACTAACTATTACATGGTTAACAAATTATTATTAACAGAATCATGGGTTAGGGTGTTGCACTCCATCAATTTTAACACATGATGATGCTGGGGCATAACAGTAGCTGGATTGGAATGAGGGTAGATAATTGAATTGGCCACCAATGCCAAAGATACTGTTAAATCCTGGGGTGGGCATTACATTTGCTAATTTGTTCTGGAGAGCCTGGACACACCCACAAATAGTACTTGATAGGTACTAAGGTACTTCCCCAGGGGAAAACCAGGTAAAATCCCTGGATTGTTTTTGCTGACAAGGTTGAAAACAAAAATTAAACTCCTCCATAAGTAAGAACAGGAGTACATTACTACTGGTAAGAAGACCTTACAATAATCATCAATACTTGAGTTTGCTGGCATATACATTGTGGAAATTCCCTGGCCAAGCATGGGGGAGAACCCCTAGGGGATCTACCATGCTGAACCTGAATGGAGGGGGAACCCTTGGGGGATCTACCATGCCTTGAAGGGGGAACCCTGGGGGATCTACCAAGCTGGACCTGAATGGAGGGGGGAGCCCTTGGGGATCTACCCACCATGCACCATGTTCATAAACAAATTTTAGTGTCAGTTCCGAGAATCAAAGGAATTTTATATTATTATTATCATGGTTCCAACAAAGGGTACCAGTGTTATAATATTATGCATGTAATAAAAAAATATTGTGCATTAACAAGTGTGATCAATAATTCTGAGAATCAAAAGAATTATGGTGATAAAGTGATAATAATTATTATGCATGTAATAAAAAAAAATCATGACATTGTTATTCATTAATGATACAAGTGATACTTATTAAAACCAGCAAGATTTCTTACATATATCAATTATCTGGGGGTATACATAAATAAATTTTCACACGGTAAATAGCATAGTAATTTTAGCAGACATTGTAATAATTTATTATTATAGCACACATGTCAATAAGTTTTCAGTCCTGCAAGTGGCTGGCTGTCATACTTAGTAATGTTCACCTGGAAAGAGGATGAGCGACTCCATCCTTTTGGTAAAGGATGATAAATCGAGGGATAACGGCATCCGGTTCGTACACGACAATCTCGGGATAGTTGAGTGTGCTTCCATTTGTAACTTGCCCATACACGCTGTCGTACCCTGGTGGGGGGCCGTTGAGATGTTGTCCATTGGTCTCGAGATGGTACTTGTTTCCTGGGCATACTTCACAGAGAAGCATGGCTCGGTAGTGGTGCACACCTTCGGTGTAGTCGTGGCATTTCGAGGAATGGGGGGCAAGATAGAAGCCGTGCCCAAACCTCTGAAAGGTGATGTTCTTCCTGATATGTGTACGATCTAGACCAGAGCACGATATCCCACAGACACCGCAGTTTCCGTCTCTGCACGGAGATTGAGAAGTTGCGATGTTACATGACAGCTTTGTTCCATGAAAATGTTCCTCGGTTGTCTTGTTACGAAGGCGTTGTCGGTAGGCTTCCCATTTCCTTTCCTGGCTTTCGTTGCTGACTGCAAAGATTCGATGAACAGCAGGAGCTACTCCTTTCTGCCAAGCTGAGGTGAACTTGTCGGCAATTCTGCTGAATAACTTGTCATCACCTCTGATGAATCTATATACAGCTGTAAATAATAAAGAAAATAAGACATTCAAAATTGTAATGATAGTAAAATATAGCTACCATAATAGGCATTCAATATAGCCTAAAAATAATAATGTTATTTATTGTGTCGACATACCTTTTGTCACTACATTCACAGCTCTTGTAACGAGCTCCTGACCACGTCTCGTATAGCTGTCCTTCCAGGTGGTCTCTCTCTCCACTGCTCTTGGTTTCATCGTTTCTTCTCTGACTGGGATGTGACGCGTGCTGACTCCGCCACTCGTGACTGGCTCTCCGACGCCAATGTACGGGGTCTGCCAAGTGTGGGGCCAAGGAACCGTTTCGTTGTAGAGCTCTGTCCACGACTTGACATTTGGAATCACAGCTTCACATTTTCCCGGGATTTCGGGTCTTATTGGCAAATTTGGATCCAGGTCACCATAAAGTGTATCGAAATCATCTACAGACACTTTCATTGTGGTCGTCTCCTTGACACGAAGGAAAGCCGACGGATGAGATGGTTGAAATTCTCTGGACACCTTCGTTTCCACATATTGGTCACTGATACGATGCTCAAGATTGAAATTAGCCGAAATATGACCAAGGTTATTCATGATTTCGTGCTGAACACTGTGAGCAGGAAGAAATTCAGAAGCAGTGTGTCCAAATTCAGACATTTTTGGCAATGGGACATTGGATGGGAGAGCAAGGTGCAGCCTTAGAAATTTCTGCTCTGTCACTTTATCATTCGTTGATGAGGTTTGCTCGATAACCATCTTCAAGGAGCGTTGTTGCTGAAAGAGAGTTCCGTCCTCTTCGAACATGACTCCTTCGTTGAGGCCTCGATCGTACCAGCCATATCGTCTCCTGACGCCTTGCTTTGCTAGGGAGCGATACATTTCAGCCTCCTTTGTGTTGACGGTCACGTTGCTGTTGGGGGGCTGAAAATTAATGGGTTGGGGGATCATCTCACTTGGTGGTTCGCCTGCTATCATCGACTCAACTGTGCACCCGTTTTCTTCGATGGCCTTCATTTCCTCCTTCAAACTGGGTTTTGGTTGAGTGCACCTCATCATCCACTCTTCGTCCACCTGCACGCCTTTTTCAACGAGCCACTCTGCTGCAAGGATCAGCTTCACCAATTCTCTCATTTTCATGAAGAGTGGCTCGTCATGATAGGCAACAGCATTGAACTTCTTCGAAATGTATTTCGAGTAACGCATACTGGATTCAGCATTTATTCGCATCCTTGGCTCCCCTTGAAACACGAGCTCGTTGTTGGATGTTTGCACTTTGACCGAATTGCAGGACATGATTACAGATCCCCCTGATTTCGAGTAACGAAAGTCGAACTTTGTAGCTAAACCTTTCAATTTACTATCTTTTTGCCACGCACAAAATTCCGTTTTTGTATCGTTGCTCTTAGCGCCTATGTGAAGCGACTTCATTTCCCAATCGACTTCGGAAAGCACCTCTCCAAAAGAAGTACCACGCATCCACGGTGGCTTGTATTGCTTGAATTGACGACCATAAAATGGATGTCCCGGTGGTATCGCGACGTAGAAAAATTCTGGCCGTTCTCCTTCCACGGCCAGGCGCAAGGCAGCAGCAAAGTCTTCCTCCGTGATTTTTGGAGTATGCGGCGATGGCCTGAAACGAAGTTCAGGCTTTCCTTCGACAATTCCCACGCTTCCTATACCTAATCCTTCGGGTACATTGAAGCGAAACGCAAACTTGCCATCCTCGACGGAGCTGGACGTGGCGTATTCGATTTCTGAGTCCGCATCTTCGTCGCACGACGACATGCTGGACTTGACGGTCCGAGCATCCGTAGCTTCTTCAAAAACTGCTGCAGACATCGTTTTGCACTGGAGTAGACTGGACACGCTGTAGCTGTATTTATACTGCGCGCCAATCAAAAGGGTGATCCCCAGGGGTACTACCGCACGCTCGATCGAGCACGATGCGTGTGCGTGCGCGTGCACGTGTCGCTGAGCGCGCAAATATTTTCAACACTAAATTGTCGAGGCAGCAAATTGCGAAACAGCATGTCTGGCACCCCCATAGTATCTTGAGAATGAATATTATTGATCCAATAACAAGCCAAACATAATATTTTAATGTGTTACAATTTATAGGGTTGGATTCGGTACATAACTATAATATTATGTGACGTCAACAGATCAAAATTTAATAAAGTATAGTACCATGTCAACTATAGTTAAATTTCAGATTACGTACATGTCCTCATAGCAGTCATCTGAGTCTGGTTCTGAATCTGCATGTATGAGCAAGTAATACAGAGGGCATATCAGTGCTAATTAATATTATCCAGAACGTTATACATAATAATATAATAATAATAATTATTATTATACCTATCACTATAATTATGTATACATTAAGACACCACAGTAGCTATTTGCTATCAGTAAGGTTTATCCAGCCCCCGGTAGGTAGTTAGGCCTACCTGTTGTTTCATGTCCACCCGAGTCCACAGGACCAGTGGAGTCATCAGTATCAGCAAACTGAGCCATAAACTTAGCAAGTTGATCCACATCGTGCCGATAAGAACTTGTGACGTCTATAGCTACGATTTGAAAATGTACAGATAGACACTATAAAATTATTCACGCTACAACATAACTACCATTGTGGAGTCTTCACTTACCTACTGATTGAAGAACAGCGTTTCCCTGCTTTGATGTTTTAGCTGCTTTTGCCTTAATATGTTTCCTTCCATCTAGTATAGTACATAATATTATAGCTAATATGAACTGTTATGATACACGCACTCTTTACTTGCATTGTACACTAGCTATAGAGTGGATATGACATACGTTTTTGTTTGGGATGCTTTCCTCCATGAACACACGTCGATGGATCCTGCTGTATAAACACTTTGTTTTGTTTATCTGCTTCATCAATGTCGACTAATACATCCAAAAAGGCAATGGCAAGGCGAAAAGCCGTGCGGGGTGAGACTAATGTCGGGGAGGATTTAGAGCTAAGGTACACTTCCTCGATTAAATCCTTTAAGTTCTTAAAGCTACGAAGCTCTTTGGTGACGAAATGAAAAGCGTTGTGTGTTTCGGCCAAGTCCTTGTTGGTTTTAAGCTGATGCTTGATATCACTTGGCTTACAGGTGGCTACATGATAGAAGGGAATAAGTGCCGCTGTTTGATACACTTCGGCTGGAAGTGGCATCTTTTGAAACAGCCCCAGGAGGGAGGCTAAGTGGTATGTGTGCTCAATGATGCAAGCAAATCCAGCCGCGACTTCAGCAGCTTCTGGGGATGGTCTAGATTGTACCTTTCTCAGTTGCTTTCTGAGAATGCACATAAAACAAGTTACGAGAAATACGTCAGGAACATGGTCAAGACGAAAAGTGTTAGATTCTCTTCGGAGATCATAAGAAAAGAGAAGAGAGATACAAACGACAAGTGGCTTGAGTACTGTGGTGGTCAAATCAGTACAGTCAATTCGGCGTGATAGCTGCATGGGGTTGTCATAATATTCAGTTAACTGTACGTCTTGTAGCATGTGGGCGTTAGTTAGGAAGGTAGTGAAAAGGCAAACTCTCTCCAGCTCTGTTCGTTGCACTAGGTCATGGAGTAGATCTGTACTTGGATTACTGGCTTGGACTGGAATTCTGGAGTATGGATTTGTCCTAGTGCGGCCATATTCAGTCACCCGATGTCGGTTAAGCAGCTTGTAAATCATATGTCGGATTGGTAGCAGCAAATCATCAATGCATTTAGGACCTTCTAATGGTGATCTCTCCGGGATTATTTCAAACGTTTCAACAATGCCAGTTCGCCAGTGAATGGAATTGGCCACCATGGACAGGAGTTCCCGTGTCATATTCCCTTCTTTCACACCCGAAAGGATCATTTCATAAATTGATTCTAATGGTGGGCTGTCGTCACACCAATCATCCCAACTATCCCAGCCGTCAGTGCTGTAGCTACGGTGATGGTGCCTGCCACTGTGATCGACTGACTCAATATCGATGGCAGGAACTGTTGTTGCTTCATACGCCTCGTACGTGTACTGAATTGCTCTTGAATACTGCCCACCTGATTCACTATCAATAATATCATCAAACGGGGGTGTCATTTCCAGGTCTTCATGAGGTGTATTCCTTAACCAGCTTGCTGCGCTTTCAACAATGGGATAGCTGAGACCCATATTTTCATGCAATTTCCATCTTTCGTTGAGCCCTTCAGTGTAGTCGTTTCCACAGATTATCGATAGATTTCGTAAGTCGTGTTCGGGTATTTTGATGACATCTGCCAATCGGCGTGGTGTCAATTTCTCACATATCACGTCAGAGGGAGCACTGTTGAAGTTGACACTCCTTATTCCCAAGTTTAGCTCGCGGTCGAAGAACTGACAAAGAAACACTTCACATCTTCTCATCATCACCAAATCCGTGTCGTTGGTGAGGATTCCACAGGTATCCTCCTCACCACTCTGTGCATGTTTAGCGAGGTAAGAGTCAGCTTCGCCGATGCAATGTACCAGCTTAACACCCTCTGATTTTAGTGCCATCATGATCAGTGGCGGATCCAGGATTTCTAAAAGGGGGGTTGTAGTACACTCTTGCGCGCGAAGCGCGCGCAAAATTTTAGAAGCCACGCCCACTTTGGGGCAAAACCACGCCCATTTTCGATCGTTTTTTATACAAACTACTAGCCCTACCAGTCCAATCGATCTGTTTTCGAACGAATTTTCTTCTAAAGCATTCTAAGGTGAGCCATAGTAGGAGTTTTCTTAGTTCTATAGCCAGAAAGGGGGGTTCCATTTAGTTCATCATCAATACTTCTTAGTTTTAGATGCAGCCCAAAGGGGGGTACACTTGCACCCCCCTTACTCCCCCTGAATCCGCCACTGATGATGTGCAGAGGCACCAAAGGCTGGGGAAACCACATGGAGTAAGTCTCCAGCTCTTCAGTGGGATCATACTTGGATACTTGATTACAGTGTACCACTCGGGACATCTTTCCAAGATGTCTTCCCCTGTGAGTACTGAGCTTAGCTCTGAATCCAGTTTCATTGGACCCCCTTGCCCCGTCAACGAAAAATATCGGTTCGATTCCGAGGTGACGGAGGGCGTTAACGAACGCCACAAACCGCTGCTCGTACTCGATAACGTCTCCCCCGTAGATGTAGCTGTATGGCTGATAATCTTTTCGCTTGATCTTGGCTTCGTGAAACTCACTGAGTAGCCAGAAAAGAATGCTGAAGAAGTCACAGAGGAGCTTTGCTGCCTTCCCTTTAGTCTTGTCTTTGATTTGGTAGGCGAGATTGCTGAGGGAAACGCGACGTTGGCGCGCGAGAGGATGCCGTTGGAGGTACTTGAGTAGACCGCGGACACCCATCACTATAATAGCCGATATCTATTATTAGTACAGCGTTAGTGTATATAAAATTAATTTATACGCACTAGCTATAGCTATTAATTCATAATGATCATGCATTGAATGTAAGTTGTCATCAGCGGACCATTACTTAATTACATTAGTCTTGCCGTGCCACACCCGACATCATGGATATATACAAAGTATTAATAAGTGACTGCCTGTATCATTACACTGTCCATTCCGACAAACAGTTACACTACCATTACTCTATTGTGTACATTGGATCTCTTTTGTAATAATTGTGATCATGAATGTACATAAAATAAAATACAAGCTACCAACCATAATTTGCATACTGTGTGACAAAAATAATTATTAGTACATACTCCAGTCTGACAGAATTGGAATAGTAACATATACGACAACAAATTTGCATCTAAGACAGCGTATCTTTTTGGTCTTGATTCGTGTATCAGTAGTAATCACATGATGTCACATGACCACCAGTTGTCAAGCCGTGGGAAACACATCAGAGAGACGGTCCTCCTCTCGCAGAAACTGACGGTGTTGTCTGTAGAATTATTAGAGGAAAGAGTAGAAATTGAAGAGTTGATTATCAAATATCCTAATACTTAAATAATTGACCTTTCTCCATCACTACAATCCTCTATAGCTACAAACACTTACTGTGCAGCCAGCATGTCGACATGAAAGTCGATGAGTTGACAGATCCACTTGGCCTGGTTGGACTCCACAGGGTAATTCTTGTTAGCAAAGGCCTAAAAAAAGGGGAAAATAGTGTGTTGTTTAAACCACTTGAGTGCCCAGGCACTTCAATAATTATTATCTCAAGTTCAATCAGATTCCAATACACACAAGGACCACATGATGGCACTAAAATCAGAGGGTGTGTATGGACTATTATCCATAATCAGCATAATGTTCACTACTATTTTGGCAACTCTCTTAGAGTACCCAGAAGCACATACTTATTACTATAATTATGGTACATTGGGCTATGAGTGTCAACACCACTGTACATGGGCTAGCCGGCTGGGCTGTGTCACGCTGGGCTAGCCGGCTGGGCTGTGTCACACTGGGCTAGCCGTCTAAGCTGTGTCACGCTGGGCTAGCCGTCTGGGCTGGTGCTGCTATAGCAAGTGGTCATTTACTAGGAATGAACACATCACGTCATGGGTCACAGGTTTAAAGTCGGTACCAACAAACCAATTATGTAAGCTTCTGGACAAACTAATTACGTAAATTTTACGTAATACAGTTTTACTAAGAATAGCACAATTGTTTTGCTGAAGCATGCCAAGTGGTGCCAATACCACTAGTTCTAATGATATTCATTCTGCTGATCCTAGAAAAACGAACAATGAATTTTTACCCCAGACAGTATTTTACCAGGAAAGCACATGTACACCTTATGTGGCACCAGAGAGGGGGTTTTCCAAGCATCAAGCTGCCTTATTCATTAACACCACCAGTGCATACACAAGCATCCCAACTTAGAATTTTTGGTGGACATTCACTATTCTAAGGGAAAGCATAATCTTATTCCATGGTACACACACTTTTCTATGCACATTAGGATCACAATATCATCCGTGACAAGGGGAGATATGTCCTAGACAGACAGCAGATCTTAGAGGTCCTCAAAGCAAGATTGTAGCTGATCATTGCCACTGCTGATCTTAGGATGTACAGTATCAGTGGCAATTAAATTCAGTCTATATTTTTAGTAGGCTACTGAAGGAGGGATATAGGAGCAAATGGTCTATTTCAGCTACTGTGAGAGGACCCCTCAAACATCAATCCCATCACCTTCACTCACAACATTGTACTCACCAGGACAAACGTTCTCTTCGAGTAAGCCCAGTTTCTGAGGACGGAGTAGGACCAGGTGTCCAGAACCTCCTTGGTCTTGGGATCGACCCGCAGGACTCCCTGGGGCCCTACGCCAATGATGATTGGCTTCAGCTTCGTACTCTGCAGCAGCTTCTTACGAGGCTCCTGTGTGCATTAAGAAAAGAATCTTGAATCAGTCCCTTAATAATATATAGCTCCGTTCTCAATGCAAGCTATTTTTATGTACATGTATCTTGGTAGTCAAAACCAAATTTTTGATATTAACTTTTATGATCACTCAGCAAATTTATGATTAATTATCCAGTGTATGAGAACTACAGGAGATTGGTGATGGTATCTGAGTTGATCTTACAAGGGACACATGTACAGTTCAGTTAGGAGGGAGGAAGATATGCAAGTAGCTTTGCACTCTATAGCTGACTCACTCTGGCCGGGAAGAAGACTGTTTCGTAGGTAGGCAGCTTGGAGCAGTGAGTGTTGTAGGCCGCCTTGATGTCCTTGTGGTTCTTCATCTTTAGAATCTCTTGCTCTTTGTACATCTTCTGTTCAATGCCACGGATGCCAGAGTACTCCAGGGGAAGAAACTCAGTCGGTCTGTTTGGGGGGGGGGGGGGGGGGGGGGGGGGTGAGAGAGAAAGAGAGAGAGAGAGAAAGAAAGAGAGAAAGAGAGAGGGAGAGAGATAATGTATGTGTATGAGCACTCTTGCTATGAGTGATTTGAGTGTATGTGTAGTAGAACTTCATTGTTCCATTACTGATACAGCGCACTCAACGGAAGTGACTGTTGTAAATATATACATCATGCATACAACTAACTATAAATGCACACAGGGTACAATAGTAGATGTCGGTAACAATGGTGTAGGTACATGTACATTGTGTACGTGTAGCTTAGCTAGCGTAAAGTAATACTATACAACATACCATACATGATATACACTTGAAACAATCCCACTAACTAGTATATAGGTACATGTATCTCACCATACAATAAAAAAAACTTGGAAAAAAGCACACAGAGATGACTAGCTCACCTGCAGAACCCGACTACAGAGTGCACAGCTGTCCTGTCGAGGAAGTAGGACTGGTACTGTAGCGCAGCCAGCTTCACAGCGTCGTCGAGGGTACAGGGGACGCTTCCGTGAACGACAGACATCCAATTCTTGTGGAAGTCCTCATCTGGGTCCGAGATGAGCTCAGTGGAGAGGGCGAGACCGGAATCGGTAGCTTCATCATCGGGACTGGGAATGGGAAAATGTGAAATGGGGGAATTGTTAGGTGTGGTATTATCAATGAATAGTATGATCAGGGATGAAGCATTAACACAAGGGCTCTAGTATACATTAGGTAAGGGTCGTTAAACAGTCTAGTTCGTGGTAGGTAAAGGTCGTCGCAACTGTCTAGAATGGTAAGGGTCGTCATACGCGCGCGCGCTCAAATTGCATGCAATACAAACTGCGAGCTAAACTTACATGAGTGAGAGTATTCTGCTTGTTGTGATGCCCTGCATTCTGAAGGATAGGTTGGATTTGAGTCTAAATGGCTCCGTCCCTTGATCGGGGAGGCCCTGGCTGTCCACAATGTGAGTGAAGGAGCCGGCACGGTTGACCTTTCCATCTCCAATGTTACCCCCCTCCCCCTCCTTCAGGAAGGTGAGACACGCCCCCTCAACGTACATCTGGTAGTGATCGGGGTTGTCTGCAAACAGTGACGAGAGAAATGGTGACCGTTTTGAACAGTGATGACAAAACTTAGAGCAAGCAAATGAGTGCTAAGTTTGGGATTAAAACATTGACCTATATACTGAATTTTTCATGACATTGCATACTCAAATTCAGGGCCACAAAATACAGCAATCTCTTCTAGCAACTAGGCACTGGCACAATAATCTTTTTTATTCTACTACTGCCTCATGCACATGCCACACAAGAATACTACTAATAATTATTGTCAATGGACAACCTACCAGCTCCGATGTGGTCACAGAGTTTCTCCCTCAGCTCGCAGATGGGCTTGGTGATGTTGAAGATCTCGCGACACATGAGGCCGTTCGGCAGCTTCACGAAGAAGAGACGATATTCTCTCATTACGAACGAAAAATCCTACATCATTATCATCATCCATCCATCATAGATTACACACTGATAGTGCTTAGTTTAGTAGTACCACTTTTGTTTGTGGGTACTAAATTAGCAAAATTAGCGATTTACGCTAAAAATTGTACCCACGAATATTAAGTTTTCAACATTTTCGAATAAATAGAATGTTAACTTTTGAAAAATCACTAAAATGAGTACCCGCTAAATGCACTATTTCCAAAATCCACTAAAATTTGTACTCACAAATACTGTACCTTAAGGGAGTCTCCTGCTCTCATGGATTTCTGCTTGCGTTTCTCCGTCGCCGAATCATCGAGTGAATTGATTGTGCGACTTCTTCGCTGCTGAAGCAACTCTCGCTTGCCGATGCGAGGACTGACTCCTGCCTTCTCCATCTTCTTCCGGTGCTGGATGGGAGACGTGTCCGAGCGTCCAATCAGATGAGCCAAGGCTCCTCCTCCCTTCTGTACGTCCTTCTCGTAGAGGGTCCTGTTCTTCTTCGCTGCAAGCTTCAGTTTCTCCACCATTCCCATCTCGCTGGCAGGCCTCTCTTCCTCGGGACTGCGGTCGGCAAATGATATCTCTTCGTAGAGGTGTGGTCTTCTCGCTCGAGGTAGAGTGGACGTCTCGTGAGGAATCTCTAGCTCGCATTTCTGCTCATCCTCCCCCTCTCCTTCTCCTTCTCCTTCCCCCTCCCCTTGACTCTCGCTCGGGCTACAGGTCTGCTCGCGAGACGAAGGCTCTGACTCTTCCTCCACGATGATACTCGGTGCAGGCGCCCTCCCTCCCCCTCCCAGCTCACCCCCTTCCGCTGATTTTCTGTGAAGGTCGCTGGCGTTGGCGCTCTTTAGCAGTTTACTCGGAGAATCGTAGAGTTTCACGCTCTCAGAGATTTTGTATCCTTTGATGTAGTCGTAGAGTGGATTTAATTCCTGGGACCATCTCAGTCGGGCAGCTGCGTGCGCGGATCCAAGGAGGTCTGCAAAAGGATCAAGGTGTCTGTTTCGCTTCCGCAACACAATCCCGCCCTCAGTTTGACCTTTGACCTCATCACTTCCTCCTCCTCTTCCTGGGTCAAGGTTGGTGGGGGATTTCCCCACTTCAAACGAATCACCAAGCTCGTCGTCTTCATCCTCTTCCTCCTCCTCTGAAGTCTCCTCTTGGATCACGTTGCTCGGCGATATATCGACGGGACTTTCCCTAGCCGAGGCTGGAGTGCTGAGGGCGGGCTGCGACGTAATGCGTCGGTACGACGACACGCCAAGAAGCTGGTCGAGACGGATCTGGCCCTTTTCCGGGAGCGAGTCTTCGAGGGCGGGTGGGAGGTGGTCGTACTCACCCGATTCATCGCTCCAACAGCTGCCGTTGTCCTTGGCTACAGTCAAAGTCAGCCCCGGATTGGACGGAGTAGGGGTGACAGGAGCGGGTGTGGTTCTCGAGCTCCCACTCGACTCAGACATCGACAGCTGCTCATAGGGCTCCAGTTTGTCATAGAGTTCCTCCGAACTCGACGATTTGTCCCTCTTTGTTGACTTTCCTCGACCTCCTCCTCTCTGCTGCTGCTGAATCAGCGATTCTCCCTCTGAGCCGGCCATGAATTGGAACTCGTCCGTGGGAGAAAACGGTCCTCCCGAACTGGTGCTGCTACCGGGACGAAGAAGTGGAATGGTATCACTGGAGGAATCTGAAACCGGAGTAGTAGTATCCCTCCGTTGCTGGTCCACCGCCAAATCTTTACTCTTCTGCTCTCCTCCTCCTTTGGTGCCAGGTCTCTTTGGTGACTGCGTCAAGGGCGGAGTGCTAGCAGCCGTCGTGGGAGGGGTCACTTTCGTCGTAGACTGCGTCGTGGTCACCTCTCCCTTCGTACTCACTGGGCTCACCCGAATCCCGTTGCTCAGTCGTTTCTCCTTCCCGGCCGCCTCCGTGATCTTGTTAACTAGAACGTCCCGCGCCACCTGACGTTTTTCCACCCCTTTGTGTTCCGTGTCTCCGTTCACTCTCCCCCCAGAAGAGGAGGGGGAGCCCCCTCCTCCCCCTCCGCTTTGTTCGAGCTTTTGAAGCTCGTGTGAGCCAAGGCTGTGAGGTCGTGTTTTGTTCGTGTCTATAGAGTAGCCTCTCTCGCTCCTCAGCCGACTGTCCACCTCGATGTTCTGCTGCTGGGTAAGCTTGCTGATCGGGTCACGATTGTTGGAGCGAGCGGTTCGACGGTTCAGCGTGAAGAATTTGAAGTCGTTGTGAGGGGCCTGAGGCTCTGCTCGTGTATGTGAGTGTTTGTGGAGAAAACAGAATTTTAAGGATTTGAAAAGAATGATACATGTACATGTATGTGTATGTGTAATATGTAAGAGAGGGAGGGGGGAGGGAGAGGGAGAGAGAGAGGAGAGAGAGTGAATGAGCACTGATAGATCTTAGACTAGAGCTTATAAGCCGTACATCATCTTTCATTCGCTCACTGTGTAGAATGCATAGCACATACACTACTATCTCTCATTACCAATGTACCATGTATATCAGACATGCATGCGTACACTCAGCACCCTGAGAGATGTTTTTGCCCAGCCAGTCCAAGATCGATGGACTGACATTCCTGGCTGAGTGGCAAAAACAGATTCACAAACGAACTAGCCGTGTACCGCTACAAATAGCACGGTGCCCAATTGCACAAAGCGACGCAAACACTTTGCTCTGTGTGAGCGTGTAGCAATTTGGCAGAGGGTGAGATTTGAGGGGGATCCTTCGCTCAAAGACGGCACCTGCTTTACATTAATGACCCACCACACCCTTCAAATCCAATCAATAAAGATAACCCACACTGTAGAGTAAGTATATATAGATTTTCAAAGTGTAATTATCACCCATGGCCTGGCCCAAGATCTACTTTTTATAATATTATTACGTACATACGCAGACACATTTAGGTGGCAGTGCTGTATGTACATGTACTTTCACGTGTAAAGCAGCAGCAATCTTTAGAAACTTAGGGATGCCAGGGGAGAAAGAGAAGAGGGGAGAGAGATATAATATGGATGGTAGAAGGGAGAGAGAGAGAGAGAGAGAGAGAGAGAGAGAGGAAAAAGAATACGTAGTAATAAAAGTTAGTTTGTGTACGGACTAGTATCGCACCATAGTCAGCCCCCCCAGGAAAAAGACGCAAGATTAAACAAAACATCGATCGCCAGTGCAGTGGGAGGGAGATTTCATAAGCTAGTTTAGAACAATTCCCAACGGAGCAGGAGGCCATCAACAGGTCCAAGGTACACGCAGACACAGATACGTATTCGTTGCCTCAGGGTAATCCTATAGGCTTGTTGAGGGCTAAATTATCCAAGCTGGTTTAGTTATGATACTTAGGTCCACCCAAGGGTACATGCATACACACATGTACATGTACATACATGCACATGTACATGTATATACATGTATTTGCCTCGGGGTAATCCTATATGCCTATAAAGTGCTAACTATCCAAGCTACACATAGCTAGGATGATATTACTTACCGGATGAGAATTTTCTTCGCAGCGTCGACACCCCACTCTCTGGAACCTTAGACATTGGCGGGTTATTTCTCGCCTGCTCCTGTAATCAATGAATATAATTAAAAGCATCACTACTGCATGTCATAGATCGACATAATTTTATAAAAATGTACACGCTTATTATAAATACATGTATCTATAGAACTCGTACACATACATGTAGTGTTATGTAAATTAATTATATATCTCACAGAAAAAACAGAAATAAGGGATATATATACCATAGGATTAAACAGACATGTACGCTAACAACATCAATAAGTATCAACTCACTAGTGCTTTGTCAGGGTCTTTCTGGAATAGGTCGATGTAGTCACAGATCGGCTCACCATCGTCCGTACGGATATAGTAGTCACCTCCACTGCGAAGTTGCTATGGGCAACGGAAAAGAATGCACATTGCTATTTATGTATATGTATAAACACATTTTGCACAACAGTACAAGTGGAGGGAGGAGCTGGCATTAATTGGAAAAGCCTGTAAACTCATCATGCATGTACATGTATTGTAGCCATGGTTCTTACCAGAGTGAAAGAGTAGCCAGAGAAGGTGTAGTCCTTTATCTCACCAAATTCCCAGTGCTCCAGAACCTGAACGATCGATCGAGAGAAGATGAACAGATAACAATCACGCAACAATTATGCATGTACATGAGCTACACCCACGGCCGCCAGCATGCCCACACTGTACACTGTACTAGTAAACAGTTTATAGTCGCTAGTAGCGCTCTAGCATGCACCAGATTCATTGAACAATGGCAGAGCATTACCTACACCACCACGAACCACATCAAAGCTATTAGCAGGCACAGTTCATGACCAGTAACTGAAAAGCGTCATGCATAAATTACCATATTACATAGAACCACGGGGTCACAGTCAGCTACATAAACACTCACTTTATATAGTCATCCAAAGATGATCTAGTTCAAAATACTTACCAATTAGACAGTCTGACTATCAGATCATATGCACAGTATTATTCGTTCTCTTAATTTTGCCACAAATTCACAGCCACGATACAGAAAACACAGTGTAGCAAGAACCACATGTACGCATATCACAACGTAGCAAAACTTTTGCTACATGTACGTACGTACGTAGCTACTGAGTATTTCACTTTCTCGACAGCTGTTTACTCTTCGAAGCCCTAACCTCAGACAAACTAAAGCTAAGATGGCTACTTGACGTTAAATACACTGTACGTACGATAACTATTTCTACAGAATTGACTGATAAACTACACACGTACACGTACACGTAACTGTGTACACGTACGTAGCTATTTTCAGACACTAGCTAGCTGGCTCGCTTACTGGACGATCTGTTGTTCTTTTTGGCAGGAAAACTAACTGCAGCGGGGTTATATGTAGGCACAGGCAGCTGTCGCGGCGCTCTGCCCACCTTCCCCCTCGGTTACGCCATGCACAAAAACGACATCACTGTCTTGGCTATGTTTGGCAGCTAAGGGAGAGGCACGCAACACGTACACAAACTAGTTAGACAATCAAGCGTCCCAAATAAGCTAACTACGTATATAACCAGACAATGGAGCCACTAACTGGCTGTATAGACGAGAGAAAGTACTAAATTTTCTCCATTTTCTTTTCAAATAGCAGAGCTATGAAGTGACATCTAGTCGAAACGTTGGCAAGTTTTACCAAACAGTTAAGTTGTCCGCAAAGAATCTTCGTTTGTTTTCATAGCAAGGCTATGGAGAGCTTCATATCCGGTTATCAGACCAGGGACAATTTTTTAACAGTATAGGATAATATCAAGAGAGAAAGAGAGTTGTACAACTTGCAATCCCTTCAAAATAGCTGTACACAATGTACGTCGACAATGGAGTCAATTTGTACACCAATCCTCTTACATACGGTGTAGAGACTTGGACGATGACACAACAGAGAGAGAGAGGGTTTCCCTCGTGACAACAGACGATCAGCTAGCTATGCACACTGACAAGTACATGTACTGTAGTAGTAGTGGAGCTAAGCTAGTTTTAGTCTGCTTATGATCAACTAGCTAGCTAAGACTATACCACAGATATATATACACACTAATCATACAGATAGAGAGATACTGAATATATATAGAAAGAAAGAGAGAGAGAAGGGGAGATTTCTTACTCAATGGGTCTCTTTCTTACAGCTTTTCTCTAAAAAAGACTCAATCTCCCTTGGGACTTGCGTAACACCGATAGAAAGAAAAACTAACTGAACACGTACGCTACTACACCCTAGTACTTATACGCTGTTGCTGCTGGATCTGAGCTACTCAATTTGCATGCAACATTGGGATACACGGCCTTTTATGTTGCGAGGAATTCTCCATGTAGCTAAAAAAGGCAGGTGGTTAGTTAGAGCAGTGGAGAGGGGGCTTCGCATTTGGTGATTATGGAGAGGGTCATTGTCAACAAGCTGATTAGGGGTGACACCGAATATCCCCACTAACAAGGAAAAAGGTATGCAAGAACTAGTTAGCTATGCATACTACATTGTACATGAAGTACAGTAGAGTACAGTACAGAGGGAGAAACGATATTCAGGCCAGCATGAAAATTCAGTAGGTTTATCTTCCACTACCAATCCAAAATCTAAGGGGCTACCATCCATATCCCATTGGCTGCTCTAGGCAAATCTAATTCCAGCAAAAGAGAGAGCCACTTACATACACGAATGTATGTATGTACATGTAGGTGCCTAGCCTTAAGAACGAGGGGTGGTAGGCAAGGTTGAAAAGCTCTTTGTCAGAGTAGTCATGACCATATACACATGTACATATTATAATACAGTACGTAGCTAGAAAAAAAATATGTACATGTATATAAATGACAGACCTCCTATACCCCCCCCCTTGATATGCTTGCCACGGACCACTGGTTTTTGCCAGCCAAGAATGCAACTATCAGATTACAGAGGCAATATATACATGTACATGCTTGCACATATTATCGTACATGTAGACATGACGCATGCACGCCACCATTAACTACTGTTATCATATTTCAAACTGTTACCGTGGAAATGGCCTAAATACCTACACGCTTTCTCATGTACATAAACACACAGGGATAATTATGCACAATGGGTAACCCTAGACTACTACATATATCAGTGTATCATGTGACCAACCGCTAACTATCATGTGACCAATATATTGGCATCATGTGACGATCACGTGACATTGTGCCCCGCCTACTCACACGTACTGTACCTTTGGTGTCTTGCTGTCCATCTTGTAGACGCCCTCCGCTCCGATGCCTATCCTCACCAAGTTGTGCTGGGGCATTCGTACAAAGCTCTTACCCGACAACTCCTGCAACAAAAGAAGAGAGGAAAAGCATTTTTTTAATTAAGAAGTGTACACTATGTAGGGGGTTGTTAAATTTTAGAGGTCTGGGGGGCAGCATGGTGAATGGTAATTTTCCACCCCCTGAGGTTGATTCCCCCTCCCTAAAATTTTGAAATAGTATAGTGCACATGGAGAGTTCTACTGAAGTTTTATGTCCGATGTCCCTTTAGCTCCTGAAGAATCAGCAAAAATTGATAATTCCGATCTTTCCATGCTACTCTATCAAGATCATTATAAGTAATAAACACATTCTTGTCAATTCATGTAAAGCCATCACCACCAATTAAGGGTTATAACACAATTACAGGACTAAAAAGGGGGTCAATTAAACAAATTGCTGCATCCTATCCCAAACAACATTATCAGCCTCAACACAATTATCAAAATCAATGAAATCACCACATGTCAAGAGCTTTTAATAGCAAGAGGAAGAGAGTCACAAGTGCACAGTACATGGTCCACCAGTCCACCAGTCAGTGCCATTGGTAACTAACTCCCTTCCTCTGGCTAGTCAGCAGCTAAAAGCCTCCAGGATTTGAGCTGGCCCAGTAGTAAAGGAACTCTTCTCAGTTAACCTACCCACAACAATACCAACCCTATTGTTCTGACCTAGTCACTGCCTAATGCATCTTGTCATAAATAAGCTACATGTAAGAGAAGTAGACACTTTAGCTAAGGAAAATGAACTACATACTCCACACCATTACACTTTTATCACTATGTACCTCAGCTCAGCTCAGAGCTCCCAACATGAAATGAGCGAAGTAATTGTGAAACAAGGAGCCTTGACGACCCCTTACCAGCTAAGCTCATTCCTTTAATATATACAGTGCCATACAGCTGTCATCCACTTTCAAATTCGCTACTTTCATTGTATAATATACACACATGGTTGTGGTCGAAAGCTAGCACAAACTGAACGGACACAGCTACACTGTACACATGTACATGGCTAACCTTTCCATGAAAGAAGACCATCTTCTTGAAGTCGGGCTGCTCACCGCCGCCGCCGCCCTCTTCATCCTGTTCCTGGTCGACCACCAACAGGGGGACAGAGTCTGTATCCATGGCAACCAAGGCTCAACAAGTACTCACCACCCACCGCCGCTTCGGGTACTATCCAATAATTATTGTACGGGTGCCTGAGAGTGCACTAGCTGCACAGGTGTCCATTTGTATGTGTGTGTGTGCACGTGTGTATGTTAACAATGTTAAGTGTGAATGACATTATGTACACATACTAGTGAGTTATAGTATATGCGTGCGATCAAATACTGCATTATGTATGTGATACTATGCGAGTAGTGACTGCATATGTTTGCGCGTGTTAATGCATATGACTATGAGAGTAAACAGAAGCGATCGAGGTCCCATTACTGACGAAGCTCAATGAGCTAGGCTTCACTCACCAAGCCAGCTATACATGTACCTAGCTACATGTACATGTAGCTGATCAGATATATTCCAGCTACCCCAGCTAGTAGGTCAGGGGGTCTCCACACACTAGCCAAATTAGCCATTTGGTACTGTTTCCTTGACTTTGGCTATTACCCCCTATCTGGACTGGACTGGGCTGGGTAGCCAATTTTTACCATACTTTCCTATACAACCTGCTGTTAAAGGTCACCACTAGTCAGTAATGTCTTGGGAAATGGTTACATGATTGTGTAAGCTTGGGAACCTCAGCTAGTTCAAACAAACTTCACCTTACCATAAATCACGAATATTTTGTGTCGAAAATATTTCATGCAATAAATTTCATGCTAAATAATTTTCGGACAAACGACCCTGTACCACATTATCGTTAATATTGCGCATGTATTTCGTGCGTTTAATTTTCGCACAAGCCAGGCTGTCCGAAATATTTTAACAACGAAATATTCGTGATTTACGGTATATATATACATACTGTACAGCAGCTGCAGGCATCCACTGACAATACCATACCCATGCATACATACAATGTCATAATATAGCCTACCCTATACATCCCACTGCACTATAATTATATTATAATGACATTAATTTTATAGTGATCTTTCAAGGGTTAAATCTGTGCGCACAGCTGCACATTATTATATTATTAATTACAGCTCGATCAATAGGTGATCTCAGCTGGCTGGCTGAAAGGAGAGGAAGGAAACGAGTCCAGCAGTGGCACGACCGATCAAACCCACCTTCCTCCCAACAAGCCACCACCGACCCACAGGAATGATAAACAAAATAATTTGGAGTTACATATGCACACCTGATGACAACTAGCGTACAATCTAGCGAAACCGCTCTATAAGCTAGGATACCTCCTTTAATCGGGATAGTTTAACACACACTCCATAAACTCACAATGCAAATGATATATAATTTAAAACTATGATATACATGTAATTATCATGTCTACGTATGCGAACAAGCAGCATAGCAGTACATATACACAGCTGTAACAGTTACGACGCCATCACACAAAATATGTAAACAGTACGTGCACATGTGCAATGTAGCATGGCATGTACATGTACATGTACATGTGGCATGCACATGTAGCATGTATTGCATACCTACTACAGGCTAGCTAGGCTAGGCACTGGCAAAGCTAGTGTAAGAGGCTTTTTAACTTTGAATGCAATCAGTGATGTTGGACTAATTGGTGACAGGTGGAACTCGGCTATGACAAGAATGCAGGCTGTGGAGGCCGTGGCTTAGAGGGTCACCAGCGGAAGGAGCTGGTCAAGTGACTATTGACTCTCTCTCCTCCCCCCTCTCTTCTCTCTCCTCATTTCACCACTGGCACAATCATGACCAGAAGAATCACCCTCTCTCTCTCTCTCCCTCTCTCTCTCTCTCCCCCTCTCCCTCTCTCTCTCTCTCTCTCTCTCTCTCTCTCTCTCCCCCCCTCTCTTCTTTCATACAAACTCATGGCCAGAATTATTATGACTAAAACTTGAAACATCAGTCGGAGAATTATAACAAGCAGATAAAAGTTGTCTCAACAGAATTGACACTTTCAATGTTTGCAAATAGCACAGCAGATACAAGCCTGTACATACCCTCAAACAGCAAACCATGACACACACACACACATACACACAGTGCATAGCTATATACATGTACACGTAGGAGTGCACGTATATACCAGCTGACACCAGGTGAGGTCCAGAGAAAGAAAACTGTAAATACCAGAGAGAGGAAAGCTTTAATTTGAATTAAGGCTAGTCAGTGAACGACGTGTGTGTGTGTTTGAGATGGAGATTTACGTGGACAGGTTATATTAATTTTGAACTTGCCATAAGTAAGTCATAGCAGAGGCAGCCTCAACATTGCACATCATGGGGCTATAAATCTATGTGGTCATTACTATTGTATGCTTTGCTTCATGCATGTGTGTGTGAAGGTGTCAAATATTAATACTAACACACTTCATATATATACACCGAAACCGCCAGTAAACTTTAACACAGTGAGAAAGATAATAGTTATTCTTACTACCATCTATAGGGTGGCTGCATGTGTGTGTGGCTAAATATAGAACTTGTGTAAATATATATATAGCACAACAGAGACACATTGGAATTGTTATGTTGAGGTACATGTACATGTTGTCCTTCCTGTTTGCTATTGTGTACAATACTACTATGCTAGCTGTAGGGGGATATTTTAATTTTATAGCAAAGTTCTATAGATTTAGCAGCCCCCAATTACTACTTACATCAGTTCCACAAGCAGCTAGCTAGCTTTCCCCAGCTGTGGTTAAGCTATTGTACCCATTTCCTGTTATTGTTGTTAATAGAAATACTGTGATAAGGTGACAAATTTACACCAGAATAATAGATTAGCTCCATGTTCTAATCATGCATGTATCATCAGGCCATAATTCCCTCCTCCCCCCCCCCCCCCCCCCCCATCTCTCTCCCTCTTTCTCCTCTCTCTCTCTGTCTGTCTCTCTCTCTCTCTCTCCCCCCACCCTCCTCTTTCTCCCTCCCTTTCTCCTTTTCCCTCTGGCAGACTTAAGTGAGCTACACAGCTATATAGCACATGTCATCTTGATGTTTACACTGTTGTTGCCATGCTTCTATCCAAGCAGCTGCTTGATTCCTTGTCTCTCTTGTTGATAAACACAACCACATGCATAGCAGATTGATAATCTAGCCTCTTCATGGTCAGATCTCTGTTCATGTTTTGAGTTCAAATCAAAATCTTGTTTCAAAAACAACTACTGAAGAGGTAATGAAACTCTAACAACAGAGTCACAGTGAAGTATACAGTGTTTATTCCATTCTAGGGTCTCATTATTATTAAAAGTAGGGAAAGCCAATTGTTAAGGGGCCCCCCAGGGGGCAACAGCACCCCCTGGTCTGGTCCCCAGAAACAAATTTTATTTGGAGAGAGAGGGGGCAGGGATGAAGGAGAGAGAAGAGAGGAGAGGGAGAGAGAGAGGGGGGGGGGGGAGGGAGGGAAGCCTAACAAAAGGACATCTTCATGCCTGAGTGAACACAGTATGTCCTCCTATTTGTAAGAGCAGATGCTCAGAACAAGCTCCAGACCCTCCATCAAAGGCAAGTGAGGCAGCACCCTTTACTATATACAACTGACAGCTACTACTCTCCCAAATATAAACACCCAAATATAAACCCATGCATGCATGCACACAAATTTTCAACACAAGCCACATATGCATACAATATATATATCATTCCTCATTTATTGCTGCACATACATGTGCTCACACGCCAGCTATACCTCCCTCTCTCTCTCTCTCCCTCTCTCTCTCTCTCTCTCTCCCTCCCTCTCTCTCTCCCCCTCTCTCTCCTAGATCCCACCACACACACACTAGGTCCATGCAGCCTATAGCTAGCTAGCCTAGCCTCACACCTGCGTGTGTTCTATTGTCGTAAACAAGATTACCATGGCTAATTAGATCAATCCACAGTAAAAAGTGTGTATGCATGCAACCAAGTCCTACCTGTATGTCTGGCTGCTCTATAGAGAGAGATATGTGCTATACACACATGTAGCTACTGTATAATATACCACCCAGCACTAGTAGTCTTATACATACGTACATATGCAGTATTTACGAAAGCACTTGGCACTCCCTACAGTCTCCTAATGGGCACAGGCATATCAATTACCGGCAAAACACCCAGAGAGATCGTTAAGTAAATGGGCATGCTGGTTAGCGGCTCTGAATGGAAGGTATTCTAATCGAGGCAGTGCAGTGCAGGCTACTATAATAGTATAATATAGTATAGGCATGCAGGCATGAAGGCAGTCGTACAAGAGCGATACCATTTATGAACTAGGACTGCAAGCATGACTGGGTCACGCTATCGATAGGCCAGTGAGAGAGAGTGTGTGTGTGTGTGTGTGTGTGTGTGTGTGATAGGCCAGTAAGCGTGTGTGAGTGAGTATGTGCCCGTACGAAACGAAAGTTACTTTGCCAAGAAGCCTAAGTAAGTAAAGTAAACTGAGGAGAGAGAGAGAGAGAGATCTAGAGAGGGGGGGGGAGAGAGAGAAAGAGAGAGAGATATAGTGAAAGAATGTTATCTATACGCATAGAATTCAAAAGCTTTCATCTTTCATAATGCCATTCACAATTCTATAGTTACACCTCATGCTGAGTATACATGTATGCCATCTCTACCACCTCCTATATAGCTAGCCAGCTACCTACCTCACTTGGCTATCAATCAGTTGCTCAAGAACAAATTCTGCTAGTGCAGACCAAAAACAAACGCTGCTTCAATGCCCATACATAGTTCTATGGCAGCAACAATTGCCCCACACCTCGGGGCCTAATGTAGGCAAACAAGAATTAATAAACTAACTATAACTACCATAGCTACAGCAGTCAGCCAGTCAGCAGTGAAAGTAAAATAGTCACAAGACTCGGCAACTGTTTTGAAATCGAAAAATTGCACAGAAATGGTTTCTCATTCATAACCTAGCACAAGGATAGAGAGAGATATGTGCTACTTGAAGGTGAAGAATCAACCGAGCCCTTGTTAAGTAAAGCGCACAGTTTGGACAGTGTCAGATTCAGTTGTGAAATCGCACAAAGTCGACATGCATAAAAATTAATGGTTTCACGGTCGTTAGCAGAAGGATAGAGGGTTTATGAGCCTCACTTTCATAACTCAAGAACCAAACCGAAATTAATATTGTGTCCATTGATCTTGAGAGTCTCAGAGAGATCCATCATGGAGACATTGTTTATATAGGTCACTCCGCATGTTTGAGGTCTGTATTAATGACGGATTTTATTTCATGTCGTAAATCAACAGCTGACTCGTAGAAAAATAACACAAGTCGGCTGGATGCATAATATATACATAACATGACACAATTATATACACGTACATGCGCATTGCAAGTGGTATTCTACAAAAATCCTCTTAACCAGGATGCACTCCATTAAATTTTACTAGATTTCAGAAGCTAGGATTCGAAATAACATTACCGCACCCTTGTCCCAAACCTACTTCCAGCACTGAATAACTGGTATGTATATACATGTAGGAGTCTTTGGATGAGGCTATATGCATGTACATTTAGCCCCAAATGAGACATCATTGTACATGTACCTTTAGTAGAAAAACTTACTAATATCATCGCTGGAACCCATGAATGGACAGATCGATACCTATGTATGGCAATTACCTTAGCTATGCAGCTGTAGTTTGTATGCCACGCCCCTCTCCCACGCCCCCACACACCCAGGGGACAAAAGGCCATGCACTACACACTGCACTGCACACACTGGCAACTGGCACAATACAATGTACACAGAGGAATGGACATTGTTGAGTAAGATTAGCTACCACAAAGTGATCAAAGCTACAAATTTTTACGTCCAGACAGCAGACATTCATCCTAGCCTCACCTAGCCCAGCACAAGCACACCTGGGCCCCCAAAACTGCCCCTCTGCATTCCAACCTGTGGATATTCTAATACAACTAGGCAGCTCCTGTATACAAATTGTATACATTTGAGTACACTCTCCATCCCATATTTATATTTGCGGATAGCTTCACTGCTACTAACAGGTGATATACAGATAGGGGGGCCCCAAGGGTGGCGAGTGCCCACCGACTCTGGATAAATGAACGGTCTGCATGATGTATATAGCTGACTAGCAACGACCGAACCGAACGTGTACGCTTCAACGAACACGAAACGGAATCTCCCACACATTTCACTCACACACGGTACAGCGACCTTCACATGTCGAAACAGGCACAGGCTGCCAACTAGGTCGATCGCTGTACCTGCCACCTATTATGTCAGATATAGGCTACAGCCCCTATTAAATAGTAGCTACGCGCATCGTAGGCCTAAATGGCCAAAGAGAACAGCCATAGAGCAGCGATCGACTTACCTATGGTATAGTTAGTCAACAGCCGTGGAGAGACGGGATCACTGTGTAGACCTCGCTTACCCCAGTGCTACCAATCCAACCTTGAAAACAGTTGAAGGTGGAGAACTTGGATACGTTTTATCCGTGCCCCTTCTCTCTCTGGTTTAATGAAGATATTCAGCAAATTCAAATTGATAGAGCGATTGTCCTCCTCAAATTCAACAGCTTCCTCTCTCTCTCTCAAAGACCAAAATAGCGGACAAGGAGCGCCACTCCACTGGCTGCTCATTGATTAGCACTAATTGGCTTTCGTGGTCAAGCCCAGTGCACCGAGCACATCCGCGGTTTGCGCGCATGCACGCTGGAATGGAATGTCCGGAACGGAATGCATAAGCCCACTAAGGAATGGATTAGGCATGCACAGTAATAATTATATGGCTGTGGTTTCAATATTAATAGAGGAACATCTATCCGTTATTAGCACCTACCAACACGCCCACAATCCTGCTAACTAAATCTCTGAATTCTGTTCCATTCCATAGGACTATAAAAAAGAATCAAGAATGGGAATACAAATAAAACCACAGCACTCCATTGTTAAGTCACCATAGGGTAAAGTACGTACTTCCTCTGGCCAGAATGAAGGAAGCGTGCCTCAAACCTGAGATCACTTGAGTGATTTTGGCAGAGGCAGGTCCTAGGCTGGCCAAGGAGATAAAGTGGTTACGCCACTAAGTACAGCAATTGCATCTTGAATCGACACCAAACAAGCATGTAATTAGACCCCATCAGCAAAGGTGTTACAGTATATATAAATATATAATTATTACAGGGTATGTAATAAATAATATGCTAGGTCTTGTAGTGTGTGCTGATCGAGTCTCCAGTTCCCATCAAGCTTCTTTCCAGGCCATTGTTTTCGTGGTGACCAAAGATTGTCTTAATTCACTGTGGGGACAACAAGCTGCTGTGATTTACATAATTATATTACACACTATATAATGGGTGTGAATCACTGGTAATTGTGCTAATTGGCTTCATGATGATTGCATGCAAAATGCATACCTATCAACAATGCCTAAATTGCTGAGGAGTGCTAATGAACCACTTCCATCCACCATTCCATAATCATAAACACTGTAAGCTATTATTTACAAGTTAACTCCACTCTAGCTCTGGTGTGATAGTAGCAACGTTAACTGAGTGTAACAAAGGCCAACAATCATTGCAGTTACATATTATGGTTACCATGGTGATAACTTCATCTGATACGTAATATTAAAGTAAATCGTGTAAAAATCTACTGTGAATTTCTTGTTACGTAGTTCATAGGTCTACACATTACTACACATTGATAATTATTATTTGGGGATCAAAAATACAAATTTCTACCTACTACAATGCAGTGTACGCACACAACTTTTCCACACAATGTCATAAAAGCTACACAACAAATTGTTATAATTTTTTTTCATGTGGATTCTATTCTTGCAGAGTCAGCATTTTTTGGACCCACTACATGCTTGGTCTCCACTGGTAGGTAGTGCTGCGGACGTAGCCAAGCTTGGCAGCTAGATCATCACCTTCCTTGGGACCACGGCTAGTCATGTGATGTGTGTGAGTGTGTGTGTGTGTGGTGAGGGAGGGGGTGGGGAGTAGGTGGAGGGGAGGATAATATGAAGAAGAAATTGTAATAATACAGTTATGCTAAGGAGATTGAGAGACAGCAGGGGGAGAGAGATGGAGAGAGAGTGGGGAGGGAGAGAGAGAGAAAGGGAGAGGGAGAGAGGGGGGAGGGAGAGAAAAAGGGAGAAGGAGAAAGAGAGAGAACACTGCCTCTTACCTTCCATACTTGTATTTGATTGGTGGCGGTTTGTCTGCATCGATGCGGTGAAGCAGTGGAGTGAAGATCCTCCAGGCCTCTGCCAGCTCATCACTAAAGTCAACGACAACAAACGAAACTTGAATAGAAAACATTCTGACATTGTATACATACACAATATCAGGAGTAGATTTACTCCTGACAATATACGTGTACAGAAAAGGGGTTTCTTCTGAGCAAAGAAGTTATTTTTCCCCGTATGCAGCCTAACTATGCTACAAAGGGCCTGCATGGGTACGGGTACGTATTAATAAGGCTATCAATACTTACCTTCGCACAAAATGTCCCTGGTTTCCACTGAACACATCGAGTATCAATCGTTCGTAGGCATCTGGAAGACGAATGTCTCCGTAGCGGGCCCTGTACGTCAGGTCCAGCTCGCTCTCCAAGGGTTCAAAGGACATTCCCGGCTGTTTTGTCATGGTCTTAATGTACATGGCCTCGTCTGGCTGAAGCCGAATGACGAGCTCGTTCCGACGACTTTTCCCGCCAAAAATGTCCCCGGGAACGTCTCGGAATTGGATACGAACTTCGGCCTTTCTCTCATTCAAAGCTGTGAACAGATAAAGCAACTCATAGTTAATTTTTTTTAGTACATGATTGCAGGGCATGGACAAGTGGATATGGTAAAGGGTCGATAAATTCTAATGCTCAATGATGCTACCAGCTGTAATCGCAGACTTGGCTCCTGCATTGCAAAATTGCTCTCATACATGTACATGTATATGTACCTTTTCCGCACTTTAGAATGAATGGTACACCGTCCCATCGCTCGTTCTTGATGCGAAGAACAGCCATGGCATAGGTGGGCGTGACCGACCCCTTGGGAACGGTCGGGTCGTCAAGGTAACCGAGCTTAGCATCGTCTTTCTCCGCCTCAGGGTCACCCACATACTGACCGAGAACACAGTCCTCCAGCTCAATAGGGTCAATCGAACGAAGAACCTTGACCTAATAGATAATAATTATGATAATGATGCCATGAGCTTACATAACCAAATACATGTACCTTAGGGCTACGATTATTTGCGGGTACAAATTTTAGCGGATTTCGGAAATAGTGCATTTAGCAGGTACTCATTTTAGCGATTTTTTTCAAATTTTAATATTCACGGGTACAATTTTTAGCGAAAATTAGGCAAATCGCTAATTTCGCTAAATTTAGTACCCGCAAACAAAAGTATCTTTTAAGGTAGAGTCTCTCTCTTCTTTCTCCTTCCCCCCCCCCCCCCCTCACTCACCTTCTCATCTCTCATGTCCTCAGCCCTAGTTGAGCAAGGCTTCTCCATGGCAGTGAGGCACATGACCTGAAGGAGATGATTCTGCATCACGTCGCGAATGATTCCAAATTCGTCGAAGTAGCCGCCACGCCCCTGAGTGCCAAATGGCTCCTTAAACGTCACCGTTACGTTGGCTATGTTGTTGCGGTTCCAAATAGGCTGGAATATTGCATTGGAGAACCTGGAAGGAGAGAGAAGGGAGGGGGAGACAGAGGAGAGAGGGAGAGAGAGAGAGAGAAGAGATAGCAAGGGAGGAATGGCAGCTGATGACCTTTACCAACCACCACCATTTACCTGAGCACGAGAAGGTTCTGGACCATCTCCTTCCCAAGGTAGTGGTCAATGCGGTAGATTTCCTCCTCCTTGAAGAGACCGGCGAGATGTTCGCTCAATTCCGCCGAGCTGTCCGAGTCCTTACCAAATGGCTTCTCAACAATGACACGAGACCAACCACTGAAAAAAAGACGATAAGAAAATTACAGACACAATCTTATTTACGATATTTAGTAAATAATCGTTTTTTCAGCGAACGATTCTCTTTATTTGACTCCCTCCTCCTTATTTGCAGACTGATAATATTAATTTTTTCAAGAGTACATGTTCTGGCCGGAGATACATATATATCCTAGCTAATAAATCTCTCTCTCTCTCTCTCTTCCTTCCATTTATTAACATTTTCTTACTAACGTTTTGCTCATGCATGTTTTCTGGATGTGCTCGGTGACACTAGCAAAGACTGAGGGTGGAAGGGCGAGGTAGAAGAGCCTGTTTCCAGCCTCCTTCCCGGACTCGAGCTTGCTGATCTCGCTGTTCAGGTTTTGGAAGGCGGACTCTTCCGTGTAGGAGCCTTGCACGTATGTGTTGATGGCCCAAAACTTCTCCACCTTATCTGCTTCATTGTCCTTGGCCTGAAGGAGAAGATGATAGCAAACGGAACCAACTCGAAATGCAAATAGAAATTAAGATGGCACAAGTGGACCAAGATGAAATGATAGAGCATGCATTCACAATAAAGAAAAATGCTAACCCCATTTCTAACATAGCAGCTGCACCTATACGTACATGTACATGTATACACTCAGCACAATCTACAGTGGATAGGTTTTCACAAATTGTACTATGGAGCATATTGGGTCTCTAAGAGCCCTTGGCAGAGGATATGCCTAAAATTTACAGGAAGACACATCCACATCATCACTATCACATATCACAACTGATATCCATCCCCCCTCAATGATTTGAGGTTTGCAATACGTACTACAACAGACCATACCTTGAGGAAGGGCTTGCACTTCTCCTTGATAGCGTCGATGGTGAGGTTGGAGCGAGCATAGCCCACTATCCTGGTATTGGGAGGATACAGCTCGTCTCTGAACAACGCCCTGAGGGAGGATTAAGGGGAGGGAGGGAGGGAGGGAGGAGGAAGAGTAAAATATTATTATAATGAATTAAGGAGTAAACTTGATCACTTGAGAAAGATTAATCGTCGGTGGTGCAGTGGCTTACCATAAGGTAGGATAGATCTTCTTCTTTGCAAGATCACCCTGTACGTAAAATTTAATGTGCGTGTGTGTGTGTGTGTGTGTGTGTGTGTGTGTGCGCGTTAACATTCTTTCATTGCACTGATACTGTCAGGTTCTCAAGTGCATTATACATTTCAGTGAATCCCTAGCAATCAAAGATAATGAGGTATGTACAGCATGCATTGGTATATATACACGTACAGACTGGATCAAATCTTCGTGACTACAGTGCTCTAAATCACTCACAAAAAATTGCAAATTAGGAGCCACTTAAGCTAGTAGACACAGTGATGAGCCAATGCGTATGCTATTATAATGGAAGGGGGGAGGTTGCAAAATGATACTAAAATTTCTGACCAAGTTTTCGAGATAAGGCAGGCCTCAGCAAGCAAGGGGTATGCAATAAAAAGTGAAGATCAAAAGAAATAAGCCCTCAAAAGGAATTGTGTTTACATCACAGCCACCAACTAGGGGTTGGGGGAGGCAGGGAATAAAGGTCATGGGACAAAAGCAACAGCCAGCTAGCTAAGCCACATGCACATGATACACAGTACACACACATAACATATGCCTATACACACACCACCCACTGCTGAGCCAAAAAGCAGCCATTTTTGTGAGCCAAACGCTCCAACTAGCCAACTCACCGATGCTCCGAACACCACAAAGACGTGAGAGGCGTTCTCGAAGGCGCTGGAGTCCTTTTCGGCCATTGCTGGAGGTCTGCTGCTCGGCTTTATAGTTCTTAGTGGTGCTCGAGTAGCTGTAGCTGTAGACGATTCAGGGGCGACGATGCTCAGGACACTTCCGGCCTTAGGGGAACCGGAAGTACGCTCCACACTCTTTACCCATGGCGGCAGGCTACCTTGCTGCTGTTCTCGATCTCGCGATCTATTGCCCGAGCCTCGTATCGGACCGGAGCCCATAGTACAGATACTAAGAAACTTTGTCTCTTTCGTTGGTTTGCAGCAGATTTCACTTGTATACTGACTTCAATTCGTTCGCAGGATGCAGTTGAGACCGAAATTACTATAGGTAAAGGGTCGTCGAAAACAACAGCTTTTCGATTATCTACCAAGTGCATGTACTTCCAACAGTTGTGGTTTTTAATAAGGCTGTGCAGGAAGTTGAGAACACTACATAAACATTATCAGATCCTGGAGCCAAATTATAATAATATTATAGTAGTCATCCTGACCAAATAGCCAATGCAATACATCATGACATTGTACTATTGCACATGCATCACAGTGGCCCTGGCCCTGGGGGCCTGCAGACACATCAGTACATTAATGAAAATTGATTAGCTACACAAAGCAAGGCAATTACTGTATACATGGAAACTTTTATGAAACTCAAAATTACAATATATTATTGTTATACTTCATAAACTGATACAGTACATTTTACACTCTTCCACCAAATTTGTGATATCTCTGATACTCCTCTATAAGTGTTTGGAAGCTGTCTCTAGTTGCTGCATCAATGGATGCCTTGATGAAGGCTATATCCTTTGGCGTGCACAGCTTCAGCAGGTGGAAAACACCAGAAAGAAGTGCTTTCTGTGTGAAGAGAGGGAGACAGAGAGAGAGAGAGAGAGAGAGGGAGGGAGAGAGTGAGATAGCACACATCACTAAACTGGATTGCATTGTCAAAACTTTTACCTTGACATCTTGATTGAGGACAGCTCCTTGAGATGACGTCAGAAACACATGGACAATGTATACTGCAAGCTGTAGATTTGTAGATTTTTGTCAAGAAGCAGTTGCTTCAACTACGACAAATTTAACATTCAAGATGGCTGCATCATTACCCACCTTTGTGAATGATGACTTCTGGGAGAGCATTTCCATCAGCCTACATACATTACATGACAATGACATCATTGATTATTAATTGCGATCACCTACCGAGATAGTTTTGTTGCACAATGAATGCTAACTTCCAGCAAGGCGGGACTAGGACCAGGATCGGCTGACGATGTCCCACTGACTTCAGATGCAGCAGCAGTAGTGCTAACCGCTTGTCCTAGCTTTATGACTATTCCCAGTAGCTGTGAAGAAATGGCTAAGGATTTTTTTAGACAAGAGATTCATCAATAATAACTATGTAGTTAGTTACAATCGGACGAAAGTATTAAAAAGGGGTAAGCATAAGGATATTGTTGACGGATGCTACGATAGGTGAAGGGGCAGAGGTTGCTACGGAGACGTGCTGCCTCAGGACTCCGAGTAGTAAATCGGTCTCAGCAACAACCAGAGAAGCTGTCACTCTATATGTATACAGAAGGATGGATGCACCGTGATCGCATGTAGAAGACCTAGCTAGTAGATTAGTTGTTGGTGAAAATTGAACTTACAAATTGGGAGCAGCTGCCTTCAGTTTAGCTGCAAAAGAGCACAGCTCTAGAGCCAGCAACACAGAGGTGTGGTCAAGTCCAATCTGCTTGAAGGCAAAAAATTACACACAGTTTTGGTGACAGAATCAAAGAAAGAAAGAAGTCATACTGAGGTAGGAATGGAGACAAGTTGAGCAACGAGTTGAATGGTGAGAAAGACAGCAAAGATGTCAGATGAGTACTGAATTGAGATAGACTGACACACTGATAGGACCTACATACAAAATAATGCAAATATGGGTAAAATCTGTAATAGAATCTGATGCATGTTAATACCTGCTGTAAATATTTTCTGATTAAGCTTCTCTTTTCCTGAGGCAGTCTAGAGTTGCCAACGACAACACTCCATGAGAAACAGAACGTCAGCACAGAAGACAAAGAGTAAGTTTCCTGCAAATTCACAAGTATGAATAAATTTTAGCCTCTTTCCAATCCCTCCCTGTAGCTTTTCAAGGTTGCATGAAAAGCTGGGAGATCAGACCGCATGGGGATATATTGACGAGGCTCCATAGATCTATGTAGACGAATTAAATACTGTACCTTAATGCAAAGCAGCTGCTCCATGATTAAGTGGAGTTCTTCATTGCTTGCAGCTGTCAACAGTGTCGATAGAGTTCTAGAGAGCTGCATGCACATGGCACTAAACATGCTCACTCCTGTTCCCACCTCAAAATGGCTGGAACTTTTAGCAGTACTAGAGGAGCATTCAAGACAGTGAAGAAGCTCATGGCTGTTACTGCTCTTTAGTTGGAGAGCTTCACTAAACATGCACCCTAGAACACTTTGGAGCCGCTTCCAAGAGAGAGAGAGTGGTGTTTCCGATCCAACGTTGCTCTTTTCTTCATCGGTGGTGACCTCCATGTTTTCGGTGTCCGCATCTTCTTCACCATGAAGGGAGGAGTGCAGTCTATCGGTACAAGTGGCAGCTGGCAAGCTGAGAACGTCCGATATACCACAAAACTTCATGGTAAAGAAGTTGAAAAATAGTGAATATGACAATAATATTATTATTACCAGTATATGCTATCATAGTTGTCCTACCAATGCAAATTGAACATGAGGCTTTTCGACCAGTGGTGAGTACGACTCTTCACATGAGCCACACAAGAGAGAGATAATTTCTTCATGCCTATAATAATTATGCCGGACAACAGCTATTAATAAAAGCTTCTTTATCTCGCATGCAAACTGATGTACCTTTCAGAGATTAGCTGAGGATTATTGTGAAGGAGCAAAGCTAAAGTTGACATCAGAACTGGATGTTCATTGACAACTTCAAGTGGGGCAGTGTTGCAACTGGTGGCAGCTGATGGCTTCAATTTCTTTCTCTTTCTTGCAAGAAATTTCTCAATGGCAGTCATCGTGTGCTCCAGTAAACCAAACACATGTGATTCTTCTTCTTTCGAACCAGTACTGTCTCTTTGATGTTTTGAACTGGATACTGAGAGCAGCTGCAAAGATACAAATAATACCGTAGGCCAGGTTTTAACTGCGTAGTTTAATGATTGCAGTTTTAAAAATTGCGACATCTAACAAATGCGAATGTCGACCCTGTACCATGTTACGGTATACGCGAATATTGATGTTTGCGAATCTATTGATTGCGAGCATCACGATTCGCACTTAATAGATACTCGCAATTAAAACATGGCCTACGGTATATTATGTACAATACTAATTTTTAGAAATCAGTAAATATTCATAATTGGGCCACATGCAGCAGCGTACAGAGATATACCTTACAGCTGACATTGGCAATAATGTACAGACAATTTTCTGCCACAGCTGATGACGAGATCGATGATGATCCACTCTTCTTTGGCTTCAGCTGGAGATCACCTACAACCTGAATTAACATAAGATTTAACAAGATTCTTAATCTGCAGTTAGTTAATTGTAGCTACCTTCTCCAGCAGTTCATTTGGATAGTCTCCCAGCTTCATGAGACCACTGACTGAGATCTCCACAGCAACCAAAGTCGAGGCTAATAGATCAGCTGGCACATCAAACATCTGTAACAATGACATTTTCTAAACAACGATACACATACATGTAGACGAATAGAGGTCACAGTACCTGAATAAGGTTCATGTACTCGTAGGTATAGAGAGTGAATAGAGTCCATAGCTCAGAAGCAGCTGTCAGCATATCTGATATTTCTGCCTCAGATGAAGATGGCTCACTTGTCCTCTTCTTCTTTCTCTTTGAGGTACGAGTGAGTTTAGCCTCCTTCTCTCTCACACTCATCACCGTCAGGCTGTGGATCATCCAGGATAGGAGGTAGGTCAGTTCCTTCAAGAAAGCAGCTGCTTCTTCTTGGTACTCTTTGTCATGCTACACAAGAGACAAAATGACATAGAGAGTCTTTATTATCACTACCTTGGACAAAGTTCTAATTTTTTTACTTAGCTTAATTTCTAGTATATTTTGCAAGAAATTTAAAATTATTGTTAACAAGATCGAGGTATTGTGCTCTTGATCTAACATCTTATTAAAAATCTTTAGCTGGACTTCATGCATTGAGGCATTGCTAGCATTAAATTCTATTATCAAACTTTTACCATTGATAGAGCAGTGGAGATGTGTAAAACAGTGAACAGTAGGAGACTCTTGAGGAGGCTGACTTGAGAAAGTGAACCCAGTGGGAAATTCCTGATCAACTGTGAATCAAGTTCAACATATAAAGAGAAACTTAAGAGAGTGGACTTCCAACTATATATCCAATCATAAGAGAACTTACCTGACTGATTAGTGGTATATTGATCTTGTTGAAGAGTTCTTGAGACATGGCAGCTGCTCTCTCTCTGGTCGGTGGATCACGCAGTGCCCCCAGGCCGTGCTGCAGCACCATGCAAAGCGAAGTGAGGAGGCTTTCTTGAAGATGTTCACTTGAAGACATGAGCTCCTTCAGAGCCTTTCTAAGTGCCTTGGGAAGGCTACACAGAAAATTAATATAAATTCTTTTAGCAAAGATGAAGCATATGTAGCTTAGTTCCCATGGCAGGCCCTCTCAGCTTTTCAATGAGACAGGCCATGATACTCATGATATGCATTTATCATGGCAATTGGGGGCAAGGCTATATGAATGCATGAATAAATTACAGCCCAAAAAGTCAAAGATCCACTGAAAAATTAAAATTTCTATGACGTACCTTCTCTTTAGACAAGAGCTTAGGTTTGTGCAGAATTCATTCAAGATCAGTTCTTGAAGCACTCTCATATCTACAAAACCCTCGGATTCTAGAAACACAGAAATGGCGTCTACCACACTAAGCTTTTGGCCGACACAATCGTTTTCTCGTGCTCCTAACTGAACAGCTTTGACCATCTCCTTAGCAACCGTCTCCAGGTGCTCCTTGGTCATGTGACTATAGATGAACGGCAGCTGAGAGAGGAGTAAACTCCAATAGCCAACACATTCATTCTCCTCCACCAAGTCCAGCAGCTGGAATTCGATAATTGGTACCAGTCAATAATAATCATAATATTCAAGTACCACTTTAAGCAATATTATCAGCCATAGTACAGTATGAAGATACCTGCCCATTCCATGTGGCCATATAATATTAATATACAGTACAAATTTGTGCACCTGTCCATTCCAAGTGGTTGAGGTGTTGTCAGAAATAGCAGGCGGATGAGAGAGGATGAATGTAAGCAGCTGTGATGGAGTCGCTGGCAGCTCATCATGGTGGAACCTCAACTCGAGGATGGCCATTCTATGCTGTATATTATAGAATTATGCAACATGGGTATCAGTATTGTCCACAGTCTCATTCCAAGTCTTAATTCCATACTGATTTAGCCTACCAATAAATGGTGTCCTAGTGGGTTGAGCTTATCAATACTGAATACACCACTCCACTGCTCTGGAACCGGAATTTTCAGTTCTTCATTCCAAACTATTTTTAGCTGTCTCTGGCTCGGGAGTAGGGAGGGAGAAATGTGACAAAGATTAGCCAAGAGATTGGTGCATTCTGATGATACCAGCAGAGCCACTGATGACAGCCTAGCATCAAAATCCTGCACATCACACACGAGAAATGATTATCATAATTTTAGCTCCTTTTAGTTAATTTTCAATGTTTCACATGCAAAATATGGGAAGGTTTCAATCCGAAAGCTAACATGCATGTGTTGTACAAGCTGAAGTACATGCATGTATTCTACAAGCTAACCCAACCACACGTGTTACAATTGTATATGCAAGCTAACATACATGTGTTGCACAAGCTGTGAGCAGAGGAAGAATAACATCACAGGTCAAACTCTCGAGCAGCTGCACTGCTTTATCCTTCTGTTTGCCACTCCAAAGGCTGGCTGCAGCTGGCAGGTGAGAAAGAACAAGCCTCGATAAATCGGCGGCTCTTTCCAATGGAGGTAGAGAGGAGTCCAGTGGCACCCTTGATCCAAGGTTGGCGATCTTATCCTTGAGGTAAGATAGTAGAAGCTCCAGGATTTCAGCCAGCTGTCCTGGAGGAAGCTTGGATACACAGTCAGCAAAGGACTGCTCAGTGGAGGGGGTGAAAATGGGAGAAGTTGAAACAGGTATGGTGGTAATTTCATGGAGCAGGTCCAATGCTTCAAGTAGCTTTGTTATCAACTGAGGCAGCTGCAAATGGTCGAGATAAAAGTAATAATATTATTATGAGGTCCAACAAGTGACAATATTATCGTTAACTTACTTGTCTGAGTTTTGCAAAGATGGTGACACATTCCTGCCCCAGAGGATCCGCGCCCAGTGTGGGGTGAGTTACCATCAGACAGAGCCATAGAGAAGGCAGCCATGGCTCCAGCAGCTTGTGGTTCAGCCTCGTCACCATGGCAAGGCAGTCAAACGATTCCATTACACAGCTAATGCAAGAAAAAATGCAATAAAAAAACTCGCATTTTTTGAGGCACTGTCAGGAGTATGGCTACTCTTGGTGCTATGTATAGAAGTAAAAATGCATTCTGGCATACATACTTGTGATTTAATCCTTTAATGATGTTTATGGAAAGATATTGAAGGGCGTCAAACTGTTCACCACCAGCATCCCTGTCCTCTGCGATCTGAAAAGATAGTATCTCTAATCAACATAGCTGTTGATTAAGCATAATTATGCAGAGCTGTTATACGTACCTGGTAGATATTGTACTTCCAAACTAGTTCAAGACATTTTGCAAGCACCCTTATCATACTCTGCTGTTTTGTGCTACTTCTTTCAGAGTTCTCCTCAATAGCCAGCAAATGCTTCAAAATTTGCTCTAGATCCAAACCCTTATCTGTTTCCATGGCACCAGCAGAAGGACTCTCAACAGCTGCTGCTAAATCTGTAGGTGATGATTGAAGCTGCTTCCCTTCTATATCCAACAGCACAACCAACTTCTGGAGAAATTTAAATTCCACCACTTTGGAGACTGTTTCTTCCCGTCTAAAAAATGCAAAGAGGTACCAGATAACATCCAATTTTTGGAGAAATACAGCCACAAAGAAATATACTGCAGCAGTGTACCTACCTATTCTGGTGAAGAAAGCATTGGTAGAGGTCAGGAAGAGCTTCAATGACTGCTGAGTGGTCTTCATCAGATAGCTGGTCTGAATCATCATCATCAACACTGCTGGCAGAAGTAGCTGTCATTATCATCTTTGTCAAAGTTTCAAACAACACCCTGGCATAGCTGGTGGCGGATCTCCTCTGGCTGGGGCCGGTTGAGACTGTAGCAGTTACTACCACAGCTGAAGTAAATTCTGCAAGATGTTCCCTAAAAATGGAAAAAAAACAACAACAAAGGGCAGCTGCAATTCATTATAGATGGATCACACATAGGTGAGTAAGGATCACCCAAATTAATGAAATACCGAGGATCTCTTACTTATTGAACAAAGTAGTCATGAGATTCTTAATCTGGGAGTTTGCGAGTTCGCAATGACAAAGACAATTAGCTTTCCGTAATGCTGCAGAGCATCTCGAGCTGTGGTACTTTACTCTCAGTACTGAAGGTAGCAGCTGGTTGCAAATCGAGGTGAAAGATTTCTTTGGATTTCCATGGCTACCTTGCAGATACACAAAATATCTCAACGTCTTCTCCAGAGTTTGGAAAATGTCACAAAGTGGATACTCTGGATCCACTGTTTGATATGATTTGAGGGAGCACACAGCCAGATTAAGGAGTGATTGTAACAATGAAACCTAATATAGTTGCAAAAATCGCACTAAAGGGGGTGTATCTAGTTATAGTCAAGGTATCGGAATCTCTACATACCACAGTATCATACTTATGAAGTGATGGTGGCAGCATAGAGGCACCCAGAATGGAATCGAGACACTTGAGGACATGATAGACTAATTGAACGTGAATACCACTGGAATCAGAATCAATGTCGTTGAGGACGTCACACACACTCTGCAACGTGCAATTAAAAAACGGTAAAGGTCGTCAATTTGCCAGGTTTACGAGCCACGCCCACCCACCTGAAAGAAGTGCACATTGGGTGATGTTTCTCCGTGCCAGACCTCCACACCACTGGTCGAGATCGACTCGAGCATCACTGATAGCAGCTGCCATAACTGCTCGCACACTTCACGCGATGGGCGTGTCCGCTTCGCTTTTCTATTGTAGACCATGCACACTTCATCGAACGCCCACTTCACAAGAAGCGCCCATCCCTTCCGACGAACGTCTTCCTGTTTCCAGAGGTAGCTCGCTACCTTCATCCTCTCCAAGTAGCTTCGTGAGCCATCCTGCAACGCCAACCATAGCGCAGTGCACGTGGCCATTTTTTTTACCAGCTGTTCGTGTTTAATAATACAGCTGAGCTGCAGGGCTTCTCTCCACGTGGCCGTGGCCGGGGCTAGCTATAGGCGGGGCTGGATTGCTTCCGCCATAGGTGCTTCCGCATACTACCGTTTTCTTCTACCGGTACAGCAACCCAATCAAATCTAGAAATTTCTGTTTTTGCTCCGTAAACTAATCCAGTCTCGGTAAGTTAGGTGATCTAGCTAGCTTGCATTATTGTTCATTTTCATATTCCTCACAGGTGTTGCATAATACTATGTCTTCGAGGAAGAATAAGGAGGCGTTGCCCACAGAAGCAGTCAACGCCCTGCTGCGTGAAATACAGCAAGGAATCTTCCCAGACGTGGAGAAATTTCATCAGACATACCGTCTCCCTCCCTCGACAACAACCGAGAGCCTGGTCACATGTACCAATCGCCATGGCGACACGCCATTCCTGGTAGCGGCAAGGCACGGACAGGTGGAGCTACTGAGGAGATTACATCATGATTACAGTGTTCCGATTCACCATAGCAACACAGACGGGAAGAATGCCCTCCATGAGGCAGCACAACACGGCCAGGTTGACTCCGCCCACTTTCTGATAGCGGCCGGGGCTCATGTGGATGCCTTGAAGAAAGCTGATTGGTCAGTGGCTGTGAGAGAAATACAATGTATACGTAATTAAAAGTTATTTTGCTGAGGATACGATTCCGCATCAAAAGCACAGTACAAAGGCAAATATTTTTGGTTTACCCATGGTTTACCATTTGCTGCCAAAAAATATATCACTCTATATACATTGTTCAGCCTGGGTTTACTCTTACATGTATAATAATATGGGTGGCCGAAATTAATTATAGTGACCTTCCTTTGTTGTTTTTGAACACTAAAAGATGTATGGTAGGGCCCAGCTGGGTGCAAGCCAACACTAGACCACCGAAATTTGCTCTGAATATTTGCAAAATTCTTCAGCCGGTTAAGTTCGATCAGTAACAGTAATTTCTGCTAATGCATGGCCCTGCACCTGTGCAACCAATGAAATTTGAGCGTTTTACGTGTGTCGCTGAGCATCCCCACACCTGTTGTTTACACTAAATCGAGTGAAAAATGTTGACTACAAAGATGTTTTTAATATGCCGGCCGATTCTTAGCTAATACGTTTTTAATTGCGTGTAATCATACAATTATGTGACGTAATAACTGACAATTAGTGAATTATGATCAATGTATGATGTAACATCTGTTGTTAGAAAAAAGCATTTATCGAAATAATTAATAATAATATTATAGCTGCGATGGAGTCTGATTATCATAATCGTGTAACATGATCAACATAATCTATCTAGCTCAACACTTTTTGAAATGAAATTCGTCCATCAATAGTTTGAGTTCGGTGTGTGGGTATACCCATTCACCTCTGGACTGTGGTTTATTCAACTGATTTTTTGACATAATATGAGTTTTTGATTTCACACATTTGATTATTGCGTCTGAAATATAATCAGCATACTCCCTCTCTCTAATTCAATATGTGAACATTAAAGTGTATCTGTATGAATGTGCATACGTACATCCAGATGTTGAGAGAGTGTGCTTATGTGGGTATGTGTGTTTATTATACATTTGTCCAATGTGTTTGAGTGTGTGCATGTGTATTAGCATGTCTGTGTGTGCGTGTGCGAGCGTGTATGCATCCATGCAGGTGTCCGACTGGAGAGTGTGCATTTGCCATAACGTGTGTGTGTGAGCGTGTGTGTGTGTGTGTGTGTGCATGTGTGTGTGTGTGTGTGTGTGTGTGTGCAGGCTGCTTGCCTGTCTAATATTCCCATTTTCAGTATAACTTTTGCATGCATTTTCAGTATTTTTCAGTATTGTAGAAAGGGCTCCATATATGATGTAATGTACTAAACTCTCCCAGGTTTCAGAATTTTTGAAATTTTATCAGTATTAATTTATGATCAGAATTCAGTAAAAATACTGACAAATCTGTATATTTGGAGGCACTGGTGTGTGTGTGTGTGTGTGAGTGTGTACATGGTATCATTTCATCCACCTGCCTACAGGACTTCGCTTATGCTTGCCTGTACCAAGGACAGCAGAGAAATGGTTGAGATTCTTGTTGGCTACGGCGCCTCTCTCGCCCTGAAAAACAAAGACGGCTGGAACTCCTTTCACATTGCCTGCCGAGAGGGTCACCCCGATATCGTCAGATTTCTTCTCGACACCGACAGTGGCTGCTGGGAGACGGTGAGTAAGAATGGAAGGACTCCCCTACACTCAGCAGGTAAGAGGGAGTGAAGAAGGGAGGGAGAGAGAGGGAGGAAATACTTGATATTGTTATGTCCTTATCTCAGCTCTCCATGGAAAGTTAGAGACACTCAAAATTTTGCACACGAGGTATGATTGTTAGGTAAAGATCGTCAAAGTTGTGGATCAATTAATGTAAACACTTTGCTTCTCTCTCTCTCCCTCCCTCCCTCCCTCTTTCCCTCTCTCCCCCTCTCCCCCTCCTCCACCATACACACTCACAGATGTAATTATGACCCTGATAGCAGGGACAGTTGTGGAGTGACCCCACTAATGGATGCAGCACGAGGTGACCATGTCTCATGTCTGGAGTTTCTCCTGCGTAACTACGGTGGCTCCCTCACCGCTGAGGATGGATTGGGTCGGCTGGCCATCCACCATGCAGCTCAGGCTGGAGCGCTGGGGGCGCTCCGGTTTCTGCTCGAGAACGGAGCAGACGTCAACAAGACAGCTAGCATTAACTCGATCACTCCTCTACACTACGCTGCCAAGGTACGTATAGTATATTATGTTATGTTGGTAGTTCAACGATGCTCTTGTGTTGATGATATTCATACTCGAGCATGTGAACTGTGTACTTGTAAAACACCAATTTAATCATCCTTTATTACGAACATGACATTCAGTTTAATTAAATCTTTGTTTTATTGGGTCAAGCATGTGAGGTTTAAATAAGGTGTAATTGCTTGGTAATTGCTCGGTAGTTGTAGTTTTCTTTGTGGGAAGCTGTTGAGAATTGTGTCTTTATTTTTATTAATTCAAGCATGCGAAAGATATACAAAAATCTAATTTTCTTTGATAGGTCAAACGAATAGCCCACTTTGCAAACAATTTGAATTTATGTACAATTAGTGCATACATGCAAATACGATTATGAAGCACTAATTTCTTGGATTCAAACGAACGGTCAACTTTGCAACACTTTCAATAAGTAGTATACTATAACGTGCCGTCATGCACAGGGCTTGTTTTCGGTCAAAAATGGACATTCTTATCCATTAACGCTAACTCTCTCTCCTAATACTCTCTCATGGGAAATGTATTAAAATCGTCAAGGCAGCTAAATTGGCTCGTCTTTGTGGAGGGAATTCCTTTCCCTGTTATAGTCCATGCTTTCAATAATTATTTCACACGGCCAAGTATAATAATAATATATAATTATTACGTAATTATTGTACACAACTTCGTATGCTTCCTCCTAGCTGCCACGATCTCACCATGCACTAGCTGTCTCGATTGGCTGGATGCCTGGATGTCTGGGTGGTTGAGGATATCCATCATTGTTAGAGTTTTAAATTAACGAGTTATTATCATGTAGTGATTTAATAGCGGTCAAAGTTGACGGCATCTTCTCTTGTTGTGTGAGGTCTATAGCTAGCCTAAGACAGCGGAAAGAGTCGGGCGGTGTCTATTGTAAAGTTTCACCGAGCTATATAGCCAAAAGCAGCAGATACATTGATCATGACTCAGAGGCGGGCAGATGGGATGGTGGGGGGTGGACGGTGCGGGGTGGACGGGGTATAATATTATAGGGATTTATCAGTGGGTGGTCATAATTATTGACAGCGCTACATGTAGGTTAATTAGTGAAGCCATTAATTTAATATTTGGTGGCATCTTCTCTTGTAACAGTTATGTGAGGCTCGACAGCGGAAAGAGTTGGGAGGTATCCACTATAGAGTTTCACTGACATAAGTAGCAGATCCATTGACTCAGAGGCGGGTGGATGGATGGGGGGGGGGGGGGGGGTGGTGGTGAATGGTGGACGGGGTATAATAATATTATAGGGACTTATCAGTGGGTGGTCATAATTACTGACAGCGCTACATGTAGGCTAATTAGTGAAGCCATTAATTTAATATTTGGCGGCATCTTCTCTTGTAACAGTTATGTGAGGCTCGACAGCGGAAAGAGTCGGGAGGTACCCATTGTAAAGTTTCACCGAGCTATGTACGTAGCCAAAAGCCAGCAGATCCATTGACTCGGAGTCGGGCGGTTGGATTGGGGGGGGATGGTGGGGGGTGGACGGTGCGGGGTGGACGGGGTATAATATTATAGGGATTTATCAGTGGGTGGTCACAATTATTGACAGCGCTACATGTACATGTACGTTAATTGGTGAAGCCATTAATTCAATATTTGGCGGCATCTTCTCTTGTTATGTGAGGCTCGACAGCGGAAAGAGTTGGGAGGTATCCACTATAGAGTTTCACTGACATAAGTAGCAGATCCATTGACTCAGAGGCGGGTGGATGGATGGGGGGGGGGGGGGGGGGGTGGTGGTGAATGGTGGACGGGGTATAATAATATTATAGGGACTTATCAGTGGGTGGTCATAATTACTGACAGCGCTACATGTAGGCTAATTAGTGAAGCCATTAATTTAATAGTTGGCGGCATCTTCTCTTGTTGTGTGCGGCTGGACAGCGGAAGGAGTTGAGAGGTACCCACTATAGAGTTTCACTGAGCTATGTAGCCAAAAGCCAGCAGATCCATTGACTCGGAGGTGGGCAGATGGGGTGGGGGTGGGGGTGGTGGATTTGTCAGTGGGTGGTCAAATTGATTATTAGTGAAGCCGTTAATAATTTAAAAATAGATGTACTGCCGTCAGTGTGTACTGAGTAGAGTCTGTGTGATTGTTTGGTAGGAGAAGTAGGGCCGGCCTAATTGGCATAGTCTACTGCAATGGAATGGTTAATAAACACAAGCTACAATAATAATAATAAACAAGCTACAATAATAATAATAATTATTATTATCAATTTCCTTCAGTATAATAATTATTATCTGTGGCAGCCTTAAAATTATAGGAGTTTCAAAGTATAATCACCTTTAATGTATAGAGCCTGCACCGAGAGTCCTTAGGAGAACGATAATAAATATATAATTATAGGCTGGTTAGACTTAGGTGGGGACAGGTTTAATTAAATAAACTAATTAGCTGTGTTACAGTATTGTAAACATGGCCGATTCACTTTTGTTAAACACATGCTTCTTGTTGATTACGTATATAGACCTGTAAACATACTCTTGATATATGATAGTATTCTGTAGTCTAAGACTCAGTCAGTGAGTGCACCCCCATGAGCAACTAACTACGTACATATATTAGGCGTATACAATGTTACGTATTTAATTTAGTCCTAGTGGTAATGAGGCAAACCTAACCCCAGATCCACCAAATTAGGTGCCTAGCCTTGAGAACTATATAGGGGTGGTATATAATATCATCCTGTCATACTACATATGCATACATGCATTCAATTCGTCTGGCTGTCTGCAGCTGTCAGTCCGTCTAGAGGCTGTGTACGCACGAGCAGGCTTAGCTATCGGGAGAGGAAATGTAGAATTATCTTGTAGGACGTGTCGAGTGCGTGTGCGTCTGCCACTGTAACAAGGGAATTAGGACACGATGTTTGATTGCCGAACAACCGGTGGGCATTGATTGCGCGGGAAAAACACATGTGCACGTGTTCCCCTCAATTTGGGGGCAGTTAATGATTTTGTTTGTAGTTGTAGGAAAGCTAGGGTGTGGATGGGATGGGATGCATGGTTGGTTGCCGTGGACGATAACAATAGGGGCTAATTTGTACCGCTACATGTGGTTACACGTGTCTCCATCACTCCCTCCCTCCCTCCCTACGCTGATTGCTCACGACCCGGTAGCTGTACAGTACTGTACATAACAGCTTGCATGTCGTGTGGCTGCGCGTGCCATCTGTAGTATGCTAGCTAACAATACAAGAGTAGTGTTGTATAATATTATGTAGGTGCATGGGTCTGACTGCAAAATTTGTACCAGCGTATTATGTATTTTACCTGAAGTACTAGATTTTAAACACGTGTATGGTAGCTGTAATGGTATAATTAATGTGAATGTGATGAGGGATCATTCCTACAGAAATTTTTCCATGAAAAACGTCATTATGATAATGTGAACTTTAAAAGTTTCCACCCGCTCTCCCACATGGCTATCTCACACTCTCAGACTCACGTAATTTTTACAAACTCACAAAGAAAACAGTTCATCGATCGCTATGGATACCTAGCTATATATAATTATATTATGTGTACCGGCCGCTAACTTAAAGGTTAAAGTTGAGTACAGCTAGGTCAAGCTGTCATTTTTAAAAATCGATTATTCAGGACTAAAAATTTTTTATTAATCAACGTGTCGCTGGTGTATTCATGTACATCACACTCAATATTCAGACTATCTTTATAGTTGTAATACTGGTCTAAACGAAGGAGACCCGGGAAGGGCCGGGAAGGAAGGGAGGGGAGAGGGTAATGAGGTGTAATTACATAACATGAACGTAAACGTTTTGACATCGAGTTATTAATTTAATTAATTATATAAAAAGCACACTTGGTTGATGAAGCCATCATTAATAAACTCTAGAGAATACATTGAAGTACAAGGAAATGTTTTGGTACGTTAATCGGATCACTGATCACTTAGTTAATGGGTGTTAATTAATTAAGACAACCGATTTAACTTGTCGGGCCAAATTTGATTAATTAGAGTCATTACATCAATGGATTGACCTCGTTTGTACCGGATTTGCACAGTCCTTTGCTAGACGAACTGAATCCTTGAACTTCATAATTATACTTCCGACCTCGCTTGCACAAGATGTTGGCAAAAAATTGTATATCGAGCAAAAATTGAAAATTACGAATGATACTAAATTTAATACGCAATTATGTCATGTGACAGTATACTATAATAGTATATAGGCATCCTTATGTATGGGTGGCCTGCATTGACACAGGGAGGGGGTCACTTATTAGTTATTGAAGTTTCGATGCAGCAATTGATGAAGCACCCCTTCACCCATGGCAGCTATTTGTCCTAGTCTAGCCAAACACGATCATAAGATCAGCCAGCCAGTCAATGAAATTAGAACCAATGCGTCATAACGATAATATCGTGCTGTTTGCTCATGCAATTGCGCAAGCGTGCATCCATCCGCCCTAACTATCTTAAGACTATTTATTGTATGTATTCACCCTTTCAGTCTAATGGAGATTGCAGCATGCTCCTCCTTAGCTTGCTCAATCCACTAATGGTGTAATGCACACACCCACTCAGATCTAGTCTACAGTTGATGAGATTGAAGCACCTAGCTCTGTCCGAGGGCTTCATCCAAACCTTAGCAACAATTCTTAGACTACTGTAACAATAGAACCGCAGGATACGCACGTACAAGTGCCTTGATAGAACAATGACTCGGCTAGCACACATGCGTACACATTATTGTACCAGTGTAGAGGTTGTGGTTGTCATCCATGGCAACACAGCACCCAGCCGGCCGGCTGATTTAGTCTGATTTGGCATTACGTTTAAGCAGATTAACGATCCGACAAGGCCAAACATCCGTGCTTGAATACTTGTCTGTCTGCCCAAACTATCTTCTCACAGTGCGATAAGGTTGCTTCACACAGAGCCAATCATAACTAACGGCGATAACATTCCTCTGTAGTCTATAACTACATTTCATATGACAATGTGCCCTTAACTTCAGACGATTTAAGGTGAATCGGTATATACATGTATACACTGTACATAGTGGCCCATCTGTTGTAAGCCTTATTCTGCTCATGCACACACATTACGGTAATTGTAGTGTCCCGGGCAAGTGCCTACTCCCGATCCCTGGTAAGCACCCATGTATCTCATATTTTAAGGAGTCAATGTAGCAGCTTCTATATAAACGTATGGAATTTTGATCCCGGGTAAGTGCCCATGTGGGCCAAAAATTAATCACGAATTATGTTTTAAGCGCCCATGGGCGGGCACTTACCTGTCAACACTACGGTATATTTACAATGCACATGCAGGAGGGCCAAGCAAGTGCCATCTCTCTACTACTGAAGCACGGAGCTGATCCATCTATCACTGATAAGAAGGGACGAACAGGTGAGCTCCAAATTAAAACAGAATGATTATGGTGTGAAAATTAACACAAAACAGCTGTAGCCCTTTACATGTATACATCATTGTGTATTATTATACATTGGTATTCTGGTATGATTTATATTATTATAATAAGCATGTGCTTGCACCATGCCAGGCCCTGTGGTGTATCTTATCGCGTACACACACGAGGATGTGTTCACATGCACATGTACAGTAAAAAACGAAAAATTATGAAATTGCCATAATACCCGTCAGTACTTTAAACCTGGTTTAGACGCCAAATTCTTTTCTTCCCTTTGCACTGCACTATAATTGAATAAGAATAATCTAATTATGTTATATGCGTGCACTAGCTGCCTTATAATTAGATCAAAATAATTTAATTTTTGTACCACATATCGCTCACGATCTGCCTTACTATTGGATCAACCGATAATTTTTTAATTTAATTATTACTGTACAATGATATTTTTGGGGGGACACACTGCAGCACTGGACATTGCAAGAAATGCTCGTGACTCTAAAGCCGCTGTTGAAGCATTAACCAACTTCACCCAACAATCCTAATGGTATATACTATGGAATTTACATTACAGTCATTATTTAATTTTAAGAATTTCTTTCTCCTCTTAATAGGATTTTTGCTGTGAATAAGAAGCTAGGGCATATATATACTATCTATAATATACAGTACCATAATCAGTTGGTTCTTTTTAATGATTCGCTTAAAAAGTTTCACAGGAGGAAAAATTCCACCAAGCCCCATACCATGACTTTATGGCAAAACAATGAAATTTGCTCCTTGCAAAAAATTCTGGCTCGATCTACTGTCAACTATCCTTTTCTTACAAGAGAATGAATTTTCTGATAGCACTTAAAAAAAAAAGAACCACATTGCACAAAACGACAAAATTACAATACTTGTGTCTTCAAAAAATACACAGATAGGTACGTACACCATACGCACAATTAAGGCAATACAGGGCATTAAATTGCACTCTCATAAGTATAGCCACCTGATAAAAAAAAGAGATAACAATAACTCGGACATCTGAACCGATGCCACTGTTCTTCGATAGATTTGCGTATCATTCTGGTGAGTTTAATAATAATTTATTTTATTGGGTACAAAAAAAAATGATACATTATGTACTGCTTTTGATGACCGTTAAGTGCCCGGGGGCGTCGGCAAACATGAATTTGAGTTTGTAGGCCTCCGCTAGGAGCAGTTCAACGTCGTCATTGGTCCACTGTGCCGTAGGGAGGTTCTGAATGAACACCATGATGTCCTGTAAAAAGAAGGGGGTGAGGAGGGTGTTAGCAGGGGATCCATACAAATGCCAAGAAGTTTTAAATTACCGTAGATCGGGATATTTTCGCCGGTAAATATTTCGCTTGTAAAATTTTTTGTGTAGTCTAAATTTTGTCGCCAGACTTTTAGCGACCAAAATAGGTATAGGTCAACGTACGTTACACAAATATTTCGCGTGTTTAATTTTCGTCAGAAAAGGTCATTGATGAAAATTTTTTAACGGCGAAAATTTCGCGATCTACGGTACCAATTTGGTACACAAATTTGCATATATACCTGAAAATCTTTCTTTGCTCTAATCTGTCTGGAAAAGTGGGCCATCAGTGCAGCACAGACATAGATGTGAAATGTGGCAAAGCCGTCTTTCTCTGACTGTAATGAAAGCAAAATAAATGCTAGGTACACGATATCATTGATTAAAATTGATTGACTTACCAAATAGGAGTCCCAGAGTCTGATGACGCATCTGAGGGGGAATTCCCTCATCAGCAGGTTGTTCATCCACCTGAATGAGAACTGGATGTACTCCACAGAATGTCTGCTCAAGTGGGCATCAAGAGAACCTGCAGACAGAAAATTACTTCTATCACAAAATTATTAACACATATTACCGTATAGCCGGAAATATTGGCAGGAATTAAATTTGGCGGTTGAGCCCAAAATCATTTTTGCAAGAATATTGGCGGATTTAAATTTGCCGGTTCGGTACGGAATCGCCATACGTATATTATATGCAAATAGGAAATTTTGGCGGATTTTAATTTGGCGGTTGTAACATAGACCGCCAAACCGCCAAATTTAATTCCCCACCAAATTTTCTGGCTACATGTATACAGTAATCATTAAAATATTCTCACCATCTAATCTTTTCATGAGGTCCTTGAGTGCAATGATCTTTGTCTGGATGCCAGGCTGGGCCAACGTGTAGTTGTCCTGAATGCCCTCCAACAGCTTCTGCATGCACCAAAAACTGTCGGCTTCCAAGTTTTGGAGGATGTCAGCCGAGAGCTTGGAGAGATTGTATGTCTCGGGATTCTTATCTCCAGCTGCGGAAGGCGAGGGGGGAGGGCGAAGGGAGGGAGAGAGAGAGAAAGCAGATAATGCAAATCTACTAATCACTCTTCACAGATATGGCAATCTATTCTACACATCTTCTGGTGTGATTAGGATTTTCACCCCGAGGGGACACCATTCACACTATTACATGCAGTACATAACTGAGTTGAGCCTTTTTGAGTAGCAGGGGATCATAAATAAAAACTGACTGACAGGGAGAACATAAATTTCTCTCACATGCAATATTCGATTCCTTCACACACACTATTGCATGCAGTATATTATAATAACTGAGTTGAGCCTTACAGATGTAGTAGGAGAGAAAGACGACAAAGAACGGCGTGACGAGGTCATTGATTCCCTGGACGTAGCCGCTGGCGGGGTGACGCATCGACCAGATGAACAGTATCCTCTGGAAACACTCCTGCACGATCTTCTGCTGGAAGAGGGGGATGTCAGGATTCATGCGCGGAACATCGATGGCGATCTGGGTAGGATAAAAAAATTTTGAAGTTAAGTTCACAGTGTAGTAGCAGGTAAGTCACTAGAGCAAAATCGAAGGGTGGTGCTGTGGTTGAACATCAAAGGGTGTTTGTGGTTTTAAAAATCGCATCAATTGCAAAACGGCTTTTTAAGAGCGGTGCTGTGCCACTCTACCACTCTTTAGTGACTTTCCTGAGTAGGTGTAGGCACATGGATGCAGCAGCGATTTTTGAGATAAAATAATCCAAAATTTGGGGGTTACAATAATACTATACGAGGAACATTGATAGCGATCTGGGCATGGGGTGGGATCACACCAACACATCGTCCTATTATGGCACACTTTTTGCCAATGATAATACGTAGTAACACGATTAGTCTTGAGTCAGGGTTGTCTGGACTGGGCTGGAAGCGAGTGAACGAAGAGTGGGGGCAAAGAGATACCTAACCACCGTGACATAATATTGACTCACAGTTTGGACTGATTTTCAACATTCACTACCGCTGCTGCATTTAGCCTTACCTAATTATGGACATGAAAGCAACTGGTGTATGGACTGCACATGTACAGTACCTGTCTACAATAACCATTGTTAAAGACCACATCCGATCTTGTGTGTGTGTGTGGGAAAGATGGGGGGTAGTGGGTGGAGGAGGGGAAACCATCGCGGTGCTAGTGCGTGAGGGTTCGGGCACACTCGTAATAACAATACGATTATTAGGCAGCGCCATCGAGTCGCCCAGCCTTGAGAACCAGGGGGTGGTAAACGTCCTGTGTACTTAACAATTTATACATAAATGTACATGTGTGTGTGTTATCCGTTCAGCTACTGGAACAAGGAGAAGCACCAATTCCTGGGGGAATACGCACATATATGTACATGTAGTATAGACATACTACTGTTTACATGTAAAGAGCTTCATACTCTATTTGCAAACAAGAGAAGTAAACACAAAGGGGTCCCACTTAATGCATATTCCGAAAGTGTCTTCAATCAGAACATCCTAAACCACCTCAAAGAAAGAGTTGCCTCTCATCCACACCCGCACACACGTATACCCCAACTAATGTCACGTAGCGAATTTGTTTGTCCATGACTCCCTTTCGCCATCAGGCTATATACCCTATGATCGTCTACTCCCATCCCATGGCTGATAATTTGCCAACAAAAATTATGGTTGGTAGGACATGACATACATGTACAATGTATGACACACAGTGACACACATGCATACATGTACGTGTGTATACCCACCTGTCTGAAGGTGTCCACATGAAGGGGGTCTGATCTCATATGGTAGTATTGATCGATGAAGTTTCGATATTCTTGCCTTTTCCGCTGCAGTGTTTCCTCTCTCCTGTCGATATTTGCTGGAAGGTATCCCTGTACGGTGACCAATGCATGGGATCCCGGAGATTGTGGATTGACATGTGTGCGTGGGGGCAAACGTGTAAACCACATGTACATGTACAGACACATGCAAGGACACATGCATGCACGATGCAGGCATGCCCAAAATTAATGGATGGAGTAAAGAATACGAAAGGTCGTTACCATGGAAACATTCCAGCTACACTGGGAAATCTGCTAAGATATCTATATAGCCCATCTATTCCTTTCTCACGTTCAAGTATGAGGCTACTAATGCACACGTGTGAGAAATTAATGTCCAAGCAACAGATAGAAATGATATGCAGTAAGCATTGAGGGGGGTTCTCTTTACAGATCGGATAACTCAGTGCAACAGGTTGCCTAATTGAAATCAGTAGAATTTTGCTGGTTATATAAATTTAATATATCACTATATTTTTATCGATGGTGCAAGTACACTGACTTCTGCATGTATATACGTGCATTTGTATGATTGCATACTTACGCAAAGGATTTGCCAAGTAGTGTTCCTCACGGGAGGGGGAATCCCCGACCAACTCAACTTCCGAAGCTCATCTGCAGCAAATTAATCACTACCGTTAATCTTATAAGGCTCACTTTAAGACATTCGATCACCATGAAGCTATATACATGTACATGTAGCTAGTTATGCCAGCCCCACCCCCTAACAGCATAGCAGCCCGCTGGACTGAATAGTTGGAACTATTTTCCCATGGAACTGCATCTGTGATAATACTTGGCCGGCTAGACTGTGGAAGTAGATAGCACAAATGAGGTGTTAACGGAGCGGTCACGGTAAATATTGAACGTAGAATCGCCACTAGTGCATGCACGTGCATGGCACCCAACCATCGGTACTAGATATGATTAACAAAAACCAGATGCGTATCAACTTAGTCTGGTGTGTTAAGCCATTTTTTTTTCATCCCTTCACCCTCCACCCCCTATAATTAAAAGGGAACTATAGAGAATGATCCAGAATTCCAGGTGAGGTGTGTGTGTGAGGGGCCCGGGGGGGGGGGGGGGGGGGGGAGGAGGGAGGGGTGAGGTGGGTAAGCACAAATTTTCATCTAATCATGATATATATTATACCAAGATCTGTGTTAGGACCGGCGAGTAGTTTCCCAAACTTCTGTAGTCTCATCGTCTCTCTGTCGGGAGGATCAAAGAAGTCGTCGGGACCAGCTGGAAGATGAAAATAATTAATGAGTAATGTCACAGTAACATAAAAATATAATAATAATACTGAGCTCATCACAATAATAGCAGACAGAATTACATGTATCAATACAAATATAAATGTGGACGTACCCATCATTCTTTGCTCATTATCGGCCAACGGAGACATGGTCTTGCCGCCAGAAACTAAAGTCTTGTCCGACTGTGATCGTGGTCGAGAGCGAGGAGAACCTACGCTTTTTGGCTTTACGACGTCTGAAAAGAAGGCTTTCAAGTCACCTGCAGTCAAGGAATTTTATTATGCTGAATAGATGCCAGCATATTATTATATAAGAGACAGTTTCTCTCAAACACACTCACTTATTCCTTTCCCATTTGATCCGGCCTGTTTCCCCCTTGCACTAACTGCCCCTCCCCTTTCCCCTTTCCCACCCCCGTCTGGTGTCGTTGGGAACTCCAACTGTGCCGGAGTGGACATATCTTCTTCATTGTCATCCCACACATCATCTGTGTCCTTCTCATATTCCTCAAATGTCTTACTCCTGGGCCTCAGGTGAGCAGCAGCAGCAACACTGGGGGTGTGTGTGAATAAATTGAAGTGGTTGGGGATATTAAAAGTAAAAACGTGACAGTAACACAACTCACTCTCTCTCTCTCATACACTTCCCCTACACAGAGAGGGAGAGAGGGAGAGAGAGAAGAGAGATCTCGAATAAATTAATATATTTTCTTTACCTTTGTGGACCTGCTGTGTGGGTGGTACCTGTACTCATTCCAGCATCAGGAGACACTTCCTGTGTTCTATAGACGGGCTGGGGTCTGCGAGGAAAGAGAAAATCTGTCAGGAACGGGCTCGATATCAGAAAATCTGTTGGTGGGCGTTATTTAGAATCCTATTGTACCTTTCTTTTGTGCGAGACCTTACCTTCCTGGGAGCTTGGTATTGCTGCCCTTCTTCCAAAAGGACTTCTTAGAAGCGTCTACACTGGCCATTTTTGCCTGAGCCACGTCTTCTGACACGCCCAGTCCAGTCAAAATACTCGATGTTTACATACCAGCATAGCACATACAGAGCAAAATTGACCATGATGTAATGGATAATCACGTGATAGACCAGCTGCCTGCGGCGCTGCGCGAAAAGCAGCTGCATTCGAAAAGCGCGCGGCCGCGGGTCGGATCGCGAGCCTGTGAGTTCATTGTATGGTACTACTGGGTTCAAGCTCTGTTGTGTTGTCTCTCTCTCGTACACATGGAATGTGATGCAAGGTGACTAGCCGGCCATATATGGTACATTGTTTTTGCCCACGTGTATGGTATACCGGTAGTTATTTTGTCCCTGTGGTTTTGCCAGTGGGTGAGTGTATTGGTATTGGCCTGGGGGGAGGGGGGGGGGGGGGGGGTTATTGAATCATGGCAGCATCTAAGCATAGTCTGTTGTGTCTGAGGCTGTATTGATGGTAGAATGGTCAAAATTGGCAAATCAAGCTTTACCTTGCAATTAGAAAACAAAAAATATGGTAGGACAGAGACAACAGGATTTAATTTGCATTAATTAAATTTCTGGCTGTTCCAGGTAACCTCAGAGTGATATTATTTATGCACAATGGCAGCCAGTCCAGAGCAATGCTGGGTACATGTGCAATAAAAACATAGCCTTAGGTACACGTACATGTGCGTATGTGTATAGCTTCTAAATTCATCCTGGGGTCTTTTAGTGTAAAGATTGACAAATTATTGGAGACGTGGCAGATTATTATGCTAGTGTGCTACATGTGTATGTGTATTTTACAGGCAGTGAGATATGTTGACTATGCAAAGTTTTCGTGAGCCATCGCTCGCCGACGAGGTATTGACTCCAGCCAGTCTCCCACCCTCAGCCGCTAGCATCACTACCGGGGGGAGATCCCTGTTTAATGAGGTCTTGATGGCTATACGAACGAGACATAGAGCTTGCTCAAATAATCCAGGTACCATTGCAATTATGTATGTCCTTAAAAAGGGGGAAATCACTACAGCTCTATTAATTTTTAATGCTATTATGTGAGAAAAATTTAGTTTACACTACAATGAATGTTTCAAATCTGATTATATTTTTGGTTGAAGTATAATTAATCGACTTGTTTTTTAGGGAGCTGCATGTCAAATCGTTACAGCTCTGAACATGTTGCAGGGAATATTTCAAATCTTTGGTTGAATTTTGACTTGTTTTCAGTACATGACCTATCCTTAAAAAGGGGCAAATTGTATTAGCTTGTTTACACTGCAATTCAGTTATCTACTATTATGGGATTTTTTGGCCTTTTTCGTTGTGAAGCGTAATTAATCATAAACCATAGCAGCAGTGCAATATGCCAATGTGGCGAGAGACAACTGTGAGTATAACCACACACTTTTGGCCAATTAGTGTCTGAATAGCTTCTTAACCACTGAGCTAATTATCATAATGACCTATCTAAAGTGCGATCAGTTGAGTTTTTGAGATTCGTCGAAACATCAATCGGGTACAAAAGTGCGTCAGTGAAGTAGATGCCCATGTGCGCCCCACATGCCGAATGATAAGTGCGTAAACCACTTGCGTGGGATTCAGAATACATTGATATACCTCCCTGAGTCACGTACAATGCACTTGCTCTTTGATACCTAACGCATGGCATGTGTGTTTGCTAAACTTTATCAATTAAATTTAGCCCACAAGAATTGACACCACATAATTGGCTTACAGATTTGTGCTCACATATGCATCTCTTTGACGGGTTTTTACAATGGGCTATACCGACGCACATTGCAAGTATATTCACTCCTTGGTCGAACCGGGTAGGGGGAAATCCCCCCTCCTGGGGGCACTAACAGTACCAAAAAGCTGCTAAACTTGCCGCTTATTACATTTTTGATGGAATGCTGAAGGCTTTTTGTCGTCACAAAGTCTGTCTAAAACTTAGGTTATGCATTTATTTAGCTGAGGAATTTAGTCATAGGCAGCTTTATGTGCATTTTTTGCGGTTTAAATTAATGATATGGAGAATCAATAAAATTGTAAGAATTTCCGCAATGTAATTGCATTTCACTGAATAACAAACGTGTTGTTGCCAAGCAATGCCTTAAACTATCTGTTTCTACTTTTTGTATGATTAAGAGATAATCACGAAACGATAAAATACAAATTGTACAATGGGTTACGCATATGGTAGCCCATGCTAAGGATATGATGATGATGATGGTAATTCAATACTGGTATGGGTTAGATTCTCCCTGAACGCGCTTGCACATACGTACTCTTCTTTTCTAGCAATATGACTCCTTTCTCGACACCCATATACTGCCACAACTTGACTACATTTCCCAGGCTGCCCAGACACCCAGGCTCAATGGGATCAAGTAAAAAGGCGACACTCGACTGTCGGAATTTATGTGATTTTGAGTCACATTTTTTACTAAAATGTTTTTTTTCACCACAAAATGATTAAATTTCACTTCTCAGAGCATTGCTATTGATACAAGTTCTAAAAATGGAAAGGTCAAAGTGAACTCCAACTATGAACTCATTCTGCCAGAAATTGCTGATTTTAATTGCTTGACTGGGTCAGATTGAGTAGTCATACTTACCTTATAGGAAAGTTCACCCCAGTGCAACTTTCCTTATTGAGAAAAATGGGTGCAATTCATCTTTAAGTTGAATATGTTCTCAAAAGAACATTTTTTTTTTCAGATCTAGATATGGAGAGGTTGTAAAAGATAGACAAAATATCACCAAAAAAATTCATCAATAATTACTAACGCTCATGACCTGTTGATTTACTTGCACACGTTTGTCCTCGGCGTGTAATTTGAGAGCATTTGGGGCACAGGATCACTAGAATGTGTTTCCATGAACCCTTCGGCCTCTAGTCTCTCCCACTATCTCTGTGACTCTATGCGTTGGAATCCAATAATCAGCAGTTATGTTGTATTGCATAATTGCTGAAGTGAGCTATCAGTTCTAATATATACTTTTCATTGTTCATCAAAAGAGCAAGCATCAACTTACTTCCCTTTCTTGTACAACTACAGGTATTGTATTAAGGCCTTCTCACATTATTATGTAAATTAGTGTAAGGCTAATTTGAAACCTTAAGAAATGGCCCTCTCTCTCTCCCTCTCTCCCTCCCCCCCCCCCCTCTCTCTCTCTCCCTCTCTCCCTCCCCCCCCCTCTCTCTCTCTCCCTCTCTCCCTCCCCCCCTCTCTCCCTCCCCCCCCTCTCTCTCTCTCTCTTTTGGTGGAAATTATTGGTATAATCCAATTATATTAGTTATGTACACATACTTGGCACTCTTGGGCTGTAATAATATACTGCATGGGCCCAAGCAGCAGGGGGGGGGGGGGGGGGGGGGGGCAGAGCTATGCATGACCTACTATTTCTGATAACTACTATGCCATAACTTAAGTTACTCCACTTTCTGCTTCTGAGGCCTGCAATAGCTTGTACTGGCCCAGTGTTTTGCAGGATGGGGGTCCAAGGTTTCTGTGTCTGTGGGAGAGAGTGAACATGGAGTTCCTATGGATAATTTGATAATCCTACTAGCACATGTTTCCTGTCTGATATTTAGCAGACCCACACACACACACACACACACATACACACTTTTTCTATAAAAAATACCAAAATGTTATTTTTTTTTAAGACAAGAGTCAATTAGAGAGAAGCAGATGTCTTTCTGTTGACAGTGGTTTTGCTCCTCAAGGATGTGGCAATTTCATTATTGCAGCCACCTACCACTTACAGATCAATTATTGACCAGCTGACTTGTGGTGGTGATTTTTATTTTGATGCTTCATTCCTGTATGGCCATGCAATATGTACACTCATGGCATGTGCATTCCCATGGAGCCTTTCAATGCTGCTCCCTGAAAATATTTTTACCAGCACTACCTGGGAGGAACTTAGGACATGTTTGTGGCAATCTGTGATTATTCTCAATACTTAAGAATCTTATATTGAGGAATGGCTATAATATTATAATATTATACAAAAAATATAAGATTATAGTAAGGACAGTAAATTATCACTATTACACTCTTCAAATGAATGAATTGTATGGGACATCCTTTATACTTATAGAGTCTACCGGTTTGAAATTTTGATAATTATTATAATATTTTGAGCTACATGTACCTTCAAAACTGAGCTTTCCGATTTGCACATGTGCCAACATTCAGTCCTGAGGTGATAGCTAGCTAGCTATAATATTATATATATGTACATGTAAATGCAGTGTCTCTGCCTTAGTAATTAATAATTGCCTGCTATCTGCTGGAGATCACCATGAAATTTGATTAGTGGATAGTTTGTCACACTGAGATGGGATGGTGGGGTCAGTAGATAGGGTTTGAACCAGCGCCACTAATTCAATCAGTTTATACCTATCAAGAGAATGTGTGCAGGATCTCCACACGAGTATGTGTGGGTGCTAGTGTGTGTGTGTGTGTGTGTGTGTGAGAGAGAGAGAGAGAAAATCTGTGTATTATTATGTGTAGATTAGTGAATAATTGTATGCATGCATGTAAGGTGAATGCATTAAAATTGGCAAAGGGATACTTTAAGCTTCTTAGTTCATGCTGGTACATTCTAAAAAAAAAATTTGTACACTGTACCTAGCTAAGAGCTAATGACTTGCTGAAATATTCTGTGTAAAATTACATGACAACCATAGGCCTGCTTGCTGTTCTGTGGCTGACGCTAATTAGATCTTTCTCAGCCCCCTATCAGCAAAGCCTGTATATCCTTCCCCCAAACTGCCACCTGTGGCCTAGCATAATTACTACCCTTTCAAATAATTACTCCATAATATACCTAAAGTGCCAGTTGTGTGTAACAGACCCTAAACCAGTCCAGACAACTCTTTCAGACTGTCTCACGAAATTAAATCCCTTGTTCTTCATCTCTTCATTTTCCATTCTCAGCCGTTTGAATTTGAATTTCTCCCATGTATGATTTCTTGAGCGGTGTCCATACTATGAGCACTTTTGTGCCGCATATTGGGTTTTAAAAAACCAATGTCTCGACCATATACTCCCATCGATTCATCTGCTGTGTGGTCACAGCTACTCATATGAGGTAGGGAGTGTGGTGAAGAGGTTGTTTTCGACAGTGGTAAGAGAATACCATTCGTGTCTGGACGTGCAGGTACAACATGTATATACATGTATATGTATGTGTTCTAATTGGTCGTTCACCTTTGAGGCATTCTTTTGGCACTGATGTTGCCGCTTTAGGTCACAGTGCACTTTGCACTCGCACGCACCACATACGTGATCAATGTACACACATACATATGTACGTACGCGCACACACGCTCATCGTAGGAACACATGCGCACTGAAGTGTACGCACACACACGCTCTTCGTAGGAATACACACACACACGTAAGTGTATACCTACGCACGCATACACTCTCATCGTATGAACACGTGCACATACGTACGCTATATGCTCGTGCACGCGTGCATCTATATACCTCTTACCTTTAAATTAATGTGTTGTGATTCACAGCGACTGTAGTAATGAATTTATGGAGGGGTGTAGACATTCACTTTGCAAGAATTATGTTTTTCCTATAAGGTTCTGCACAAATACGGACATTTTATGCGGTGAGAATTTACAAGGAATCTCGACAGGTCGTGTCAAGGTACATTACGCACGTTTTCAAATTGTTGCGTTTTCCGTCTAATAGCTAGCTAGCCTTATATATGTACGTTATCCATCAAAAGTAATGGATATCTGTGAACGCTAAGGGAAAGGCTAATGCAGGTCAGCGCTTAGAATGGATCATTGCACATGGTAAAACTTTTCTTTTCAGAAAAATTGGCAAGCATCAATTTCATCAATTAATTTCTGACCTCTAGTTATTGCGTTCCTTCAGTATATATAGAAATGCTTCATTTTGTTTTTAAATGTATAATTATATTAATATAGTGCTATTGTACCTTTAGTGAGGGGGCATAATTTTTTTTTCATACAGGGTATGTTATCATTTTAATAGGGGAGATTAATTTTGGTTCCTTGGGGGGGGGGGGGGGGGCGGGTGGAGAGGGGTACTGAAAGCTTGGGGGCATGCCTATACTATAATATATACTAAAAAAAAATTGTGAAGGGGGGGGAGGAGAGAGGGAGGGAGAGAATTTCAGGGGGGAGCGGAGAGGGTACTGAAAGCTTGGGGGCATGCCTGTACTTTAATAATAGAGAAAAAAATTGTAAAGGGGTGGACGAGAGGAGGGAGGGAGAGATTTTCATTTCCAACCATGGGACACATGCATTTTGGTGACTATAGAGTGTGAGAATGTCTGTATTGAACCCACTAGCTCATACTCCAGACGTGCTTTGAACAATTTTGGCTAACCAAGTTGGTTGACACCTCTGGCTGGCTATCAGCTGTCTTGTCCACATGCACTCAATCCTTTAGATCTCTCTCAGTGATCGCAGACATGCACCACCGCTGCCACTGCGAGCGAGTCATGCACGTGTACACCAAGAAATGCTCATTATTAACACTCATTGTTTATACAGCATACTTGTTGTTTTTACAGTATTATAATAATAATAATATAATTGATGGTTGCAGAATGAGTCATAACAGGAGTGGGTCTATAAGTGGGTATATAAAATATTCTCTACGTGTACATAATATAAGGATCCAGCTACTGAATAATAATAATATAAGTGTTTAAGGATCTCCACTAGCAAAAAGCAAAAAAAAAAAAAAAAAAATTTTTGTGTCCTTGATGAGAAAAAAAAAAGCAACAAAAAAATATTGGCCAGATTGGCTATGTTTTCAGATTGAGGGGGGAGATTGATCGATTAATTATATGGTACATACATTTTATTGGCCATTGAGTGAAGAGCAATAATCATCATAGTCCCTGGGTTGGAGTGTTATTATAATAAGGCGTACACTCCGTAATGATTTGGAGGGAGTCAGAAGAAGTAATTCCATTGAAGTCGAGTTCAACTGTCAGGTTTTGAAAAGTCGGCCTGCACTCCATAGTATCTGTTGAATCCGAGCATTTTCCAAAATCGTAGATCTTTGGATTTGTTATATGTGGATATATGGTGGTTAGGTCCGTTTTATTCTCGAGGAGACTACAGTTGGTAGCTGCAATTATTCCGCCACTAGCTCCCTCATCTAAATCTGCTGCTGCAGTTCCAGCTGCTTCAGTTACCATTTCGTTTCGCGATCCACTGCTCATTGAATCTTCTGTTGTCGATAGTGGGGTTTTTGCAAAGGGTGTGCACTCTTTGGTGATAATATCACGTACCTCATTTACTGCGTAAATGTCCTTCTTTACTAAGAGTTCCAAACTTTCAAATGCGGTTGGCTTGCATTCCACTGTATCTGTAGAATTTGAACACTTTCCGATGTCCAAAATTTCAACAGGCTGTATTATACTTGTATTGAGGGCTGGAAGGCTGACTTTATTTTCTAGCAGTCTGCAGTTTGTGCCTGACGATTCTTCACTATCTTTTACCACTTGTTCTTCTCCTGGAGTAGTGTCATTTTTGTTTTGCTCGATGGCAGAACGCTTTGTTATTAGAGGCAGAGGATCGGGACTACCTCTCACAACGACAGCCAATGTTGGAAGAAAGTCTTCCACCTTTACTGAATCTTCAACGATTGGAGGTGTACTCGTTGTTGTCGTTGCTACCAAATCTTCCCCTCCGCCCGATCCTGATGCACCCACCTCCTCTAGCTCAGTTTCATTGTCCTGATCAGTTTCATTGATATTTTTGTCTTTACTCAATTTCTCGTTTCCGTTTTCGTCAACCTCTGAATCTGCACCTGTCTCGTTCTCAGGGTCAGGCCTGCTGGCTTCAGTTCCTTGGAATTCATGGATGTCTGCACTCGTGTTCATGACGAAAAGCGATTTAGCCTCGCTGCAGGTCATTATAGTAGCATCCTGTTCAAAGTCTGTCACCTTGAATACGGCCACTAGGAGGTTAAATTTATGCACTCCGACCGGAAGATCGTCTTTTATGCTACTAATATCGAACACTTGCCACGACTTGCAGGAAGAGGGTATGTAGCGCTTTGCCGGTATAGTGGAACCTATATTCTTGTATATGATGAAGACAAGGTATCCAATGTGGCTGCCTGTATCTGGTTCTGCCTTTTTGTAGAGTGCAAGCTCTGCTCCCTCTGCACTTTCTCCTTCTTCAACCAGAACCGTGAAGTTCAGTTCACATCCATGTGCAGTTGTGCGCACTATAATAATATAATAATGAGAAGGATATTATTATTTTTCAACTGCTATTTCATTGTTTGGATTGAGATATGCTGCTAGATAGTTAGCTATAGTAGTTAGTGGCATATATATGCATGCATGGCTGCTAGTTAGCTAGCTATACTGTACAGTAATGCTTTGTTTGATTTGGCTTCATGACTGCTAGCCTAAAATGGTGCTGCTTTGAAAATGGTCATGGCTCAGCAATAGAAGTATATTAGAACAAGAGTACAGGCTAGCTTTATATAGCAGATTGACCTTCCTTGATCATTCAATAGCAGTCAGCGTTTGGGTGAGTCTAAGGATAGCTCTATGGACAGTACATGCCAGCAATTATTTAAATTTTGGAATCAATATTTGTGGTTGCTGTCACAATTGATTTAGGCTGATTGCATTAGCTACTACAAGTGCAGGAGCACTGAGTTACCTTACAGTGAGCTACGCACCTATGTTATAAACAGCCCACGATTGAAAATGCTGAAATACATCTTTTTTATCTTGCTTTGCTAAGCATTAGCATTGTCTGTAAATCTGAAATCAAACCAACTAGATTGTCTATCTATATTGAATTTTGATAGCTATGGTAAAGCTAAACCATATTAGTACATGCAGAAAGAGGCCTTACCTTCATCTTGGCAGTAGAAATGTACTGCATCATCGATATCGCTGCAGTATGAAGGTGTGACTGGAGCACAGTTGTAGTATGTCCCATTGCAGCCACTTTGTATCCATGACTGACGCAAACGAAGGACTTCTAGGGTGTAATTTGATATGATGGTTGCAGATCGCTTGCTTCTCTGGTGTAGCGGCTGAGTTTTGTATCCTTGTCCAACTTTACTATCCCAGTTTGGACCCAGTGGCATAGCAAGGCTCTGCACTGCCAGGCTTGCAAGTAGTAGAGCAGTTGCAAATTGCATTTTTGCAGTAGCAGTCTTCATTATGCACACGATCTTTCTCTGTCTGGTGCTAGATGAGTCAGTCGCTATTTTGTTAGCTGCTTAGAGCTTTTTTCGGGACTGCTTTTAACTTGTCTGGCAAGTGAAGAGAATGATTTTACTGAGGCAACTGAACGTATTTATATAGCCTGCTAACTCCTTACAAGGAAAGAGACAAGGCATGCGCAGATCAGCGTAGCCAGTCAACCACGTCCAGGATATCCTGCCTACTACAGTGGGAAGTCTGCACCAACAGCACTTGATAGTGTTCTTGGAGGAGGTATATATATACTATAGTTTACATGCATAGTAGTATATTATGTACCCACGTTTTGCTGCTAAGCAAATTCCAGCCTAAAATTTGTACACCAAGTGTTTAATGACCCTGAAACTTTATCTATTGCCCGCCTGGCTAACCGATGAAGCAGCAGCCTCATAGTTTTAACAAGGTGCTTTGTAGTGCCATATCAATTGAACTTTTGGCACTGAGGTATGCTGTTGGCATTATAGGTATATCAATTATCGATTTGTTTAACTCGTTTGACATCCATCCCTCTCTCTGAGTTATTTCTCATGCTTGCAATTGGATATCTTTACTGTGTATAATAAATAATATTAATTAACTTTTCATGCCAACAGATCAAAATAGTACTTTTCAATGATGGTACCATACAGTAATATACCTATGGCTATGGTGCTGCATGGAACATAACTAGTATTACAAATGTATAGTGCAAGTGCTAGCCATTGGCCATGTGCCAGTCCATTCCTTCATATATTATAGTACAGTTTGATTCATCTAGTTACCATTCATGATCACACTGCGATAACCAGATTTACCTTAAAAATGCTGTCAAATGATGTATTGATTTCTTTAAGATTCCTGCTAGCAAAAAACCGACATAATATTATTATTATGCCCAATTTTAGTTCTAATTTCATCCCAGACTTATTTGATTTTCTCACTTAATTAGCTCGTTTATCTTTTGAGGTGGTTTTGTTTTTTAACATGCAGCATATGGAACTTCAATGGACTACACATCTGAAATCACAGCTCCACCCAGTCACACGCAGTTGTCAAGGTATTTAATTTTAGATATGACATCATAGCGAATTATAATTGTGTGATATAACGCGACATAATACGTAGTAATCCTATCATGTGCCGTTGTTATCGGCTACAATTCCAAATTTTAAATATTATTAATCAGTTGCACATGTTTGTATTGACTTTGTGAGCTTATGTCATTGTGTTTGTGTGCGTGTGTATTCTAGGTCCGATGTGCGCGTGCTGATTGACAGGCTGGGAATGCGAGAAAAGATTCAATTATCAAGCTGTTTTTAATGCAATTTTTTCTCGTAGACTATCATTTGTAGCTTGTACTTGACCTTGTATTAATGCGTCCGATTTGGTACGTTCCCTTTGAAGACACGCCATGTAGTCCGATCCAAAAATGAAATTAATTATATCGAAATTGATCGCTAGACTAACAATTATTTATCAGATTAATCCATTATGTCCATAGGTGTACGATTTTAACATACTTTTAATCACCCACCAACTGAATGTATATTGAGTACCAATTACACTTACAGATTGTATAATACTCTATTTGCATTCTCCGAATTGGTATTTGTCTATTCTGGGGGGGTAATTGTGTTACCCCCTCTTCGTTCCAGTCAAAGCACTTGGAACCGTTTCTCATCAGAACGGCATAGTCATCCCACGCAAATGTATTCATCTCATATTCAAGTCTCGTCTACATTAACACCATCTGCAACTGGTATGCATGCCTGTCTATGGATAAGGTACCCACTGTGTCATATCTAATTAACAAAGTGTACATACAATCACCAGATACTACTATGGTACTGAACTGGAGGCATGACCAAAACTCAGCAGTATCAGGAGTTGACCCGGGTGATTTGAGATTGGCAAAAGCAAGAGATCATATCCGACCTGAAAGTGGGTCTTACGCAACTGGGCGCCACCAATCTGCAATTGGACTCAAGAGTGATGATATCACCATATATGATGATGTGGGATTGCAAACAAACTGTGATAATATTATGATCCATAGTGAAAGAGTTGCGTGCGGCAAAGGGGAGGAGAGTCGTCCAAAACGCACTATCACCACAGCTGTGTTGAGTCCAGTACCTTCATCATCGAGTGATCAATACTGCCATGGTGCCACTACCGAAAGAGGTATTATTATTTTACCTAAACAAAAAGGATTTTTTGAACTTAAATTTATTTAAAATCCCTGGTGGGTTCCCCTGTATTTAATTGATGGGTAATTGGATATGCCTGTACAGCTTCTGTGGTGCATGGCATGTGGTGTATAATTTGCCTAAATATGCCTGCAGGAGGCCAGGCTAGTCAAACAGCAGTGCATGGGGTACAACCCAGGGATTAGGATCATATTATCATTATGGTCTATTATGCAGTTAGCTGTGCAGGTATAGGCAGCTATAATGGACTCTCTTTATCAGTACATTGCCACATAATTGTCCACAAATCAGATTTGAAGGTCTCAGGCCAACGCCACCTACACCAAGCCAAGCCAAAGTCAGTGCCAAAGAATTTGAAGGTATTCCTGTATGTAGCTGGAGTGGTCAGCAGTGTTTACATTGCTTCTCCTCTGTTTCCTGCTGTGTCTGGTCTGCTGGCTATACCTGGGATTCCTAATTTTGCAGCAGCAGCAGCAGAAGAAGAAGATCATGAGTAGGCAGACCAAGCTGAAGGTAGTGGCCCAGGGGACTAAACACAGTGAAGGGCCTCTTCAGACCAAAAATGGTGGTATGTGCTAGTGTGTGGCGAATGTACATGTATTTACCGTATAATAATTATTATTATTATTCCAAGTACGTGTACGTGTGTATATCGACCTGACTGGGGTATGTGCATAATTACATACATGTACTGCATGTATATGCATATAAGTGGCAAATTTGTGTGTATCAGAGAGGGAGAGAGAGAGAGAGAGAGACTTATTACTGTCAGTATCAAAATTAGCAATCAAGGGATCCTTTCAAATTTGGACCTGTCGCAGCCACCGAAGTATTCTGTGAACATGCTCTGTCTTTCCCCAATGGATGTTTGAGGTTGTTAAAAAAAAGAGAGAGAGAGAGAGAGAGAGAGAGAGAGAGAGAGAGAGAGAGAGAGAGAGAGAAAGAGAGAGAGAGGAAAAGTGAGAGAGAGAGAGAGAGAGAGAAGAAGAAGAAGAAGAAGAGGGAGAGAAAGGAGGGAGACACACACTAACCAAAGATGTACATGTAATACAATAGCTTAATTCTTAATTGCTGATCTTATTTTCCATCCCATAAATACCTCAGGTTTGCTAAAGGATGTGAGGCAGCTGACCACTTCCCAGCTGGAGGAAGTGAAATGCCACTTAACTCGACCACACTTAGAGGTTGCCTGCACCTTAGTTTACTCAGACTTCTCCACTCAGTTGAGAAACAGAAAGGTATTTAATCACTCACACTCCATCCAATCCCTCCCTATGAATTTTATTATGCGAAAAATTCCACGCTCTAATAATGGCAAGTGTGGGTGTATGGGAATAAACATTGGGAATTTGACCTGTAGAAGACCAAAAAAGCGATAAATTAATTTAACCTTGTGTGGCTCAACGAGAACTATTTATTCGAAGGAGCATATCGGTCGCAGGCTCGTAGGCGCCGAGTTAACTGAGATTACGTAACCAGTTGTAATGCAGTGAGTGAGAGGAGCGTGTGCCTAGTATGTAGTTGTGTCTACTAATACAGAGGTCTACATTAATGGCAAACGCTATAACTGTGCGCACACGCAAACCTTGCACTAGAGGAGCGTGTGCCTAGTATGTAATTATGTCCACTACAGTATAGAAGCCTACATTAATGGCAAACGCTGAAACAACTGTGTACACAAGTGAACCTTGCACTAATTAAGTTCACTACAAATCAAATTAAAATAGGATGTCGAGGGAAACTCATGAATTTTAAGAGGGAGGCATTTGTAGCAGTTTGTTGATGAGCTGCTGCTGATCTCCCTTCATAATTAATGTGAGGGTTGTGTCCATACTATAGGTGTACTTTATTCTGTGGTGATTTAGGTCTCTACTCATACTGAGGCATAGCTGATATACAGTCTAGCTAGTATAAATTATGCAGATATATGAAGTGACATTGTTCTCAGTTGCTATCTGCATGAAACAAACAAAGATTCTTTGCGGACAACTTAACTGTTCGGTAAAACTTGCCGACATTTCGACTAGACGCTCTATTAGTCATCCTCAGGGCAAGTTTTTACCGAACAGTTAAGTTGTCCACAAAGAATTTTGTTTATGCAGATGTAGCTACATTGTAAGTGGGTAGTGGACATTATGTAATTATATAAATCATTGACGCATGTAAGGGGTTAAAATTTCTATGTGGTCTGGAATAGAATGCAGAACCCCCTGTTGCTCGCATTAATTAGTCTAAAGCAGAAGGCCATATTAAATTTATTTCATGGAAAATCACTCCCACCCTTGGTCTGAAAATTATATCACGCGCTAGACTGGCTAGGGTACTGTAAATTTAATTAGTCTGCCCCTAAGCCGATTACTTGTATTTCTCCCTAGATATTACCATACAACAGGTAACAAACATGTCTGCACCACTAGCTCATACATAGAATTAAAAGTGTCAGTGAAATTGGTTATTTGATTATAAGTATAGTTACTCCCTAAAATAATAACAATTACATGTACATGTCACGTATTATGTATACTATATTTCGTATCTTGCGCTCAAATAGAATTATTATATTCACTTAAATAGAATTAGTCCATCGCAAAGCTTGATTGCCGGAAGGGAGGGCTTACTAGGGAGACTAAAAGGCTAGGGTGTGCTATGTTCGTAGGTCTCGTAATTACATTAATATCGGAGCAAAAATATATATATAGCAGGGACGGAGGCGGGACTATCGATTTGATATGTACGTATTAGTATAATTTTATGATTGATGTGCACCCTAGCGGCGCCCAACGCTATGATAACTAATCGCTTGGGGAGTGCTGTGGGAGGGGAATTCCATCTTAGCTAGAGTACACATTTTCTTTCCCAGTTACCTCACGTACAACAACTTAATTAAATATCTCGACACGATTTGGAATGATAATGGTAATGAGCTCTCATATTATATACACTTGACAATTGGAAATTATTAATTTTAATTGTCATAGCGTATGTGTTCTTAGTTTCTCTGGCCGTAGTCGGTAACCATTCATTCTTCCATTAATGTGTGAAGATTAACTTTTCCTCCCTAATGCATTTTTTCCTTGTAGTAGAATTTGAACTTTTGATAACCTGCATAGCAAAATCTACCCATATATAGCCTAAATATGTATTCCCTTGAGCAATTAATGTGCTCATCAATCAATGGGTTCCTGTTCTGTTATTATAGTTATCATTTCTTGCACAAAGATGGGCAAAAACTACGTGCTATATATGCAGATGCTTATTTGCTGAGTCAGCGATACCTGAGTTGCTGGGGCTAAGGCAGCTAGTCTGGGATCTCAAGTTAATTACGTTAAACTCGTATTAGCACTGAAACTTGATTTGATTCTCTCCCTCTCACGACATTAGTGCTCGCTTGCAAGCCTAACCCACTTATTTCTCCCACAGCTGCTCTTAGTCAAGTGGAGAAGTGTGTCTGTGGTGTGCCTGCAATAATTGCGTTTTCAATGGAATTTTATCCATAAATAAGGGTCGCCTAGAGTTGAGTATGATAATTTATATAATATTATATATATTATAGCGGAAAAAACTGCTGCTCTCAAAAACTGAGTGTTCCTTACCAGACTAATTACCTTCACTAGCTAAGTCATAATCGGATGTCAGTGCAGTGGCTAGAATAAACACTTTCACTGATAGTAATAAGAATAATATTTTCCTCCAGACTTCAAAGCATTCTCGCAGCCTAACTATTATCGACTCTTATAGACAATGTATTTATCACTAATCTATAGTTTGCATACAATAGCTGAAGATATGGCCACCTAATATGCAATTATTAAGCATCAAATAAGTAAATTATTAACCTGTTTATCCAGGAGACTGGGAAAGGTATGGAATCTACAGGTGCAGAGGTAAATGTCATTATTGTGCATAATTATTGATAAACACGTCAAAAAAAATAATTTATTAGATCGTTGGTGTGGCTCTGGCATACCCTGTCAGTGAAGCGAAGGACAAACCTGCAAAACTTCATTTCATTCAGATTCCCCTGAGCTGTCCGGAAGCTTTACAAGAATGGAGCAAGTTAGTTAGCCGTGCACATTGATTATAACAATTACACACCATTGCTGTGGTATGTATGTGTGCATGTGAATGGTTGGGATGTCTGTATGAATGATATTTAATAACATTTTCTCAATCCCACTCCCCTCCCCCATGGTCACATAGCTTTTGTTATTCAATCTTTGAGTACGAATTTCAGAGGTCCACACACCATTAGTGGCCCACACCATTAATAGCCCTTGCTGATCTAGTTAGGAAGCGAGGTAGTTATGCGGAAAAGAATGGAATGCTTATTTATACATGTACACGATTGGCTATATCAGATTCCTATAGTACTTGAGTATTATTGCATGAAAATTCTGTGAGAAGTGATTTGATCGTTATTTCTATGCATAATTAAAGACAAACACGCATGCATAATTACTGTGTGTACAATCGCCATGTACATGTATGTATATATCTGTATCTCTATAGGAGTGTGGTTCTGTCTGTCATGTCCAGAGCCAGGGTGATCTGCTACAGGGGACAGGAGCTGGCTACAGCACTCATTTCTCGCTTCTCCCTAATCAACGAGCATGGTTAGCGATCGATGACTGCATATAAATTTGGGTTCCCTACGCACTAGCCAAATTAGCCATTTGCTACAGTATCTGTCATTTTGGCTACATGTACTAATTTTTGAGACTAAGATACATTTATCAGTAATGTCTATAGGAAATGGCTAAAAGACTTGGTAAGTTTCTGATTATATATGCTTATCACAATGCTAAAGTGCATCAATATGACAAAGGCCCCCAGGACCACCCCCACTTTTCAATTGAAATGGGAGTGGCCTGGGAAAGAAAAAAAAATTAATTTTTGGTATCATGAGTGGCTACATAATTTTGTTCCAATCATATTTTCACTCTTTTTGCCAATTATTTGACTTCCATGTTTGCTTATACTAGAATTCCAATTTCCCCTTACATTCTTAAATCGTATAATTTATACAAGCGACTTATTATTAAATTTTGTCCAGAAAGTATCTCATCTTCTTATACCAATGGCGACTTCATCTGTCATGCATTTTCGTGTGACACAAAATATTTTCTTCCTCTTTCCCTCGCAATTTTGGCATAATTCGAAGGCTCTTCCTTTCAGTTGAGGTGACTTGGCACCTTGCAAATATTTAATCAAGTGGGGATCTCCTAACGTTGTGACGTTATCAGTCAGTCAGTGCTAAGTCATTGTGAAAATATCTCGGAAGTGATGTGGAATTTCTGTATGGCTGCCAACCGATTGCACTGAATGTGTGTTATCTCCTGTCATGTTTAATTATTTGTATCCCTCCTCCTATGTAAGGTTCTCCTACACATGTGTAGATGTTGAGTTAGCCAGCATGTCGTGTAGTTAAAATAATATAGGAAGGAGATGCTGATACACATATATAGTGCCAGGTCTCGAGGTGGCATGACTTGATTGTAAACGTGGGGTAACAGTGTGCACACATTCCAAAGGGATACCTTTGCCAATAGTATAATAATCGATACTTAGGGCACTAAATATAGAATCAGAGAATTTGTGTATTCTAGGTGCAGTTTGACTGGTGGGGTCACTTATGGGCGTAATTAGGGCCATTAAAGTTTACCTGCATAACTGCCCATCAGAGATGTCAATATTATTGCTATCGAAACGGACTTATTTTGGTGAGCTTTTAGCGATCTTAGCAACGACAAAGGCGCCGACCGAAGAAGCCAGCGAAATAGGTGTTTATTCATTTTTATTACTTGCTCCAGGTGTCGCCCGGGACTTCTGCATTTAAAGGTCTCTAATTCCGACTATATAGGTAGTAATGATTGCACGACATGTACATGTAGGCACCGATGGAAAGATTATGGCGAAGAGTCAGACTCATCAGTACATATTTTCTCATAATGCTTAAAAACTGAAGCTGGAATTTGCTATATGTAGATCATTCGGTGTTTTCTGTCAGGTGGTTTGGCGATAGAATTCCACGACATAGCTCCTATGGTAACGAGGTGGTTTATTTTGCAGAATTTATGGAAAGGAGTTTGTAAACGTTATGAGACTCAACTCATTGAATCATCCTTTTTTCACTGACAACCTTTCTGTGCCTAAAATCACAATCACTTTGTACTTGGCATAGGAATAGTACTGTGAGAGTGAAACCATAGGCTTTTAAAAACAGGAACCAGCCTATAATTTTTGATATTTCTGCTGCTTATATAATGTTATGAAATTCTTGATAATTTTTGTGACATCTGTCATGCTGAATTTTGAGAATTAGATACCCTATACCTTAGTGTACTACCCCTTACTGATATTTGAGAATTAAATATTATTAATCCTCTGTTATAATTATATTTTTCAGCTATAATTTTTCTATAATGGTATATTTAATTTCTGCAGCCTGGCTTGATTGGTGCATCATGGATACATCAGTATCCGAGTGGCTGTTGAACCCTGACCTCTCGGTACCACGGTCGTTTGCTGATCTGGCGAGGGCGTACAGTCTCCAGACTCAATCAGAACAGGTCTGGCTGCTGCTACACGTACATATAGCTAGGCTTGTCGTCGTACATGCACTTTGGACTGTGTAGTGTTTACGATGTCTGAGCTGAGCGCCGTAAATTAATTGTGATTCATCCAATACTACTATAATCTCGTTCAATAACATTTCATACATAGAAGCAGGCGTTGTCGTGTTTACGTCTCCCACACTGCGCCACCCTTGTCCGCTCTTGGTAAAACCCTTGTCATCTTGAGGTGACTTGTATATAGTCCCCTCGCCAATTTAGTTCCACCCACAAATAGAGCCGCTCCAAGATCTACACTGTAATAATATGATAGAACCGAGTCTCGTAGCCGTGTTTCTGTGCAGCAAGGACTACATGTACATGTAGGTGTGTTTCGATGGATGGCAAACCAGCAGACTTTGTTGTCATTCGTACATTTTTTGCCTTTGCTGTGGAAGGGCGTGAGAAGGCAATGTGAGAGCCTAGCTTATGGCTCATGCTCCAGTTTCCTACCTAATTCAATAAATTAAACATGGAACCATGCACGCATGCACCAAATTAATTCGGTGATTGGAACATACACATTGGCATACGCATACAGACACACACACTCGTACGCGCACGTACACGCACACACACACACTCACACACACACACACACACACATACGCAACATCCAATAATCGCTCACAACATAGAACATTTAATTTTTAATTTGTCTGGATCATGACTAAGGCTAAACATAACCGATTTAATGCACCCACAATAATATTTTTGCTGGCGTGGTAACCTTATACGCCCAAAGATCCTTTGAGTTTATCGGCGGAATGTCTGCCGAGGATCTTTGATGGCTTGTATTTAGGAGGAAGCATTAACCATCAATCTATTTTAATTGTCCACACATGCACGGTAATAGGATGCAGGTGCCACAGACGGTGAGATCACCATATGTAGGGACCTTTCGATGCTAGGGCCACTCATGACTCAGCAGTATAAGAAAATGGTGGTCAGTCCCTATTATTATTAAGTATTATTGAAGTGATATCGTTCTCAGTTGCTATCTGCACGAAACAAACGAAGATTCTTTGCGGACAACTTAACTGTTCGCTAAAACTTACCGACATTTTTCGACTAGATGCTCTAGTCATCCTCAGGGCCGAATCTTCGTTTGTTTCATATAATATTATTAAGTATTATTTATTTGCTGCCTATGTGTTAAATTTTGATCACTGTAGGAGGAGAATTTGTGGGCACTGTACGAAGAGATTGAAATAAAGTTGATCCCAATCCTTGCCGGTTAGCTAATTCTTTCAAGGGGTTTTTCACATGACCATATGCCAGCATTGTTATTAATAATTTCATTAATAATCATGCAGCAATGGGAGTGGTTGGCGTTCAAATCAACACAGCGAAGCTGTTGCAATACACCGACCTCTTAAAGGTAAAGCAACACTGCGCCAATTTCCTGCTAATATATGTCAATTTCCCGAAATAATATAATAATATTATTATATTGCAAAGTCATGCTAATCAATTAGCAAGTCCATCCTCATATGCAGACTTTATTTTTTTTCGGTGATCCAAACATTGAAATGAATATGGGGAGTGTTTCCATAATATTATTCATTAAAAAACATGTTATTATATAATATTATGCAGGCCGGACTTATCAAAGTTGAACAAAGTGTTCATAAGGTAAATTTAATATGTAACAAAGCTCAGGAGGGGGTTATATGATAATGCCATAATGATAAAGTAAAACGTGGGGGCGTACATGTTACCTACATGCCACGTACAGCGTACGTGCATGTGTGCAAATATGACTACCTCAATTTTGACACATGATCAATTAAATGTTATAATTGCATTTGCATAGTGTCAATTCTCTTTGAACGCTGGTCTGAGCGTGCTCCAAGGTTGCTCTGCATGCTTTGTGATACATCTACGACGACCCCCATATTGAATTAACTAACAGGCCGGGCAGGCTAGGTCTTTCTCCATGTTCTAATTCAGTGTAATTCGATATTATTGTACCACTTGATACTAAGCCTTTTACTTTGACATCGCAGGCAGCTGGTCATCCATTTCTCATCCACAGTACGTCACAACTACGACAGGTACAATATCTCCGTGTTTGAAAACAAGACTACTTGTACTCCGTTATGTACTATTACATAGTAGCCCATCCATATGATGCAACTATCATCAGCGAGTATCTTAAGTGTATGTGTGTGTGTGTGTGTACATGCACATTCCGAACGGTCTTTACGATCCTTTCTCATGTGCGACCAGATTTTAATATTGATTTGTGATGTGTTTGGGTGAAACGGTAATTTCCTTCTGTCGGGTCCGTGTAGGATTTCTCACCCAGCCGTCACTAATTTATATCCTTATTATGATATTATATCACGCGTGCACGTCAATTTGAACTAAAAATGACTTTTTTTGCTGCTCATATATATAGATGGTTCCCACTTTAGTAGACTATACTATACATCTATCCCTATGGTCGCCAAGACTACACCAGGCATGCACGCGCGAGGTTGCGTGGGCGGTTGCGCATGAGCAAAGGGAGCGCATCGGATGATCTGCATGATAACGCCTCCGCACACGTATATCTCGGGGGGGGGGGGTATTATATAATATCCTCAATTATGCATACCAGTTGAAGCCTGTAAATCACAAGTGCCGTTGGACGCACGCACATACACACGCACATATTTAACCTTATGTGGTAATTATTGCTTGCCAAGCCGATCGCTGTTTGTGATGGATTAATTGAATCATCTCTTCCCATATTTTATGGAGCCCATGATCTTTGGTCGCTCTCAAGTCACAGGACATCCTCAGTATGATGAAAAGCCTATGCTCTATTATCGCCTATTATGTAACTGGGGATGGTTTGCTTATCATGTCATCATCCATTACCCTGCAACTCTTCAAAGATTTTGAACTTAAAAATCCTTTTCTAATATTACATGTATAGTAATACATACATGTGCATAGATAGTATTGAGCATGCAGCCTGGGATTTGCATGTTATTGATTGCTTAGTAGCAGTAATGGCCACAGGTGTTAGTACATATGGTCACAAAGATTCTTTTGCAGTGAAATGGAACCTTTGATCCTAGCCTCTCAGTATAGGCAGGTAGCTGTAATGACATCATAAATATACAATAATATAGTGGTTAATTATCTAATACATGATTCACATATTTTTAGCTGGTAAATTTTTGACATAATAATATTATTATTCTTATAGGTTCTTTTTGAGGAGCTTCAGCTTGACAAGCAGTGCAGCAAGAAACTCTCCAACAGCAAGACACAGATCCATCAGCAGAAATCAACCTCAGAATCTGTAGTGAGTATAGACAGTGTAGCTATAGCTACGCATAATATTATTATTTCATAGGAATGCATAATATTATGATGATTTATGTGAAATTTTTCAGCTTCTGCAGCTGAAAGACCTTCACCCACTTCCTGGTCTCATCCTGGAGTACAGACAGGTATCCTAGCACCAGCATGTTCCTTTGACATCCAATCCCACCATGCACCCCTCATGGCTATGAAATCATCTAGAATATTACCATTAGAATTTTCTCCTGCAGATTTCTAAGCTGAACGCTACTTATGTCATGGGAATTCTACCGTTTATCAAAGAGGTAATCCTATAAGTACTGTAAGCTTTGATGGCAACTACTTTCAAAGCATACCTCTAAGCCTATATTCTCTTGGCCAAGAGTAATGGAGATTTATGGTGCATACATGCAGCGTGTGCAGGCAAGTATGCATATTATGTTTAGAATCTCAGTGTAGGTTATTGCCCCAAGCTGAGGGCTCTACAGCATTTTAGAAATCCAAGGGATGTTGCACCATCCCAAGTAGTTTCTAATAGCCATAGAGCCGAGATGTGGGCAATAACCAGCGAATTGTTGCTAAGTACTTTCTAATGAGGCCTAGAGAACTGCATGATGCATGACATTGTATATACGATATTGTATGAATTATCCTGCTACTCTTAATATTTACCTATTACATCCGACGGTCTCCATGGTGATCCATCTCCTTGGCTACGAATGATTGATGGTGGGATGGGCCCCTATTGCTCCAATTATTTCCGCACTAACATTCTCCGTGGCAACTTATAACTCTGAATGAACACACGCGTGGTTCTTCCCCATTGTTTAAACATCTTCAACTCCAACCTTCTATTAGGGCGTCCTAAAACCGCACTGGTAAGCAATACGTACCACATCCTAAGACCGTGTTATTCTTTCTGCATGCGAGTTAGTGAAGACTTCTTAATATTCATTTTTCTTTGATCTTTAGCTTTCCTTCTCTCTGCAACTGCATTATTCTGGTTGATTCCAATAACAACCAGATCTTTTATGTGGAGTGTTAGGGGCATGGATGCATGACTCTGTGCGTGACATGTTACATAACTATCTGGTAACGTTATTTTTGAGGGTAAGGTGATTTTGTTCTCTTACATCACCAGGCAACAGACGGTAGCTGCCACAGGACGTCTTACAAGCTCTATGCCAGTATGTTAGTAATTATAATGTGAAGAACGTGAAGGCATGACATTGTATTGGCTGTTATCGTTCTGTTTTGAGATTAAAGTTACATAAACTCATGTCATATTATGTAAGGTCACTTATGCAACAAGAGCCGTACCTTATGCCCCATTATGTAACCAGATTGCTAGATCTTGTACAACAATCTGTTTCAGAACATTCAAGCATTCCCTAGGGAGCCTATCCACCTTGGAGCAGTCCAACAGCAGTACATTATAGGTCAGTTGGGCTTGATAGTAATACAGAGAATGAGATTTTATGGTGAATTTACTCTATTTCTATGGCTTACTAAAATGGAACCAAAGGCAAGTCTCCCAAAGAGATCTCGATTGATGTTCGTGAGACCGTGGAAAGCCGATCTGGATTCAGCTTTTTGGCCGTAGGTAAAGAATTCTACAATTGCTAATTTAACGGCATGACATATATTTTATAATATGTTTAACTACTGCTTTGACATTACACTGCTTGTTACAACAAAGATTTTAAGAGCATTGAGCTCCGATTAGTGGCTCATTTGTCAGAAGATCCGAGGCTCCTCTCTCTGCTTAGTTCCAACGAAAACTCGACTGACGTATTCACGCTCTTGGCATCCGAATGGTAATGTGTACAAATTTATTATGAAAAATGATAGAAAATAGATTTTTGTGGTTGCCCATTATACCCGTAGGTTGGGGGTGGACATTGACAGTGTCACACATGTTGAGAGAGAGAGGACTAAACGTGTTGTCTATGCTGTCATCTACGGCGTTGGTAAGCTTGAAGAAGATTTGCACAATTTTAATTTTGGGCGAGGGTTTGAGTATACGTAATCTTCCAAATTCTGTGCTGCATCATGATTAGCTACCACATGCAGGAAAGGAGAGATTGGCAGAGATTTTGAATGTTGATTCAACTATCGCTAAAGAATTAAGAGCCAGTTTTCTCCGTAAGTTTCAAAATCATCCATCCACAGTAAGGTTATCATCAAATTCAATATTGTTTTTATTGCATGTACAGAAAAGTTTTCAAATGTACAAGAGTTCATCACCAGCACCATTTCTGAAGCCAGAGCGAAAGGTTCACAACCAATTCATTTTTAGCGATGTATTTTATTGGCTTGTACAAATTTGTCTACGTAGGTTGCTTATCGACCATATGCAATAGGAAGCGATGGTTTCCCAATCTCAACTCCGCAAACCCTCAGCTCCGGTCACATGCTGAGAGACAGGCAGTCAACTTCCCTGTACAAGGTGATTCATCATATGAGGGGTGCCCCTTTAATCAGAATTACATTGATATTATATATAATAATAGGTTCAGCTGCTGATTTATGCAAGAAGGGAATGATTCAAGTTATGCGGATGCTCGCACAAGAGAGCCCGAGTACCAAGTAATGTTCATTGAGACACTAATTTGTTGTTTGGTGGGCGCGAGTTATGATGTTCCTTCCTGCACTTGTGTACGACAATGTCATGATTTATGACTGGTCCACATAACTATCTCTTCTATGCCTGCCTGGGTCAGGCACGCCAGATGTACACTAAGAATGTATACTCACTAAATTAAAAATTCTTATCCCCATCCTGTCATAGCTAGTGTTTTTATTCTCCCCCTCTTGCTGCCACTAGAGCATGATATCGAGATGATGGTGGCCTCACTCCTAAGCACAGTGATCCATGGCATATGATTATGGTCTCCAACAGTACCTCATTTTAGTGCTATATAAATCTCCTCGTCCCCCACCCCACCAGTTGTTTTGTCCCTTATAGAGAGGTTGTCCTCTTCTCGGAGGTTCTCAATGAATAGAAAACAATAGGGAATGGTAGTTTTTGGGACCCCAAACAGTGTCCCCTATAGAGAGGTTTAATATACAGTGTCCCTTTCTCTGAGTGTCCTTTATTAGAGGTTCGACTGTATATTGCCCACCAGCACCTTTTTATGAACAAATTTGCCTCTTAAGAGGACAGTTCAGGCCACTTTTCTCAAGAACTTGTCCCAGAATCTGAGATTTGTAATGACTCGTAGATCCGGTTTCCAATAAGGAGTACAAGGGTGTACAATCATGGTCATGTTTAAACATTATTCTCCCATCACTTGTGTATAATATATACACAGGCTGCTCCTGCAGATACATGATGAACTGATATTTGAAGTGCCCGACGAACAAATTCAACAAATTGCAGGTTTGATAGTAGCTACACGGTTTGATCCTTAAGTTCATGATGCAAAGTTCAGGACTATGATAGTATTTCCCACACCTCTAGTAGCTATACTGCATTATCTACTCTAGCTTGGTGCCCTTTGCACTGATGACCTATACAGGGTTCATGGCTGTAATGATTGTATAATTCATTATCATGCAGGCAGGGTAAAGGGCGTGCTTGAATCATTGTCAACTTCCTGCCAATTAAAGGTAAATGATTTTTATTCCCTAAAATTTTTTTATTATTATCAATCCTATTCTGAGCAGGTTCCCCTGGAAGTTCGAATCAGCACAGGGAAATTTTGGACCGAACTGCAAGCAAATCAATAGTGAACTTGTTTCAATGACGATCTTTACAAATAATATCGATATTAAATTTTAATAATGGCGACCCTGTTCCTCATATACCCGTAGTACGTATACGGGCGTCAGGTGCTCGTACGAGGTTTGATCGAGAAGCGTTGACCTAGACATCAAGTTAGAATACCATCGAGCAATGTACAAGGGTATAGAATCAAATAAGATAATAAATGTATATTATTAGGGCTGGAGTCACGGGCGCAGGCGATCATGCCCATTCTACAAATTTGGCACAGAATGCTCAAGATATAGGAATAATAATTATTACACCAGCATAAATATAGAATCGAATACACAAAATGCACAAGACACAGAGAATATATATAATGGCCATGGCCCCTGTATGTAGCCCAATGAGTATGTATTGATAATAATATTATTATTGATCTACAAACAATAAAACATATCGTGGGCAAGATGCATCAGGTGTATAAACTACACGCTCATCATAGTTCAAAGTCGAACTAGAAAGAAAAGATTTCCTCTTTCCATGTACTGAATGGTACCCCTCAGGTGGCTCCTTGAGTTCCTTCTTATTCTTTCTGAGCGCATACGCCTTTCCAGTTGCAACTTGACAGACGAGCATAGCTTTGTATTTCCCATTCTCTGGCTTAGAGCAATAATCACGTGCTTTGGAAGAATTAGGTGCAAAATAAAAACCCTGTCCATATCGCTGCCATGCATCTGTTCGAATATGACTATGTTGAAATTCTGTTGTTGAAATACCACAGATTCCACACCCATCATGTGTGCATGGCGTTTGGTAGCGATCTAACATACACTGGAGTTGTGTTCCATGGTACTGTTTTTTGGATTTCGAGTGCAAAAATTTTGATGGTATTTCTTTCTTGTATTCATAAAATTGATCTTCTAATGCTGGATTTACAATGGCAAGGATTATTTCAATTTCAGGACACTTTCCTTTGTTTGGAGACCATTTCTTGATAAATTTCTTTTTTACTTTCTTGAATTCCTTAGAAGATGGCTCTACCTCAAGAAAGAATCCAAGGCCTGATTATGGATTAAAATAAAAACTTAGAAAAAAGTCAAAGTATACAGCGAGATTTGAACCCACTTCCATTCCACACACTCGGCTACTACGTCATGCACTGTTGTCGCTGCTGGCAGCCATTATTTCAACTATTCTATAGACAAATCCTACACAACTCAGCCCCTCCCACACTAACCCTGCAAACCATTCATAACCCATCCCCTGACCTCCCAGCCCCACCCATCCGTACCATCTACTGATCACAATGCAGCACATCACGATTATTATATCACATTTGCATCGTTACATGCGGCTATCATCAGGCTAGGGCTATAGGAAATATTATTGCACTGTCACTTAATTGTCAGTGATGCTATAATAATATACCGTATTTTCTCGTTATTAGGCACATTTCGCTTATAAGTGCATATTCGTTATTAAGCGCATTCCATTTTCCTGACCTAAGTACTCGTTGTTAGGCGCATTTTGCGTACAAGCGCATATTATGTGACCCTTGACCTCGATATCTGCATGCTTTCTTGCTAGCCCAAGGTTCCAGCTGTTTTAAGTTACTCGATATCACGATAGCTACTATCGATTCTCAGGTTCTTCGAGCTATGAGCTCCATTTCGAGCTGGGCGGAATGCAGCAACACGAATGATTGTACGATCGATCGATTGGCCATGCCCCTAAATGATACCGCGAACGCGCATGCGTTCTTGGATGCAGCTATTCTTTGTTAGACGCATCTCGTTATTAGGCGCACTTCGCTATTAAACGCAGGTTTTCTTCCTGTGGAGATATAAGCGCATGCGCTTAATAGCGGGAAAAACGGTAATATCAGAATCATTATTGTGGCACTCACGTGAGGTTTTAGCCATGGATCGATGTTGACTGCAAAAGTGACTTTGGGCTGTTGTTGGAAATTTAGCAGGGTTGGTGGACCGGGTAGAGCGAGCAGAATTCGATGACAGTTTCACATTAGTACATTCAGAATAAAGGCAGTAACTTTGATCTGCAGGGAGTACGAGTATGTACATCATGGTTTATTGGCTGAAAATAATAATTAAGCTTATGTTCTGATCATCCTCCCTATGCTGTTTTAATACATGGGAGGCTGCATAATTATTGGTCACTATAATTTTCTTTGAGTTATAATATTATTGTAGCTACATATATAGACTCTCAAAACAGGTAAGGTAAACCGGGGTAATTTCGTATGCGGGGCAATTTCGTATCTTTGTGATTTCTGCTACACAACATGCGTAATCGCTGCGCTTCCAGGCATTCTACATAGCTACCAATAGCTACTAGGTATAGGATCGCTCCGTAAATGCTCGCATTGTGAAATGGGGAACGCAAGGATACGGAATTGCCCCGCATACGAAATTACCCTGGTTTACCATCATGAATATTTTATGTCTAAATATTTTTGGACAAACAACCCTGTTGCTGCATTATTGTTAATAATTATTGTGTATGTATTTTCACGCATTTAATTTTTGCACAAGCCAGGCTGTCCGAAAGATGGTAAGACAAAATGACCATTACGTAATATACAAGGAGCTATACTAACCTTTTTATCTGACGATCTTTACCGATACATAGTAGTAGGTAAAGGTCGTCGGAGGAAAAGGGTCAGGCAAGTGAAGCAAGCTCGTAATACTGGTAATTATTAAACCTGGGGTAGCTGCATACCTGATTTAACCTTGTGTTTCAAAGAACAAAACTCGTATATTTTTCGCTGATGAAGTGCTGTGCACTCTGGATTCATCACAATTCTGTTCAAATTGCATGTGGGAAGTCGGCATTGCCAGTCTGCAAGAATTAAGTAAAAATGTACTTGATAACCATGCGTTAATTATGTCATAGAAACTGTTGAAAGTCTGATCCATAAAATTAATAATATTGTCCACCAACGGCCACAATGTTGGAACACAAGCGTAAACTTGTATCGGTGAGCACTAAATGCTGTTGCTTACTAATCATGCCACGAATGCAAACCATGGAGCTAGCTGAATGATAATAATTAAGCTTATCCCAAAGTACACTGTGGTTAGTCTAACATGCTCCAATCAGAAGTCTTAGAAAAACTTGCATGTAGCTAGCTAGGCTTTGCAAATGAGCAGCAAAGGCAATCTCTATTTCAAAATAATTATTACGATATTGTACATCTTCCCACAGAAACAGCTCCATCCACCTGGGAAGCCCATGGGCACCATACATGTCCCATGATGTCACATGCAATGGGTCTATATTGTCATTCTCAGCTGTAAGGCTATAGTACTGGTTATAATATTATAATAGCAAGGGCTAAGCATATAGATCCCAAGGGGGGAGAGGGCACGTAACTGCCATACATGATAGTGTACCTAGCAAAATTCAAATCAGACAGTGGTTTGTAACTAATTATAGTAACAGCTGCTATCTGGATTGCATTAGTGCTATGGACTGATAATGTGGATTTTATTATTTTTAGCCTATGGATTTGAATTTTGCCAGGCGCCAGTTACATGCCCTCTCCCTCTCTAGGGTCTATAAGCCCTTGATAATAGGCAAAAATGTTATTTTTATAGCAACTTGCCAATGTAGATTAAATCCTGAACTGTTTCTCCAATAATATTATCTTGGCTCTCTGCTGCCACTTGCACTGCATACTGAACCAGTGGGAACAACCCATCTTCACGGGTCACAGAAAACTTTGTTAGATTTCCTGGTACTTTAAATGATTTGTACATGTAATCGATATCTCTGCTTGTGGAGTCTCCAATAAAATGTGTTACGAAGACGTTTATGTGGTATTGTAATATTTTGTTGCCAGAAGTACAATTCTGCGGGCGGCACCAAGACAGCGAAATAGAAGGGCTTTGACCAATATGTTGTACAAGAATAATACTGAAGTTCGTAACAGGCCCTGGTTCAAATGGTTGAGGTGGTCCTGAGTGAAGCTCAATTTCTGTGAATGCATATAAATGGAATTCGTTGATATTAAAATTTAATCAATACTATGATTTTTATAGCTCTATTAGCTAGCTCAGTAGCTACTCACTGCGATGCGGGCCAGTTGTTCCATCGGTAGTTCTGGATTTGCAGCATCCCATTGTTTTACTACTTCAGAGTTGCAGCACAACGTCAGATTCTATAGCTATGATGACTGCGTAACGTCTACATTATAGGCGGAACGCCCACTTTAATATATTATGTACGTGCGAGTTTGCGCTGCGGCCGCGCAAGAGGACTTTCCCAGGGGATTTCCAGACTACCTGGAGCTTGTTTACTCACACGTCATTTGGGGCTGGTAGGCCGTACTCGTACTCACAAGGGGGTGCTGAATATCCTAGGGGGTGCATAATATCCGAGCTTTAGTGCACTTGTTTCTGTGACGACAAAGAAACTTATTTCTGTGACGATCTTTATACAAAGGACATTGCTGCGCATGCGCATATCAGTATCGCGCGCACTGCCGCAGTATTAAATAGAGCATCTTAGCTTAAATCGGGAACAATACCCTGGAATAATAACCTGTTTCTATAATATACATGCAGTCGTGCATCAATGCATGTGGGATGATTCATCAAATTCTGCGTAAACAGCAGAGTAAGCAAAAAATGTGCCATGCAGGGTATTTACCTGGGAATCTCCCTCAGTCTATACGTGGCTATAGCACTGATGCATACAGTCACTTCAAGGACTAAAGAGAACACTACAGCAACGATGTCCAAGTGTGCAATTGAAGAGTGCGACAGGCCTCGATATGTCGACGACTGGGGCAAGATTCACGAGTGCTGCGGCTATACACATGCCATGGAATACCAGAGAAGACAGGCGGTGATGAAACGTGAGCCATGTTGTTGATTAATAATAAGTGTGTTAATGATTTATAATTATTTATATAGATTATAAATTTTTATCACAATAATGGTATCAATATCAATTCCTTCAGAGAGAAAGATAAAGGGTATCACACACTGCTATCTTCCCAACTGTGATCGTCCAACATGGCCGTTTGAAAACTACTGCGGCAGGACACATGCCGATTTAGGGAAAAGAATGGGTCTTCCCCGTAAGTCATACCACATTATGCATTACCATAACATTATTATTAAAGTGCTAGATAGTCTGTACTGAACAATATTATTTTAATTTGGTCCATATACATATAGGGCCTCCTTCTACACCAAGAGCTGTGGCAGCTGCTATTACCGATTCGACTCCAGTAGGGTCAAAGGACAGGTCCATATGCATCCTACCCGAGTGTACCAGGCCAAAGTATGTTGATCATGCAAAGGGGGTGACGCATGACTACTGTGGTAGAACTCACTCTCTGGAAGGACAGAGGAGGGGCATTAGACGTAAGTGAGAAATTAAGGAGATAATGTTCTTAGTGCTATCTTCATTGAATTTTATTAAATTTTAGCTCAAGCCGTAGGAGAAGATGATAAATGTGAACTGCCTGGATGTACAAACAAGAAGAGGGTTGAAGGAACGAGAGTGTTTGATTATTGCTGCCGACAACATGCTGCACAAGATGAGCCCGGCAGAGAAGGTAGCCAGTATTGATAGTTATAGCTAATAAGTCGTGGTCGAGCCACTTATCACCTTAATGAAAGTTAAAGCATAATAATATTATCTCTAATAGACTATAGCTGAAAATGAGTCTTTCTTTCTTCAGCAAGGACAGCCATTCTCACCAACTCTGAAGATGTTCGACAGTTCCTTGGAAAGTTTCCCAGCCTGAAAGTGGTCTCCATCGAAGAAAATGTGAATGCCAAACCACCTTCTGGAAAACTGTTTAAGCGATTCAAACAAGCATACGATCAAATTCCAAAAGACCAGCGCAAAACATGCCTGGCTTTTCATGGAACAGGCGAAGATAAAATTGACAGTATTTGTGTAAATGGATATGACTCCAGTCGTCGTGGCACCAGCTACGGACAAGCCTATGGGGCAGGAGAATACTTTGCTACTAATCCAAGCACATCTCTGGGTTACTGTAAGGGAAAGAAGATGATATTGAACGAGCTACTGCTTGGTCAAAATGGCGTCCACCACACCAAGTCTGGAGACATCATAGTCATGAAATATCCGGACCACGATTTGCCTCGCTTTGTTATTACATTTCAATGATTCTTCACTATAGCTAGATCATGACAATTGTTGTGATAGGCATGTGACTTCAGGAATCAAATCAGGAGTGTTATTTTTACTTTAATATTATCACTAATGTCTGCTCTATATGAATAATTTTTTACAATAATAATTATGTCGGGTTTATAATTCTAAGGGGTGTACATATGTGTGAATGATCAATTGGGGGGATTTCCATAATCAAAACAATAATAATATTATAGCAATGAGAGGTATGCCCCTTTAATTATTAATTATAAAACTTAGTGAGTCATACCTGCCACAAGAAATTTAAGAAACAATGTCATCCAATTCATCTGATTATGATTTCATTTTACATAATAATGTTTAACATTATATTAATGTCATCATTATCACTTAAATGTGATCACATAACGTGGTAAATCATGATCGGGGTTTTTCATGACTATAATGTCTCCATGTTGGGTGTGGTGTGTTCCAGCTTGTCCAAGAAGCAATTCATTCAACAGCATCTTTTTCCCTCCCCTGCAATAGCTAAGGGGGGTATCTGGCTTGGTGGCAAAGTACTCTCCAGCACCATAGGCTTGCCCTGAGCGCAGCTTAGGATCATATCCATTGCTGCATATACTCTGGATGTTCTTTTCTGCAGTTCCGTGAAAAGCCAAGCATGTCTTTCTCTGGTGCGTTGGTAGACTATCAAAAGCATTCTTGAAGCGATTGAAAAGCTGTCCTCCAGGCTTAGCATGAGTGTTTTCATCAAGAGAGACCACTGTCAAATTGGAGAATTTACTGAGAAACTTTTGTACTTCACTATGGCTAGTGAGAGCTCGTGCTGTATAATAAAATAATATTACGCTTATGATTATAATTATTATAGTTCTGAATAATTATGAGGCACATGGGATGACCACTTACAAGCTCTATTTGGAGCATCTTGTGTTGCATGACCCATACAGCAGTAGTCATAGACTACTGTTCCTTCAGTTCTCTTCTTATTAGTGCACCCTGGAAGATCACACTCATTTTCTGGCTTATCTGCTTGCGCTAAAAACAGAAGGTATAATATTATAGTCAGCTACAAATCAATGAAATTCTACTGGTTCTTGAAATTGAAACTACTATGCTTACGTCTTATTCCTCTTCTCTTCCCTTCTTCTGCATGAGACTTCCCGCAATAGTCGAGAGTAGCTCCGCTGTTGGGGTCAACAAACTTTGGTTTGTTGCAGCCTGGTATGGGGCACAGGGAGCTGTCCTTCTGCTGAGCAGCTGCCGCACCAGTTCCTGCAGCTGGCCCGCTTGTCAAAGAAGGCGGAGCTAAAACAATAAAATTATATTATCGTAATCATCATAGGGATTACTGTATATCATAGTAAAGCAGGACTATTTCAAAGACAATCTATTGTGAATAAGCCAGTAACAAAACGACTCTAATCTGGGCTATAATATAAATGCACGATCAAGGAATAGTATCAGAATGGAAACTAGATAATTTCTTACGTGGAAGGTTCCGCTGCATCCCTTGCTGAGCATGTGTTCTGCCGCAGTAGTTCATGAACGGCCAGGTAGGTCGATTGCATTCAGGAAGATAGCAATGAGTTACTCCTTTGATCACCTGCTGGTTGGTTTCTACAGTTGGTTTGAATGATCATGGTCGGTCATATTATACACAAAATTAATGATTATGTTGTGCCCCCCCCCCCCCCCCAAACACAATGTTAAAAGTTAGCTGCTTGAAACACTCTGGAGACATCAAAAAAATTCTCACACTAAACTTACGTTGCATCAGTGCAAGTCTTCTTTGGTGTTCCATAGCATGTGTGATGCCACAACATTCATGTACTGTACCAGTCTCGTCGACAAAGCGTGGATTATGACACTCAACGATGGCACACTTCTGTGACGGAGGGAGGGCAGACGACATCTGAGGACCAGGAAGAGGGGGAGGAGGAGGAGGGGCTGAAATACCAACACCAGCAGCTGCAGGAATAGTCATGGGAGCAGTGCCTGCGGGTTGTGCCATCGTCGTTTGCGGCAACTGTAGCTGAGCAGATCTAGCCTCAAGTTCTCTAGCATGTGATCTACTACAACACTGGTGGACTGTACCATCATCGTCAACGTGACAAGGGTTGGGACACTCGGGGATGGCACATTTGGAGGTAGCGGTGGTGATTCCGGATCCAGGCTGGAGGAATGGGGAACTGGGATTGAATGTGTTGAACACCACTGCTGGATCACACTGACCCATAGATGGAAATGTGCAGCCTGGTTAATATTAGGTAAAGGCAGAATTATTAGATGTTCATACTATAGCATGGAAGTGAAACTTTGTGTGTCAGAATGGAATCAAGATCCAGATAAGATAACGGAAAATAGTATTCATACTTGTTATTAATTTTATTACTGGGAGCGTTACATAAAATATAGCTAGCCTCGTTCCCAGGCCCTATTCCCGAATCCTTGATCCCAATGTTGCACTATTATTTAAAGATCTGGAGGTGAAATTTACCATAATAATTATTAAATTTAATGGCCAGACAGAGTGACATACCTCCAAAATCATTATCCGTTTCAATGTCTTGCACTTGCATGGTTGCAAACTGGACTGGAAGGTTAGCTGATCCCTGAGCACGACAGTGTTGTAGACAGAACGCGTAGTCTAGTCCCGTATTCATATCAAAGTCTACGGGCATGCCACAGCCTGGAACAGCGCACAGTTGTCCACTCTGATTAGACGCCATGATCACAGCTCCATCCCCCTTCCTCTTCTTGTGAAGGGGCTGGCCCGCGAGACTACACGGCTTCTGACTCGAGGTAGCTGGTGTCGCAGGTATAAAAGTGGAGTCCGCGGCGGCGTTTACGTGCGCTCCTGGGGGGCACCTGCATACAGTGCACTTGAATCCGAGTCCTGGCTGTGGTGGCTGGTACTCTGGACACTGAGCACACCTATTGCACTGTCCTCGATACACGCCTCTTGAGTCCTTCATAATTCGTTAAAGGCACGATCACAGATACCCTTACTAGCTTTTGAGTCACTTCAGATCAGTGAGCTCGAGGTGAGTAAGCAGAAACGCAATGGGGAAACCCGTGGGTATTTCCCTTTGAGCCACGTCCCACACCCCGGCCCCATATCGCATGCGCAATGCGTCAATGTGCGCAAAAAACAATTCCGGGAACACACAATCATGACAATGAGGGATAATGATTAGGAATTCTATCACTACTTGGCAATCTTCTCCACACCGTCCAGTTCATAGACCACAATGTACTGTGGCAACACAGCATCTGCCTGATACACAACCACCTCGTCATAGTTCAGACTTCCCCCAGCTTTGCCGTGGACTGAATGAAAGGTATTGGGAGGAGCGACAAGTTTAGTATTATCGTTTAAAAGTTCAAACTTCGCTCCGCATGCCACAAGACACAGTAGCTGTGCACGAAAGCCGTAGTCTGGGTTTCCTTGAGTGTAATCGTGACACTTTGAAGAGTTAGGTGCCAAGTAGATGCCTTTGCCAAACCGCTGAAAACGAGGGATGTTCTTGCCGATTAAGGCCGGATCGAATCCGTTCTTGCTAATCCCACAGATGCCACAGTCCAGGTCATCGCAGTAGTCATTCGTTGCCAACAGATCACAATTTAGTTTTGTACCATGAAAGAAGAGATCTGCGTTTGACGTTTTTCTGCCTTCGAGGCGGATTTGGTCACCGTACGAATGAAACTTCCTTGTCAAGGCCTTGTTTTGAACGGCGAACACTGCAGTGGGAATAGGTGGCTTGGGGCACTTTTCTGTCAGCTTCACCCACTCTTTCAAGAAATGAGCATTAATATCCTTGAACGTCTGTCCACCGGAGTCAAGTTTCACCAAACTGGCTGTTGATCGATGAACACCTACAGAAGCAAATTAATATAAATTCATACCAGGACACATCAGGTTCCAGATTTATTAGTAGCAGCACCTCCACTTGCTACCACAAATTAAAACTATACTGAAAGTGAAAATTAATGGAAATTAATGGGAGTTCAGGCCTCCCGCGCAGATTAATAATAAATATTTACCCTTTCCATTGCTAACGCTATCTTTGTGCCTACAAATACCCCCGGTAAATAAATTTGTACCCAATGGCATGGACGTGTGACTAGCGGCAGTTCTCACGGCGGAAGTGGACGCTGGGATCGGCACGGCTCCTCCGTCTCGAAGATTTTGGTAGCAGACCGAGCACAGCTTGAAGGGATGGTTCCTCTCTCGCTCCCCGCACTCGTAGCACTTCCTATACTCCTCCTTACACGATCTGCACAAGAAATCTCCTTCCAAACGAACGTTTTCATCGCAAGAGAAGCAGAGTTGCTGTTGTCCATCTGCCATAGCTATATAGCTTGTTTAGCTTACGTACGCAATGCGCGCGCCGCATGATCCAAGGGGGAGTCCCCGCTGCACCCGCAGGTACAAACACACATTTCCAAACACTGGTGTGTGTGTGTTCTCCTGTCCTTTCTTCGAAGCAGGTTCAACTAAAATGGCAACTGGAATCACTTTTCGTGAGTTTTCCCCAGTTTTATGGATTTATGTGGTGATAAAACACCCATTGGATCACTACTAAGACTACTCAGTAATAATAATATTTTTATCCTCCTCCCCTCTTCTAGACTCTAGCGATACATGCAAGCTGCCTGGATGTTCTAATCCAAAGTACCGAGAGAGAAATGGATTACAGCACGACTTCTGTGGCAGGACTCATGCTCAGCAGTACAAACAGCTGTACGGCTTTACACCACCTCCACCCTCTTACTATGGTATGAAATTTTGATTCTCAGAATCTGACAAAAAATTTCCAAATTAATATAACCCAATCTTTAATCAATTTCACATGATCATGATTATGTACTTAATCTTTGGGGCCAGCCCTTCACAGCCTATATCGTACCTTTGATCTTTACCATAAACCTCCTCTATCGATATCATGCTTGCGTGACCCCACTATAAATCTCTAGCTAATGATGCACAGTATTTTTACGCCATGGCTCATTAATTAAATGTTTGACTCTCCAGCAGGTACAAGTGTGAGCAGTCACAAGAAGAAATCCAAACCAATGAAAGCAATACACAATCTGATATCGTCCTTACCCTCCAGTCTAACTTCCTCCTCAAGATTTAGCTCATCCACAAAGTCCACTGGCGAACCAATCAAATTCTACAACAGGGGAGAACCCTACTACGAGTTCACTAATTTCTACCCAGCTGCTGTCATCATTGACGAGCAGCGCTGGCCCTCGACAGAGCACTACTTCCAGGCTCAAAAATTTGTCGGTACTCCATACTTGGATATTGTCCGAGGACTGCCGTCCGCTCGCGACGCCTTTCAGCTTTCACGCAATCCGACGGTGTCCCAGTGGAGACGCTCAGACTGGGATGCTGTAAAGGATGACATCATGCTCAAGGCTCTGAGGTGTAAATTCGCCCAACACACAGACTTGATGAATCTTCTGTGGGAGACGGGGGAGAGAGAGATTATAGAGCACACAATGAATGACTCCTATTGGGCTGACGGAGGGGGTCCTGGAAGGGGGCTGAACAAACTTGGAAAGCTACTGATGCAAGTTCGTGATGATATTGTAGCCGTGCGTGGTAAGTATAAGCCACCAAAGAAGGTGCAATCGAGTAAGAGTGTGAGTAAGCCATCCAAATTGAAGCGCTCTTCGTCATTTTCCGATATATCCAGTGTGGGACGTGCAGCCAAAGATTCGAGTTTATCTTTTGAACAATCAACTGTTGTAGCACCAAAGAAGCCAGCACTCAGGCGATCAAATTCCTTTTCAAAATTATCACAAGTATCCGACGACACCTCAAAGAGTAGCACCATATCAAGACACCCTCGTGATACTTCTAGGATTTTAATTTCGCCAAAAAAGACCGGTTCTTTTTACTCTAGTTCATCTTCTAGCAGGCAAACCACCCTGAATGAGTATATGCCCACATTATCAAAACAGGGCACTAGCAGCCGTTCAGCAAAGGGAACTGCTAAACCACCGTCTTACTCATCTGCTGTCAAACATTCTTTACTTCCTGTCCGTCACTTTAGTCCAAGGCCCGGAGAGTCCGGAGTGAGTCCCATAACACACCAACCATTGCCATATTACCACTCTAAAGTTTAACGAAAGCAACATCCTACTATACAATTAAATTTTATACAAAATGTTATGAAATCCGACATCATCAATGTAATAAAATTGTCATTATTGTACTCACCCAGCCCCACCTTCTCACTGGCACTTGAATTTTAGCTACATGTGAACATGTATACTAAACAAGTAGCTATAGAAAGCATGGCAAGGATCATCTATGATGTATAGTATCTAAGTCCCACTCGAGTGTTTGCATGTTTTTGCTGGGATGTGATCTGGGAATGGATCCTGATACATGGTATGCATGCAAGATTGTATCTCATGCATGTGACGTCATACTTATAAGAAGCGACCTAGCGATCGATCGATCATGTCTGGCCAGGGTGCCGGTGGAGGAGGAGGAGGCTCAGCAGCACAAGCTAGAAAGAGTTTCTCCATTATAACGGTCATCAAGGGATTGCCCAAAACTGTGATCTCCGCTCTTTCCATTGAGGACGTGGTAACGTCATGCAGACGGTGTGGTGGCCAAGTACGTCACGGAGAAGAGTTCTGCAGCCAGTTCTGTGCGGTCAATTACTGGGGCAGACTTCGTCAGGAGAGTGGCAAAGCTTCTGGTACGTATTTAGTAATCATTCAGCGCTGGCTGACGGTGGGGGCTTTTTGAGAGGGGCACCAAGCAGCTTACGACTCCAAGGAGGTCATTTTAGCTCTTTATGATATAAAATACAATTTGATTGTTTTCCACTAGGACGCTGGTTTTGCTCTCTCCCTGGTTGTGATAAGCCCTGCCACATAGAAAGTAATGGCAGGGTTCACGATTATTGTACCAGGACTCATGCCAAGGAGCATGAAAAGATGAAGGCGGGACCAGGAAGCTGGTTCTTTTCATGGCTGCCATGGACACCGAGTGCAAGCCACCATCAGCAACATAGTGGCACTTCAAAGTTTGGCAGTAGTGCAAGCAGTCCACCAACATCAACAGCAAATATTGGTACGTATGTTCCTTTGCAATGAGTGATGTATATTAAATGGATAATATTGACTAAAAATGAGAGTGGTTTATTATTACCTTTCGTATTCACACTGATGCAGGTGGTCATCACTCTGCTCAGGCCAGACATGACAGTAGTGGCACTGGTCCCATCTACTTTTATGATAAGTTTGCTCCCTACTACGAATTCACAAACTTCTACTTGGCACCGATCTCTTTGGACGAAAGAACTTGGAAGACAACAGAACACTACTTTCAGGCGCAGAAGTTTGTTGGTACGCCTTACCTGGATGTGATTCAGATGTGTGCAACTCCTCGTGAGGCATTTGACTTTTCTCGAAAACCCTTTGTGTCTCGCTGGCGCCGAAATGACTGGGAGGGAGTTAAAATTGACATCATGAGAAAGGCACTTCTGGCGAAGTTCCTACAGCATGGCGATCTCAGGAAGAAGCTCAAGGGTACAGGAAAGAGGCCACTCGTGGAGCGATCACCCTATGACAAGTTTTGGGGTGATGGGGGAGATGGGTCTGGACAGAACTGGCTCGGCCGACTCTTGATGGAGATTCGGGATGCAATTGACTAGCCATAATATTGTGTACAAAGATTGTATCATATGCATCTTGTTTGTATACCACAATATATTATAATAATAATTATAGTCTAAATACTCTACCAAACTTGGTGCAAATTTGCTTTGTCATGATAGTGGGAGCGGCACCATACTGCGCACGCTCAATGCAGTGATTACGAAATTGGGAATCCCCCGATCCGAACTTATCATGTTGTGTATGCTCATTCACATTCGAAGAAGCAAAAATGGCAGCAGTGGATGTAGACTCTCGTGGAGTTGCGCGTGGTAGGTGTTCGTCGTGTGCTTGTGATGGCTACAGTGGCGGAGTGGAGAAGAAGAGGTGCATTGGGTGTGGGCACCCGCCAGGGAAACACCGTGCGGTGAATTCCAGCACCAGTTCCTCCGTGAGTTCTTCTTCGGGCGTATCCTCGATCTCGGCGCTCTCGCCTCCCTCGAGCATCTGTGATGGCGGCCTTGGTTATAGCGGTGATTCGGCCGTTTTTTTGTCAACTGGGTGCCAATTTCCTGGTTGCCAAAGGAATAGCGATTTTGATCTCAACACTGGTATCCAAAAGGCCTACTGTCAGGAGCATTTTCTGTACACGCAGATAGCGCTGCAGCACGCACCTGCATTCACTACCCCTCAGTGGTCCCTTGGAAACAACGATTCCAGCGACATTGCTAGCTCTCAGTCCGATTCCAGCGATAGCGATCAGGATCAGATTTCAAGCAGCCGGATACAAAGTGATGGTGGGATACAGTCGTCAGCAGCTGCACCATCACCTTCGACAAACCAAGGAGGCGGATTAGCAAATGTTTTATCCAGCTTGTTCCAATTTAGATCACAACAGCGTGCACCGAACGTAAAAACAAACCCACAACCTTCGTCATCTCCTCGAAAGAGAACGCAATCTGGTGGCCCAGTACCAGCATTGGCAAGACCCATGACTGCACCAATACCATCACAGCGATCAATTCCAGCTCCTGCACCACAACCACCAGTACAGGGGCCGATTCCAGTTCCTCAAACCCTTCCCAGTGAGTCTGATGATTGACTGATGTCTGTGTATACGGCCAATATCTAATACTCTTTTCCTTCCTCACAGGACAGCCAGTATGCAAGCTACCTGGATGTAATCGTCCTAGATTCGTGGAGCCAGGAGGGAAAATGCACGATTACTGTGGAAGAACGCATGCTCGGCAATACGAGCAACTGCATGGTACGTATACAAAACATGTTATACATTGTACGTAACAAAGACATTAATTTTTGTCATGTCCCCCATTAATTTTAGCTCCACAGGTACCTCAACATTTGCAGTGTGCAACACCTGGCTGTAAAAAACAAAAGTATCGTAATCCCAATGGGGGCTACTTTGACTATTGCTCGAAATACTGTCACGAGAATGGACTGATATCAGGTATGTGTGTACATTGCTCTATGGACCCTCCATGTATTTACATATAATTATTGTTATCTTAATAATAATATTATAGCTTCCACCCCTAATCTTCAAACAGCAGGGTGTGGAACATGTAGCCTGCCAGGATGCAACCGTCCCAAGTACCAAGATCCTGCCAATGGCAGAATTCATGACTACTGTGGAAGAACTCACGCTTCCCAAGCAAGAGCGCAAGGTGAGCTGTACATGTTTGTGGTTTACCAATAGTGCCTTATCAATCTATAGGGTAGTTTCCCTGGGGATCTCCCGATTATGTTAGCATAATGTTGCCCTGATGACAGTGCACATCATGTACACACATGATGACTATTGTCCCCCCCCCCCTCCCCTTGCAGGTTTGCAGCCTAGCAATCCCTCCATGATTAGACAAGCTAATCAACAGGAATTTTCTCAAGTTTCTCAGCAGTTCACAAGAGACTGGGATAGGAGAAAGGGTGCCTGTCCCAAGGTGGATTTCGTGTACATAGTCTCCAACCCAGCTCTGGAGGCGAGGTGGAGTGCTTACAAGCAAAATCTCCAAAACCAGACAGTGGAAGAATACTATCATGGCACGAAGCTGATATGTAACTTATCCAATATGCCTTGTACCAATGCGGACTGTGGAGTCTGTGGGATTTCTAATACAGGACTTGACAGACGGTGTATTCGAAAAAACATCAATTTCCAGCGATTTGGTCATGGATTCTATCTTGCCCCCAACTCATCCAAGTGTCACGACTATACGCAAGGTGCTAACGGCTACAGGGCAATACTTCTCTGTGCAGTCTGCCCAGGCCGGAAGTACATTCTCCGGACCGACCACGTCAACCTTAAGGGTCCGCCCGCTGGGTACGACTGTGTGTACGGACAGGAGGGAAGCAGCTTAAACTATGCCGAGATTGTCGTCTACAACCCCGATGCAGTCGTGCCACGCTACATTATTGTTTATCAAAAAGATGGTGTGCACAAAATTGCAAAGTGACAAATGAAGATTTATAAATCATTTTGTGTAATAATATTATTATTATGTAAACAGTTATATAGGAGATACAAAAATTATTATTATTATACAGTATTTATTAAAGGGAATAGCATAAAGCGTTTTCATTGTGAAGTAACACTATGGCAAAATTTTATGCCAAATAGCTACATACCTACATCCAAGTTGAGGATACTCCTTTAATGATTATGACAGTTAATTACCTTGGCAGAAAATTTCCCCTTTAATAGAATAAGCTAGGTCATATACATGAGGTAATCTTATACCAACATCACTGGCATAAAGGCCTCCCTTGCTGTACTTGATGCAGCAAGCAGGGATTGGCATAAAAATCTCCCTTCAATAGTAGTAGCTAGCTAGCTACAGCAAGAAAATTTCTTCAATTTTATGCTAAATTATGTATGAGCCAAGCCATCCAAAAGTGTAGGAACTACAAAAGAGCAGCTACTCCAATACGGCCTTCTAGTAGCTCATCTTTATATCGACCAGGGTCCAGAAATCCCATAACTCACCAAGACTGGTATAAATATAAAACGGAACCCAGTGGGGAAAACCCTGCAATGATATTCAGATACACCCACTTTATGATGGCGAAGGTCACTGCCGAAGACGTTGCTAACGGAGTCGACCTCGCAGTTGACGAGCTCTCAAAACCTTGCGACAGTAACATTATTCCTTCTCTGGCCGATTGTTTCCTCGAGTGGGAAGTGATTTTCGGGTCTCTGCTCAGTGAGATCGATGTCAATTATGTGAAAGAAGACAATACTACGGGAGTGAATAAAAGGATGGCTGCACTACGCAAATGGAGGGACAAAAACGGGCGTGAAGCTACTTATAAGGTTCTCGTGGATGCTTTACTGAACAGAGGTGAACGAGATCAAGCTGAAAATCTGTGCAAGATTCTAGCAAAACATTCAATGAGCAACAAAAATGGTAATTAAATTTCAGCTAGCAAATTGATTGTAGCTATGTCCACTAAAAAGTGGATGGGGATGAGTATTTCACTGAACCATTTTTTGTCTTCAGGGCAAACATCAGAAACCACCACAACTGACTGTGAAGCAAAGGAAAGTGAATCTGACATACAATTTCAATGCCCCTGTAGAAAATGTTCTTTAGAAACTTACCTTGAAGACGGTTGTCCTCAATCATATATTCCCTACCTTGGAATGACCACTCTTAGTAAAGCGGATAAAGAAGACTTGAATTATATACTCGAAAAGGACACCGAGAAAATTATGGATAGTTTTGCCAATCTATCAAATGCAACTTGCGATTCTATAAAACAGCAGGGAGTAACAGTTGATAACTTGGTCAGAGTGGCTATCAGTTCCAATTCCTCTTTACATGATCAGTTGATAAGATCAACATCAGTTGATCAAGTGTTTGCACATCTCTTTCCAGAAATGTCATTCTTTAATCATGAAAGTTTAGCAAAGATAATTGATCGGTTAGGTGATCAAAACGACAAAGATCGCTTAGCTGATTATTCTAAAGAGTTTAAGGGATTTTGCAAGCGCAAAGTTTTTGAAGTCGAACCAGGCAATTGTACTTGTGGACAACGCCTTTCCCAATTGAAAGGAAGGAAACTCTTTGCTGTAGTTTTGCCAACAGGTGAAAAAGTATTACAAAGCCTTGGAGATGCTGTGAGAATCAAGAAGAAGCTTGCAGATGTCCTTGGTGTCTCACCAGCTTCCCTTCACCTACACCGAATTGACCAGGGTTGCGTGATACTTGTATTTTCAGTTCCAGATTCTATTGCAGAAGAGATATTTACCCTATCGAAGGAGAAACTTGACTTACTAAGAGTACAGGGTATGGTAATCTTTGTACCGCAAGATTCGAAATCTCAGGTATGCCATAATCTTTTGGCCTTTTTTATAGTAATTAACATTATGTAGCTACATATATATTATTATTTATACATGTAGGTGGAAGATACATTGAAGCCCCTTGCATGCAGTACTGATGTGCATGAATCTTCAAAGGAGTCTTATTTCGAGCCCAATACTGGTGTACAGAGCGACTACTGTCAACAGCATATTCAAATGCTCTCACAACAACAGGATGGTTATAACCCATTTACCACTCCTCGAACCCCTCAGTGGTCAATTGATGGAAACACTGATTCCAGTGGTGTAGCTAGTGATTCCAGTGATGATCAGGACATGAGTAGCCAAGTACAGAGTGATGATGGAAGTCTTAGACCAACGCCAGCTGTACCGTCATCATCATCTTCATCAAATTGGGGGTGGGCAAGTGCTTTCAGTAGCTTGCTAACTCAGCGAACATCAAGCAAAAAAATAAAACAACAGCATGTACCTCCTAGCAAGAGCGGAATGCAACCTGCTACTCCAGCAACTGCACTGGCAAGACCTGCAACAGTACTGGCACCACAGCGGCAAGCTCAGCAGCAGCAGTCAACGATTTCTGCTGTGCCTCAAGCAACGTTCACACAAGCACCACAGCAGTCGATCTCAGTTCCCCAAGCTGTTCCAGGTGAAGTCAATCACACATGCAGGATAGAAGATAGATGATATTGTGTATAATATGGCTGAATTCTTTTAGCAGGTCCAGATCCACAGTCTGTATGCAGGCTGCCTGGATGTAACCGTCCTAGATTCATGGATCCTGGAGGGAAGGTGCATGCATGTTGTGGGGAAAATCATGCTCTACAATATGAGCAGCAGAATGGTAATATACTGAGATAATTGTTAATATATATATGTATACAAGATTTCTTTTTCACCTGTGATTGAGCAAGTACGTTATACACCAGAGGGGTAGGAAGCAATAAAAAAGTGGGGGGGGGGGCATACGAACCGACGCAAAATAGGTTGGGGCCGAAGGCCCCTGCTGCTTGCAGCTCTCCTAGGGGGGTCTGGGGGCATGCTCCCCCAGAAAATTATTACCAGATGCATTCTGAGGCATTTTTGGGACTAAAATTTGAATCAGTTATTCCTGTGTAATTAGGCTCGTTCAGGCAGTAAGAAAATTTACTTCAACAATGTAGGGTATAAAATACACAATGAATTCCTAAATTAGCTAATTAGTATAAGAAAGTTCAGACTTAAATGTGGAGGGGCTATGCCCCCCCTCCTAGAAAAGTGGGGAGGGGGGGGGCAATCGCCCCCCCCCCCATCCCCCTGCTCCTACCCCTCTGTACACATGCATGCATACATTTGTGGAAATCAAGAATCGAAAATGGCTGCCACAACGAACGTTGACAGCCAAGGGAAGCAACGTGGTAGGTGTTCTTCATGTGCCTGCGACGGCTATGACGGTGGATCGGAGAAGAAGAGGTGTGTTGCCTGTGGACACCCGCCGGGGAAACACCAGAATCTCAGCACCAGTTCTTCCGTGAGCGGTTCTTCGTCGGGCGTATCCTCAATCTCGGCGCTCTCTCCACCCTCTACCTCTATGGGCTTCTGTGATGGCAGCGATTCAGCCGGTTTTACACCTAGTTCCATGTACCAATGCCGCTACCCAGGTTGCCAAAAAGAATCTGATTTCGAGCCCAATACTGGCGTACAGAGCGACTACTGTCACAAGCATATCCAGTACATACAAATGCTCTCACAACAACAGGATGGTTATAACCCATTTACCACTCCTCGAATCCCTCAATGGTCGATTGGTGGAAACACTGATTCCAGTGGTGTAGCTAGTGATTTCAGTGATGATCAGGACATGAGTAGCCAAGTACAGAGTGATGATGGAAATCTTAGACCAACGTCAGCTGTACCGTCATCATCATCTTCATCAAATTGGGGGTGGGCAAGTGCTTTCAGTAGCTTGCTAACTCAGCGAACATCAAGCAAAAAAACAAAACAACAGCATGTACCTCCTAGCAAGAGCGGAATGCAACCTGCTACTCCAGCGACTGCACAGGCAAAACTTGCGACAGCACCGGCACCACAGCAGCAAGCTCATCAGCAGCAGTCGATGATTCCTGCTATGCCTCAAGCAACATTCTCACAAGTACCGCAGCAGTTGATCACAGTTCCCCAAGCTGTTCCAGGTCATACAGGTGTAGTATTGTGCTGAATCTATGAGTGATTTTCTTTCTTCTTTCTCACAGGACAGCCAGTGTGCAAGCTGCCTGGATGTAATCGTCCTAGATTCGTGGAGCCAGGAGGGAAAATGCATGATTACTGTGGAAGAAGACATGCTCGACAATACGAGCAGCAGTATGGTACGTATACAAAGCATTGTACGTAGCAAAAATATTAATTTATGATATATACATTAATTTTAGCTCTGCAGATACCTCAACATTTGCAGTGTGCAACACCTGGCTGTAAAAAGCAAAAACATCCTAATCCCAACGGTGGCTACTTTGACTACTGTTCACTTTACTGTCAGGAGAATGGATTGACATCAGGTATGTGTGTATGATATTATAATTCCATTGGACCCTCCACATATTACGTTATCTAATGTCATTTGTAGCTTCCACCCCTCTTCAAATAGCAGGGTTTGGAATATGTAGCCTGCCAGGATGCAACCGTTTCAAGTACCGCGACCCTGCCAATGGCAGAATTCTTGACTTCTGTGGAAGAGCTCACGCTTCACAAGCAAGAGCGCAAGGTGTGTACCTGCTACTGTACATGTTTGTGGTTTACCAATAGTGCGTATCAATCTAAAGGTACTTTCCCTGGGGATCTCCCCATTATGTGTAGCATAATGTTGCCCTGATGACAGTGCACATCAGGTACTCATGATGACGATTGTCCCCTTCCCCCCTTGCAGGTTTGCAGCCAAGTAATCCCTCCATGATTAGACAAGCTAATCAGCAGGAGTTTTCTCAAGTTTCTCAGCAGTTCACAAGAGACTGGGATCCAAGAAAAGGTGTCTGTCCCAAGGTTGATTTCGTGTACGTAGTCTCCAACCCAGCTCTGGAGGCTAGGTGGAGTGCTTACAAGCAAAATCTCCAAAACCAGAACGTGGAAGAATACTATCATGGCACAAGGCTGATATGTGACTTGTCCAATATGCCGTGTACCAATGCTGACTGTGGAGTCTGTGGGATTTCTAATACGGGACTGGACAGACGATGTATTCGAAAAAACATCAATTTCCAGCGATTTGGTCATGGATTCTATCTCGCCCCCAACTCATCCAAGTGTCACGACTACACTCAAGGTGCTCATGGCTACCGGGTGATGCTTCGCTGTGCGGTGTGTCCAGGCCGGAAGTACACTCTCCGGACGGACCAAGTCAATCCGAAGGGTCCACCCGCTGGGTATGACTGTGTGTATGGACAGGAGGGAAGCAGCTTGAACTACGCTGAGATCGTCGTCTACAACCCTGATGCAGTCGTGCCACGCTACATTATTGTTTATCAAAAAGACGGCACACACAAAATTGCAAAGTGACAGGTGAAGGTTTATAAAAAAATTTTTTGTACATGTAAACAGTTATAATGTAGGAGATACAAAAATTATTGTGATATTCAGTACATTATTTATACTATGAAAAGAAAGTTGTTAAGATTAAATTTGTGAACTAAGTAGCTACTACTTTTACCATGACACTGCACTGCAGCTGGTATCACTCCATTATTATTTTCACGACTTATTGATGAAACAGCTCTGACACCAGGAGTGTCCTGGGTTGGCAGGCTGCTTCTGACACTTTTTGCACAGTGTCATGGCAGTGCCGGTGCCAACTGGTTGACCTTTGGACATTACGGTGAAAGACTGAAAGCTGGTTGTAGCCATTCCAGGAGCTGATCCACCGGAACCATGCCCTGTTGTTTGCAATTGGTGGTGGTAGCCACTAGTGGGCATCGCAGCAGTAGGCCCTCCAGGTCCCGCTGATGTCATCATTGGCTGCTGTTGCTGCTGCTGTCTGCCCATCATCCCTCCCCCACCCTGAACTGGCTGACCTTGACCCATCACCATCACAGTTTGTCCACCACCACCTAAAGCATGAATAAAGAACATCAATATTATAACAATTATTGGGAACAATAATACAAAAATTTAAAGAGGTTGTATACCCCCCCCCCCCCCCCCATTAGATAAAATGGTGTATTGAAATCACAGAAGGTTCTTTTTAGGGTCCTGAGCTGTACCCCTTGTAGAGAGCTCTTTCATACCATGTCCTTATCATTAAAATTAAGAAATGATAGGCGATAGTACCTTGCATTTGTGGTGGAAGCTGGGAAAACTTCTTTGCACATGTTCTGCTACAGAAATCGTGCACCTTATTCCCTTCAATGCGCTTTGGGAACTGACAACTGGGAAATTTGCAAGTACCAAACTGAGTGGACTGCGTCGGTTGACCAAATGCATCTATTCTCGGCTGAAATCCGCCCACACCACCAGGAGCAGCTGCCATTCCTCCGCCAGAAAATGCTCCGCCTTGGAATGCTTGCATTTGTTGCTGCTGCTGTTGTTGAGGCGTGGGCTTTCGCACTAAAAACATAAAGAAATTTATATTTCTAAATCATGAATATGGCACCTTGAATGTCGTAGCAACAGCATATGCGCATAGGAGTAGGTGATAATAATTTGAGCAAATTTGACGGGAGGGGACTCACATTTCTCAGCTCCAGCGTGCGCATTGGCCGGGCAGTCACAGTAGGCGCAGTTCTGGTAGCTATTAGGGTCCTCAAACTCATACTTTTCACAGTTGTCCTTGCCACATGAGCGGCACTCGCCCAGTTCGATGATCTTCACATGTTGGACGGGGGTGTGGTCGCAGTACTCGCAGCGAAACTTGCCGCTGGCGCTGCTGGATTGTCCGTCTCCCGAGGACGTTCTGTACTCTTCGCACTCACAGCCCGAAGCGTTACACTTCCCTCTCTGGATCCCTTGGACGTCCTTCATCTCCTACTGAGTCTCGAAATGTGTAATCAACTTCGATTCATGGAAAACCCCAGGGGAATTCCCCTATACGGCTCGCGTGCTTGGGTTCATTCTCGAGCTGGAGCTTCGATGTTAAGATCAAGATGGCAGGTCAGGTTTTTAATAGGGTGATCGAGTTCTTTACGCCCGATCCATACCCTCCCATCTGTAAGATGCCTGGGTGTAAGAAACAAGGCTACGTCGAAAACAACGGGTATGCGCACGAGTTCTGTGGCAAGACCCACGCCAGGGAGTACCACGCCATGAAAGACGCCGAAAAACAACAAAAAACGAGGGAAAAACGATTGAAAGCTGTACAAAGTCAAAGCAGTGGAGGGCAAGGTTCTTGGCCATCCTATAGTATGGCTGCAGCTCAGCATGGAGCTGGGCATGGGCCAAGCTGCACTCGTTCTGCATGTTCTGGAGCTGCATATGGTATGTGTTATTTGGAATGCAGTATGGAATAATGTGATTCCTCTGTGCACCTACATCTTATCATACTTTTGCCTTTGTTTACCCAAACTGTGTGTGCAATTCTTCAGAATAGGAGACCGCTAAATAGCAAATAACATAGTGTGTGTGCCCAATGTAATTTGATATCAACACCTTATCTTTGTACATGTACGTGCCTGACATTGCTTCATCACCTTGTGTATAATTATACTCCAAACAGCTGCTATGTAACTATAATAGTATGAAATTTCCTCAGAATGAGAAGCACAGAATGTTAACTGTTTGTCTTGTTATGTCATAAAGTAAGCATGAGGTAATATTCTTCAAAAGTTATGGGAAACTGCCAGCATTTAGTTCGTTATCAATCACTACCACTGTATCTTATCTTACATACACACACAGGAGGATATAGCATGGTCAACCAACCTACCATGGTCACAAATCACTATGGTAATATGGGCCATGGACCGATTCTTTTCTACAACCGGGATGAACCTTACTACGAATTCACCAACTTCTACGCAGCCCCTATTGTTTTGGACGGCAAGACCTGGCCCACGACTGAACATTACTTTCAGGCTCAAAAGTTCATCGGTACGTCCTACCCTGAGGTGATTCGCAACTTCGACCGTCCACGGCAGGCATTCGATCTCTCTCGCAATCCAACTGTCTCTCGCTGGCGCCGAAATGACTGGGAAGAGATCAAGAAAGATATCATGAAGAAAGCCCTTTTGGCCAAATTCACCCAACACAAGGATCTTCGACAGTTGCTACTCAGTACGAGAGACAATATGCTCATTGAACACACTCCGTACGATAAATTCTGGGGAGATGGGGGAGATGGCTCCGGCCAGAACCAACTTGGAATGCTCCTGATGGAGATTAGGTACGATCTCAAAACGCTTCAAGCAAGTCTCAGGCAAGAGAATGATCACGCAGCACAGTCACACATAAACGTAGACAGCCATCGTGATCATGTTCAGACTGCAGCTGTGGTTCAGAGGAACGATAGCACGGAAAAGGATGGTTCAAATGGTCTGTCTTCCACTTCATCCTGCTCAATGGACTACACAAACGCAGAAGATGACAAATTAAAGCCGAGCAATGAAAGCCACACTAACCAGAACAGTGATTTAGCCAGGCCCCCACTACACGCTGGATCACCACCACATCAACAGCCAGCAGCTACTGGAGGAGAGGCTTCATCTCAAGTTAACACACCATCCAACACCGGTACAGCACCATCTCAGAGTACTGGCGAGGTACCTATAGCTAGTGATGCTCCCGTGGGTAATCTGATCGATATTGATTATGAACCACCAAAGGAGGATGATATTACTGCTTTGATAACTGGTAATGTACCACCGAATCTCGCTGCACCTATGCAGCCAACATCTCCCGCTCCCAGTCAGTGTAATATGACAACTCACGTTGCTAGCGAGTGCACGACTCCAGCTGCTCCCGATACTTCTACTGGTGCTGCAGGGAAAGAGCCATCATCGTCAAATGAAGAAGAGGAGGAGCAAATGGAAACTAATCATTGATTACCTGTGTAACTTATTAATAATCATTGCTCTATGTGTTCTTAATTTTGCTAAATTAAAAAATTAATACAATGTCAATTTTTATTATGGTACATGTACTGCAACAGTGTAAGCTTACGTCATAATAATGTTAAGGGAATTTCCCTTGTACTTTTCTTTGCGGGTCATGGATGTGGACACCTGCACTGATTCGAGAGGCATTCGACGTGGTGCCTGCGTGGATCCTACCTGCCCGTGTCCTAGCTACTACGGAGGATCAGATAAGAAGAAATGCATAAAGTGTGGCCATCCGCCAGGAAAGCACCAGCACCTTGACAATCCCTCTGCCAACATGGGTACGTCGTCCCGTCTAGATCTGGTACTAGATACTCCTGATTTGTAGTATTTATAAAAAAAATAATGATTAATACATGCATACACGGCGCTCATATGCTCTAGAAACGATCTATAAGTTATTTTGGCTATTACTATTATAGGTACAATGCCCAACTTGAGTCATACTGGATATCACATAGCACCTCCTCAACCGCCCCCTGATTTACTACTATGCGCAGCCAATGGGTGTACAAATAAAGTATGGTATGAATTTGATCTAAGAGAGGCTTTCGACTACTGTAGTCCGGAGTGCAGAGATCGTCATCTTCTTCCAATCAAAAATTGTGAACTCGAAGAGGAGCTAGTGGCGATGAGACTGGAGCTTGAAAATGAGGCCAGAAAGGATAGTCCCAAGATGATCCAGCGACAGCAGTCAAACGGCCGATCTCAGACATCCCGACAGCAGCTGCCACCGCAAGGACACAGTTCCCCTCAAAAATCTTCTCCAACAACGTCATCAACACCCTCACCCTCAACATCTGCTAAAGGTATAATTATATTCCCCTTCTCTAATCTATATAATCTAGTATAATTGAGTTCCTCTCAGCTTTTGCAACTGTTGGATATATAATTGAATCACCTCTCTGCATGAAAATAAAAGTTAAGAGGGCTTGGGAACTACTACTATAGTATTTCTATTTGACTGCAGCTGGAAGTAAGCCTGGGAAAACCAAGGAGGTGATGATTGAGAAGAAAGCCCGTAAACCTTCCGGCCTCATTCTGAGCAAGAAACCTTATGTAAACAACAAAGCAGAGGTGGTTGGGGTAAGATGTACATCATATTCACTGGGATCGTATTTTTATAACATACTGCATGCGCTCAGTTCGTAATAGTTGGTGTTGTCAAGGATGCTCCAGTCTACAGCAAGTTTCAGGACGATCAGATCAGACTGCTGGATGTTATTGAGACAGTCAATGGCACACCATGTGATAGGTTACTTCTTCCCAAAACGGATCTCCAGGAGCGCTTTGAACATTCCATTGATGAACGGGATCGTGTAAAGTTGGTATTGAACCGCTGCATTGCTCTGCCACCTGTTTCAAGTGCCCTTTCTCATGGTAGGTGGTGTTAGATCAAAGATTGTGTTTGAATATTTTATACACTCCATTTTTCAGCAAAGAAAAAATCCATAAAGTACACTCATGTTAGAGTATTGATGTGGGATGCTGAAAGCAAAGATGATATGTATGGATTGTCCTTAGACCACGAGGTAAACTTTAATAATATTTTCTTGTTTGGGATCTTTATTATTTGATTTCTAGCACAAGGTGAAGGGAACTATAGCTGACAGTCCTGGTGAATTGAGTCGGGTAAAGTTTGGCGATAAAATTACAATGTACGTGGTTGCCTCCCAAGATGATCACGATATTCGTGAGGGTCAACTGGTGAGTGACAAGCAACAGTCTTCCATGAGAGTGGATCTACAGGCAGCTCATCGGAATAAGAACCATATGATTCTGTTTATTAAGAAATCAGAAGAGAGTTCTTATATCTAGAAATGATTTGCAAATAAGCAACATACATTACAGAGCAAGGTCATGTGATTTAGCCAGCTACTTAATAATTTATGCAAAACTGCCAGCAATGCATAGGCAATAATGGAGGGGGATTTCCCAGGGGATTTCCAACATGTACTGGTCTAGGTTCCATACTGATACACAAACAACACACCTGCAAAAATTAACATGGAGCACGTTTCTAGCAGTAAAATTCACCTTGAAATGTATAAGCAAAAAGCACAATTAATTCATAGCCATACTAATTATTATAGTTAGCTAACAGGCTGGTCTCCAGATCAGGAGAATAACACATTTCTTATCAGTTTGAGCTTTGTCAAGTTTGTCTTCAGTGAGCTTTATGCCCTCTTCACCATCTTCTATCGTGCCATCCTCAGATGCAAAAGCATACATTCGTATTTCATCATTATACTCGAGTCCACTGTAACGAGCAGGGGTATCAACAGTTCTACCTCCAACTAAAACCTATATACATGTACAACAGAGGGTGCATAACCAATGCAAGTCAACTACAGGATGTGCAATGAAATAAATGAAGATTTTCTGCAGACAACTTAACTGTTCGTATTGTACTTTGCAGGTCAGTTGTCAGTGGCTCTCTAATCATGATATAAAGGCTGTCAGTTTATATAACCTAACACCTCCTGGACAACTGACCAACAGTTTATTCTTGGCATAGCAAAAACATAAAATTACCACATCATGTACCTTGTTACGATTACTCGAATTCAAAGACAGGCCGTAAGCTCTTTCAGTACAACTTGGAGAATACCTCAGTGCTATGAGGTGAGTGTAAGTAAGCCTTTGAGCTACAAGTATGAGATGCACTGGTTAATTACTAATAATTATCATTATTCGTTAAGTTTTACCTTTAGCCAGCAATCTAGAAATGGATGGGAGAGCCACGGAGTGCAACAAACGCAAAATCACAACTGCTCGTACGTTCAAATCTTGATCAAAACTCTCTTGTGGATCCACCCCAGGAATATGTAACTCACTGCACATTTTATCATTGACCTTTTCTATCACATCAAAGATTTTGATCTTGCCTTCCTGCACCTTGGAATACGCTGCACTTCCATGACGAACACCAACTATCATGAACTGTAACATACATAAAATAATACTGATCACCATAAAAATAACAGTTACTATACTCCAATAACAACTCACTTTGTATTTTTTATCAGCATAATGATAATATGGTCTCTTGCTCAACAACACACCAAACTGTTTGTAGTTTTTCTTCATGGCAGAAACCATACTAGTCCCTTGCTCCTTTGCTTGCTTGCTACTAGTGTCTGAAAGTGGTAACTAAATAAGCTATTGGTGTGATATATTATATCTGATCAGGCTAGATCTGATCATCCCGAGGCTAGAATGCCTGAGAAACTACAATAGAGCTCAGTGTATGAAGGAAACAATTATGATAGATAGTAATATCTCATTTATAACATTATCCTAAATTGTTTAATTCACACTCTCTCTATCATACCAAGAACACGGCCTCCTCCAGCTGTAGCAGTAGAGTTACCAACTCCTGAAGCATGATGATCATCTTGACCTGATGTCGTAGAAGGGCTAGTAGCTCCGGAATAAGAACCACTTCCACCTGGTATTGAAGGAGAGCCATGTGTCGCATTACTGACTCCTGATGAATTGCGGCTACCAAGAACGTGTCCACTTCCTGGAAAAGCAGAACTACCAACAGGCCTTGAAGATTCATAAGACGACTGTCTTTGCAGACCAGACAACGAAGCACTTCTCTTCTCAGCTGCTGCCACTTCTTGAAGTTTCTTCTTCAAATCGCCGAGATCCACTGTCAGATTTACCTTCTCCATGGGCAGCAGGTGTCTGTCCCGACACTCTGGGCTGCAGTAGGAAAACTGACGTAGTCCCTCGGGCAGGCTTGGGTCACAGTGCACGCGGTTGAAGCATCCATTTGCCCGGCATTCTGGCAGCTGGGGGTGTGGCCTAGTAGGCTGGTGGTATTGGACATACGATGGCTGATATGATTGCGGCACCGATCCACCAGCATTGTGGTGAAGATCACCTAGAAAAGTTGCGGCATATTATTATCATTATTATTCATCAAAGGCAATAATTTTCACATGAAGTCTAGCTACCTCCAAAATGGTGACTTCCAAGATTATGGGGAGTGGCATGTGATCCCATAGAGTAAGCTGTCGGCACATATGAAGTAGAGGACCCCACACCACCAGCGTTGGATAAGTTCGTGTGCTTTCCTGGCGGATGAGGACAGTTGGTGCACCTTTTCTTCTCCACTCCGCCATCGTAGCCGATACATGGACAGCCGTGCTCTGTACAGTGTCCACGCAGTATGCCTCTGGAGTCTAAGCTCATCTTCTAAAAGTGGCGTTGTCCTTCGTCGACGTCAATCTGAGCTGAGGGGATTCCCAAGAATCGCCGCTACTCTTGACGATCTTTACCGGTACTGTGCAAGAACAGTACGGCATATTTTGCGCATGCGCGTGAGTATTGATGACGTTGAACCGTGCCAGTTCATTAACTTCGAGCTTTCCCTTTTGAGTCAAAACAGAGAAATCATGGGCAAAGAGAGTCAACTGTTAGAAGCAGCAGCCGCTGGAAACAACTCCAAGGTGGAGGTAAGTCACCTTGTTCGTTTGCGGTGAGTGCGAGCACTGTAGATGTCCTTGACGCGCTAGTTAGCTAGCTCGAGAAATGCGACGATATGGGATGTTTTTACGCACTCCAAAGTATCTACTGACGGAGACGATTAGATAGAAGGAGGGGAAATTCTTTTTTTATAGTAGATCGTGCGTAAATCTTTGGGAATCGGTGACAGCGTGTGCACGGGCCGCTGGGTCTAGATCTGTTGATTTCGCAAAATCGAAACAGGAATAGTACGGTATGCATGCATGTGCATGCTCTGGGGAGTTGATAATCACCGCCATTAATGAACTATGCAAACAGTGAATTCCGTGAAAGGGGTATATAGTACTAGTGAGGCTTGTCATAGCACCCCCCCACACAAAATTCAATTTGTTGATCAAAAATTTTCTGATGTGGCTGTTCCACGAATTTTATACAACCTGTACATCAAAAACTTGACTAGCTAGTTAGTGTGTGGGTAAAAAAAATTGGTATAACCTGCGCAAATTAAATTTTAAGATGGTGAGACAAGGTGAGGAAAGGCTAAACTTGGAAACAAAAGCAGGAAAAGTTGGATCAGCATGCACCTATGCCATCAATGATCTGAACTATTGTGTGACCACATTTGGTAGATAGGAAGCCATTGTAGCATAAAAGTACTTTTACTAAAAATGTCCATCCATTGACTTCTTCTGCATCACGCATGCAAACATTGTCTTATAAGGTAATATTTCACCTGTGCTTCCAAGCATCCACAAACCTTGACCAGATGTTGTTAAACTGCATCATTCAGATCATTGTTTGTATTATGGTTTTTGTGGAAGCTTTAATACTATTTGCCCACTTACCCCATGCATGAGCAAGTGTATTAGGTCAGCAATGCATGAGCACACATTCAATCAGTGAGTCCCTCCTAGGTCCTTATTTGTTCTAAACATGATGGATTGTCTGTGTGTTCTGGCCAAGTGTATTGTGTGCCATTGTTGAGCCACACTCTGTAGTAATCTATTTAGTGAAGAGTCTAATTGGCTGGCCGTGCTTAACACACCCTATACTCCCAACTTGGTTGACACCACAAAATTTAGACAAATTTAAAGCTTGAGTCTGAGCTAGAGTGTGATTATTCAATCAATCTTGATTATGAACTACCATGCATGGCCTTTTTTAATAAATTCGTACATCTCTCTCTCTCTCTCTCCCCTCCCCTCTTTCTTGTTCTCCCTTCCCTCAACCACTTCATGACACAGCAACTTTTGAGGGGTAGATCTCGACTCAAGCGATTCCTCTCCAACGAGAAACTCGTCAACGATGACGCAGACGAAGGTCCTCCTCTCCTCATCACAGATAAGAGGGTCACATCCCTAGACCTAGAGTACCGTGACGAGAATGGCTCATCTGCTCTCCATCTTGCTGCCCTCAACGGCCACAGGGACGTCGCCTACACTCTCCTCCAGTACTCTGCCAGCATCAACGCCAAGGACCTGCAGGGGTAAGTCCCTAATGTAATTGCTCATTATAGGATTGCTATGTGTATTGCATGGGCACAGTAATTGTTATATATAGCATACCGTATTCGCTCGATCAGACGCCGCGGCTACTATTTATTTCATCGCCTGAGTTCGTGCGGCGTTTATTCGAGAGCGGCGACTATTCGAGAGCGGCGTTTATTAGCTTCCAGAGAGGCAATCCGTAGAGAAACGGTCGATCGACACCTCTAAACAAGGAGATTCTGGCCCTTTTCTGATGTAGATGAACGTTAGAACTTGTTCTATAAGACTGCTAAATTCTTTTCTTGTACCTGCCATGCCTGCCATCGAGAACGAGTAGCGAGGTATTGTAACATTGTTCACGTGCTAACGTGCTTCTCGAATAGTAGGCGTGGCGCGGCTACTATTCGAGAGCGGCGACTATTTCGTTCAGCACTTCCGGAGGTGCGGCGACTATTCGAGAGCGGCTACTAATCGAGAGCGGCGTCTGATCGAGCGAATACGGTAGCTGGAATTTGCTATACTTGACATCTGGTAGTGTTAATCAGCTGGTAATTCTCAAGCATTAGCTGATTTAGTTTTGCTAATGGATAATAAACAACCTCACTGCTTATAATAACAAAACTGAACATGCACACTGGCTATGAAATAATATATTATTATATGAGTGCTCAAGTTTCTTGTGCTCACTTTAATGTTTACTACATGCATACATAGATCAAGTTACAGCCCCAAAAGTGGATGCATATAATGCACTTAATTAATTACCACTGGACACTTGGCGGGCTATCAATCAGTATACTTTACATCTTGCTTTGTTTGTCATACATTCCAATCATCATGAGTGTAGCTACCGCTTTGAATCAAGCGTGTAGCTAACGTGTTATATCTGTAGTCAATTTGTAATGATATTCGGAAACTGAGCATATAATATTATTTTTGTTGTAAACAAACAAAAAAAGTGAAGAATTTCACACAGTGACAGAATCTGATATTGAATCCTCTGAGTTTATCCTATGATTGCAGCTGTGACGTATACATAGTTGGCTTTCATTCCCCCAGTGGTGTTCCTGATTTATATAGCTACATGGCTACTGTTTTAGGTTTATCAGAGAATTTTAAAGATTTTAACATTTTCACGAGGTGTGACCTTGAACACCATTAGCTATGATTGCCACAATAGCAATGAAATGGTGTGGAGAGTGTACATGAGACTTAAATAGCTACTTCAGTTTAATTTGTAGGCGTTAAAAAAGCAATTTCATTGAAGAGTCACTGTGCCGAGTTGGCACATCATATGACCTAGCTAACTGAAAATATTAACCTATAGCTAATAATTTAATATACAAACATGAACATGGTTAACCAACATATCTTCTTGAGCATATAGACACAGTTCATACAACATATACAACATCAGGACGTTTCGGCCCTTGGGCCTTCCTCAGCTAGACTGACAGTGAGTTGTGGAGTTACCAACTAAATAGTACTCAAGGTGTGGATAGCTCATGACACGTGTGTGTGAGTGTTGGTAAGGGTGAGGGTGAGAACAAGGGTGAGAAATGGGACCTAAGCATGTGATGATAGAGGGGGGGGGGTTAGGTGTGAGGCATGGTGAGAGTGAACCAGTTGTTGTCGATTTGGAATCCTTTGTCCAGATTCAAGTTATTCTTCTTAATGGCTATCCCTTCCTTGATCTTCCTCTTTGTCCAGTGTCCTTCCCTTATCAGTATGTTGGCTTCTTCCCATTGGATGTTGTGGCCTGATTGTTTGACATGTACCGCCAGTGCATTGTTGCTGTCACCGTTCTTCACTGCACGTTTGTGTTCACTCATCCGCTGTGTCAGTGTTCTTCCCGTCTCTCCTATGTACTCTTTGCCACACTCACATGGTATTGAGTACACAACACCCTTGTGATCTAGGCTGTTCCTGGGGGTCTTGACCTTCATGAGGCAGCTTCTGAGTGTGTGCTTTGCCGTGAATACTGTTCTGATATTGATGTCTTTGGTCTGCTTCTCAATCTTCTCACTGAGTCCTTGTACATAGGGCAAACACAGCACTGGGTTGTTTTCATCTTCCTCGTCATCTTGCTGGACTGAGCCTTTCAACTTTCCTGATCTTTTTGAGAGAGAGTGTTGGACTAGCTTGGGAGGATAGCTGTTTGCCTCAAAGACTTCTTGTAGGTGGTTCTTCTCCTCTTTGATGCTCTCCTCATTGCATATCCTCTCAGCTCTGTCGCGTAGGCACGATATGATGCCTACTTTCACCCGGGGGTGATGGTATGAACTGAAATGAAGATACCTGTTGGTATGAGTTCTCTTTCGGTAGACTGATGTTGTGAGGTGGTTCCCTGATCTTTTAACTAGCACGTCTAGGAAGGGGATTGAGCCTGCATTCTCTTCTTCCATTGTGAACTTGATGGATTCCTGCCTGTTGTTTAGGTGGCTGAGGAAGTCTTGGAGTTTACCTCTGTCATAAGGCCAGAACACTGACACAGCGGATGAGTGAACACAAACGTGCAGTGAAGAACGGTGACAGCAACAATGCACTGGCGGTACATGTCAAACAATCAGGCCACAACATCCAATGGGAAGAAGCCAACATACTGATAAGGGAAGGACACTGGACAAAGAGGAAGATCAAGGAAGGGATAGCCATTAAGGAGAAGAAGAATAACTTGAATCTGGACAAAGGATTCCAAATCGACAACAACTGGTTCACTCTCACCATGCCTCACACCTAACCCCCCCCCCCCCCTCTATCATCACATGCTTAGGTCCCATTTCTCACCCTTGTTCTCACCCTCACCCTTACCAACACTCACACACACGTGTCATGAGCTATCCACACCTTGAGTACTATTTAGTTGGTAACTCCACAACTCACTGTCAGTCTAGCTGAGGAAGGCCCAAGGGCCGAAACGTCCTGATGTTGTATATGTTGTATGAACTGTGTCTATATGCCCAAGAAGATATGTTGGTTATTACTGACACAGTATGAGCCTCTATGATATTATGAACATGGTTGTTTTTAAAAAACTTGTGGTTACCTTGTAAATGTTGTCAGTTGGCCTCTAGTATTATTAAAGTCATGTTTACCAGCACTGGACCAGGTTAGTCTGTCTAATAGCCACTTTACCTTATAAGGAAAGTCGCTGTATATTGCGCTTCGACAGTACGATGTGTTTGTGCCAAAAACAGCACCAGACCAGTCCAATTTAGCCAGCCATGTGGCGGTACGGGACAAGAATGCCCTCTCCGCGATACAATGTCTCACTGTACCCTATATATATGACATTGTATATATACCTTGTTTAGAATTTAATAAGGATATGGTTGTTTATAGTGTCCATTGTGTAGTTATAGCAGAGGAGTAAAAATAATGGTTTTATGTGCACTAAATATGAAGACTCAGGTCCTCTGTACACATCAAATGTTGGAAACATAAATGTTAATGTTTCCATAGTGCAATACAAAATAATGTTATTCTTAGGCTCAGTGGCTATAGTAATAATATTATTATAGTCCAGATTATTTTTAGGCTCAAGGAGCTTGTTAAACATTGACCACAAAACTTGTATCTCCAAACCACAAAACGAGCCAAGAACAAGCACCTGATTAGCTGAAACATGTACAGAATAACAATGTAATTTGTTTCTCTTGTACTCTGATTACAGGAACACAGCACTGCATTTCGCCGCTTGGCACAACCGTTCAGACATCGTGGAGCTACTCCTCGTCAATGGGGCGAAGGTGAACAAACCAAAAACTACCATAATATTTGGCAGATCTCTTTGGTTCAAAATTTCACTGATATCCGGTATTTTACGTATGCCCCCCATAGGTGTCCTCTGTGTCTAGTATAAGATTAATACCACTGTTTCCATATTTATCACTAATACTTGGTATTGCATAGGCATAGGAGCTCCTGGGGGACTAATGCCCTTTATTCTTCGACTAGTATGTTTATTTATAAACCCAGGCCCTCTCCCCTTTCATAAAATCATTTTCCTATGCTTCTGCCTCATAGTGTCCTAGCTTGTATGTACTTATAACATTGCTTTTTGCAATTTTTTCCAGGCTGATAGTATCAATCAAGCAGGTAGCACCCCTCTCCACTTTGCCTGCCAGTACTGTCCCCCGGGAAAGACGTTCACAATCGTCAAGCTCCTTCAGCACAAGGCTGGGATACTCATCATCAACAAGGAGGGAGACAGCGCATTCGATCTGGCTGTCAGATTCAATCGCAAAGGTATAGGTATTAGATGAAGAGAGGGGGAAAGAGGGAAGGAGGGAGGAAGGGAGGGGGGAGGGTAAGAGAGGGATAGAGAGGGGAGACGGGGAGTAATTAAGCAAATTTTATTATATCCAGAGGCTGTTGCTCTGCTGGTCGATGCTGAGCCTAAACTGCTTCGGAATATCAAGACCGTTCTTGAAGCAGCCAAGAAGGGTAAGCCACACCCCATGACGATATACAGTGAACTACTATATATCCCATCATAATTATGCCGTGCCAGAATAATTCCCAATACATTGTTATTGACTGCATGCACTGGTACCACTATACTATTCCTTCAGGTCGCTCAGAGATCATGGAAACTCTCCTTGATGCCGGGATGGATCCAAACTGCTCAGAAGCTGAAACAGGTGAACTAACTACATGTAGCTCTTAATAATATACTCCTGCATAATGTGTGGCCTCTAGTGACTGAATCATTACACAATTTCTTAATCTTTGGCAGGAACCAGTCCTCTGGTTGAAGCTGTGAGATTTTTCAGGTGAGTAAAAAAACTAATACATTTTTAGCCTACCTAAAAGCCTAAAGTCTCTAGCAACATGTCAGATTTACAACCAATTAAGAACTCGGTCACTGAAGAGTGTACTCTATTTACTAGTACGTGATTCTCCTCAATAGGAAAGATGTGGCAAAAGTGCTGCTGGAATTCGGAGCTCAACCACACTTGAGAAGCTCCTATGGACAGGTATTATATAATTCATATCACATGATGATCACATGACCTCCAAATAGTCACTGAAAATATCCTGGTGTACTGTTCATGCAGTCTGCGATAGACATTGCTAAGCAACACCCGGATGCAAAGAGGGAGGAGTTTATGCGACTCTTCGACCAGCACAGGGGAAGAAGGACCCGCATAGCTCAGGTACAATCATCTAAACAGTTCAGCTGTCGATTTGTGTAGTGTTAATAAATTTTGTTGACGTTGCCGTGGTTTCCTCCATGTAGGCAGTTAAGGAGAAGCAGTCACCAGCTCATGTCACAGAAACAACTGCCAGTATGTTTTTGAATAACAACAAATCATTGTAGTATAGTGTGCAGCCATAGTAACGTTGTTACTAGTATTGTCCCACTAGTGAGTAAATATTGTCCAGCGATGCATTACCATTGTATTCAGGACAATAATATTGCTAAAAACAGTCCCCTGTACTTATTTGCGTGTTTGATAAGAGTAATCATGTATCGTACATTTGTCTATAAGGTAGCATAGTATAATAATTATGATACAATCTAGTAATAGCTAACATGAACATCGACCTAAGTTAAGATGCCACACACATAGATGATAGATTTCATGCACCAAGGATCTTTATGTGTATAAGGTTGAGAGAACTGTAGTGAATTAACTTCTCATTGATTCCGTAGTTGTGTATCCACTGCTGAAGAACAAGGAGGAGTGGACTTACCCCAGCGCCGAGTTCTGTAGCGCATGGACTAAGCAACACCCAAACACCTGCCTCCTGGACAGTAAGAGAAACCATTCACGCATTCAACCTCGTGGCTACGCAGTCTCACCCAGCCCCTCCCAGCCCCTCCCCACCCCACCAATGAGAAAGGGGCACACGTACAGGAGGGGCTGGGCATGAGACTACACAGCCAGCTACCTACCTACATGTATCTCTTAGACTAGTAGCCATTATCATTAATATGTAGCTATTGTTTCTGCTTTGCCATCCTATTTAATTTTGTATCAGATGACTCCACCACCTACTGGAAGATCCCAGCAGCGGGAGCCTACAACTGGGTAGCCTTTGATCTGGGTTCGGAGTACACCATCACGGGGGTACGAATCAGCGGATGGTACGTAAATCAAGTGACAACTCTGCATGAGGCTTGTTACAGTACTGTGTCCCGGCCTGTGTCCCTCGTTTTATGACATTGTTATTCTTATCGTAGGGATGATAAGCAGATGGTTCATCAGTTCTTTGTTGAGACAGCACCAGCCCTCAGGTATATCTACACTAGAGAAAACATTAATTTTGATGTAGTCATTAGCAGCTTGTATAAAGTTTGTCCAGTGAGAGAAATAAACACGTATGTGGGTGAGGCCAAACGAAGCCTAGTTACTGTACTAAAAAGCACCTTTAAGGCTTTAAAGTTGGCTATGCAACTCCTTCATTAATTTTTCTCAAATCATGCAGTGGGCCTTGGAAGCAGGTTCAAAAGTACAAGGCTGACTCGATTGGCTCAGAGGACATGAACGACCCATCTGAAACTCAGGACTTCAGGGGATTTTACGAAACATCCCGAGTAAGACCATAACGATCTGTACTACAATGTACTCACTGCGATTGTTACTATCCTTCAATCATTGAACTTTCAGTACTGGAGATTGACTGTGGCTGACAACTATGGAGGGCCCACCACGTGCCTTGCCGAAGTTCAATTCTTTGGAGTTGGTGAGTTTTTCATAGGATATGCCGTGTATCTATAGTAGTGCCAGCCTTGTCTCCAGGCCTATTCCCAAGTATTTCAACTTTAAGAGAACCTGGAATGGGGCCTGAGATCTGGGAATGGGACTATGATTATCTATATTATTATACTAAGCCATGGAATTTACATTCAATCGTTCTTTGTCAGAGAATGGCGTTGTTGACTGGTTTGAAAGACTAGATCTCCAGCAGTACCTCAAAGGATTTGTACAGCGGGTAAGGCACAATATTAATGACACATTTCTTTGAGCTTTGGTCATTGAGAATATTCTCTTCTTTATTAAATATGCAGGGCTTCAACCAGCTCAGTGAACTGGCGCTGATGACAAAGAGGGACTTTGAGGGAATCGTCATGGACGTGGATCATGTCAGACGTCTGGAGCAAGGAGCTAAGCTGCTCAGAGAGAAACGTAAATTACTGCAATTTTAAGAGATGGCTTGTTGTAATAGTAGATCATGCTCTTTTTTGTCCTAGATTGCCCTCCAAAGAACATGAAGTGGGCAGTACAGCCTCCAGTTAAGACAACATGCGATAAAGTTGTAAGTCACAATCAGCGCATGTACTGGTACAATTACTTTAAATCTCTCTTGCAAGTGATGGCTATCAATTTGATATTTACTGCTTTATATTATAATAATATGTCTCATAGCTTCCCGAAATCTCGATCTTCAGTGAGTCCTATACGACAGGAAAGGTGGAGATTTTTGCACTACCAAACGGGAAGATCAGTGGAAAGACCGTTGTCTCTCTCGTATCCAAGGACAACGGATATCTATCGAAGGCTGCTTTCAAAGGATTGAGCATCAGCCCAGGTGGGTGTGTGTGTATGTGTGTGCTGCTAGTGATACTCATGAGCCATTTTTAAGTATAGCTTAAATTTGCCACAATTCCTGGTATTGGTGCTAACGTGCAAAATTTCTCAAACGTTACATAATGTTGTATACAATCGTCCTGTCCTGTTTGTGCCAAAAATGATTGATAGTTCTATCTTACTTCCTCCATGCAGCTGGTGAGTATATCCTTGAGGTACGAAGTGTTGCCAATCCCCGTGTGGTGCTGCGATCGTCCGAGCCCATCAAGGTGGCCCCTGCACCGATGAAACAAGCAGAGATCGGCAAACTGTTTGATGACCTGGATGACATGCTCAAGTTTGACATTTAGCCACCTCCCTCTCTCTCTCTCGATGATTATTATTGAACTACCACCTTTATGTGATGTACTATAGATTCACATACACATAATATAATACATTGCTATGATTGATTCTTACGCATGCGCAGTACAATTTAGAGCGCTGCGAGTGCGCATGCACCAGCTTACAGCCCCGCCCACATCGCGGGGGTGGAGCTCGTTTTCTGCCGCGCCATTCCCAGGTGTCAAAAAATTCCACTAGAACACATCAACAACCTAATATCCTATCACCAAAGGATCTGGTCAGGGAATAGATATTGAAGATTCCATCAAAATCTAGCTAAACCATCATGTGGGCGTCTAGCGCAAGATTCGTTGGCTCGTGCGAGAGTCGAGTTCTTTGCATGGACTGGCAAGAGAGCAGTAGCGGCGAGGGAGGCTGGCTTGTCACTGGCTGTACCAACAGCACTGTTGGTGTGAGTTGGATCAACAATAATGAAGCAGGTGTGAAAAGAAACGGCAGCACAGAGCCTGAGGAGAAGCATTCTCCAATAAATTCGTGTGCTGATCATGATGAGGATGAAGATGGAGAAGAAGAAGAGGAAGAACAGGGAGGTGGAAGAGGAGGAGGAGCTAGCAAGAGACCGGTGCATAGAGCCCGCCCACGCGAGGACAACTGTGCCTGCACTAAGGAAGCTTGCCTCTACAAGTCTCATTTTCTTCTCCGAGGCCACAATGGAGAGGTGGGTATGACTCCCAATTAATTACTTAATTCATGCATAGTGCTAAAAATAAGCCACATTGGAGAGGTTAGAATACAGTATGACTACCAATAATATTATATTTATCAGCTGACTTGAATCTTTCTTGCAATCTTCACGCATACTGCTAAAATAATGAAAGTTGTGAGATAATTAATTTTATTGACGTTTCATGCAGGTCAAAGTTGTGCGGTGGATGCCAGATGGTGATCGGTTGGCTAGCTACGACTCATGGGGGAAACTAATCATCTGGAGAAATCGTGCCAACGTCCTTGCCTACGAGCTTAGTATCAAAACCTCCCTCCTGTTCACTGACATGCAGTGGAGTCCGTGCGGCTACTACCTCTTTCTCTGCGGGAGAGAGGGTCACATACAATCCTTCTCAACCGTCAACGGGATAAATCTCTTCTCTATCCAAGTACAGGCCACAAGAAGCGACAATAAGAAAGCAGAGTTCACATATTGTGCATGGAATCGGCCTGGGACACGTGTAGCACTTGGAACGGAGAATGGGGAAGTGGTGATCATAGATCCGAGCGACAATGGACGATCGGTCTCGACCATTTGTATACACAAGGGTATCTCAGTCCAGAGTCTGGAGTGGTACGGGCCCGTCACCACGTGCAATAAGAGGAATGGAGTACCATATGAGTCGCAGTGTCTCTCAGCATACCTAAAAAATGGTGATGTCATGTTTTTTGAGTCTCTACTCCATTCCGATGTCCACTGTAATAGGACTGGAGTGGTGGATGGTGCAGCGGTATGGAACTCCGGGTTTTCCCTGATGGCCGTGATTGGCTACAAGAAGAGCAACCGACATCCGATTGCGAAATTCCTCAACAGCGGAGGATACGCTGTCTTCACGCTCAAAGATGGTCTTCCATCAATTCCTCATGAAAGGGTGAGTACTAGTACGTGGTTATGGTTGTGTTCTGAGAGGTAGAAAAAGTGGTGTTTATGTGACTTTTGTGTCTGTAACAGCTGCTAAGCTTTGTAAAAGTGTGGATTCACACACCTTCCCTAGTGTTAATAAAAAATAGCCAATGTGCTAAAAGCTTTTGTCATTCTACACATATTGCACAATTCTATTGAACCTAGAAGACCCTTTCTAGAACTCGTAGGAAGGGTCTAGCTTGATAGACTATCAACAATCTTTCTCTCTCTCAATTGTGATAATAACATAATATGCATGCAGCTCTATCACAAAAATGTCAAATGGGGTCTGAACGACTCCGCCATCTTCGCATCATGGGGGAGCAGCATTTACTCCATTATGGTCTGTCATTCCCTCCCGTCTCTTCAATTCCTCGCCCGTCACGTCATCAAGGAGAGCTTCGAAGAAGGCCAGGAGAAGCAGCTGCAACTCTTGCCCCTGCCCAAGAAGGAGATTGTGCAACTCAGCCTTCTGAAAGCACCTATCGTACCAGTAATTGTTGAAGATATAAATATTATTAATCTCATGCATGATAGTATATGGTACAGTACTGTAGAGCTAGTACAATATTTTGATACTTACAATGGGCAATAATCAAGGCTATATAGCTATTCTTCATCTATGACATATACACTCTCTTTTTACCAAATTCTTTTTCACATGATCATGACATTGTCCATGCATACATTTTGTATCTTTAGGTTCCCTTCAACATTCAGAGCTACAGCAGCATAGAGGCTCTTATGCAGCCTGTGTCTGTCCACCAGCGTATCCACTGCAAGCTGGAGTCCACAGAAGATGGCTACCTCCTCAAATATGAGCACTTTCACAACTACATCCCCCTTCTCCACGCCAAGAAGAAAAGAAGCAGTCTCATCCATGGTGGATATCGCATCGAGCCAGCTTTTGATTGCAGCTTCTTACAGAATGGCACCACCAGCAGCAGATGTGAAGATCAGGCTACAGACCACCATTGGGCTACCAGGATGCATCCTAGAGCTCTAGTAGCGTGCGATCAAGTCGCCTCTCCGCAACGCAGGTCGAAAATCCTTCATCAGCTGCGCTCGGCATTCAAACCAAGCCTCAGTCAAGGGGTGATGGACGTATCTTCACAACAGAGGTCATTTTTTGCAACCGCAGGTGGTCCCAATAGAGCGCAAAGCTTAACCGATCTTAACATTTCCAGAGAGTGCAATATTACTGCACCCAAGAGACCCCTATTGGCTGAGATTGACGGAAATGTCATTACGAATAGATTTCGATTCCGCACTGGCTGCTCCCTTTTCCAAGACGGCACCTTAGGCTCGCTGAAAATCACCACGAACTACATCAAGTGTCAACCACGAAAAATGGCCGTGCACCTCTACGGTCCTGCTGGTAAGTCTGTAGAGACATCAGCTAAAGTCGCAGCCGCTGTTGGAGATGAGAGCCATGAGTCATCCACCGCCGAAGGAAGAGAGGGTGAAGCTGGGGAGACCAGCAGCAATGTCTCTCTCTTCTCCAGGGACCCAGATTGGAACGATCGGTATCATATTTATGAACTCGACTTTGGAGGTAGAGTGAGCATGGATTCCATCAAGAATTTTCAGATCGAGAGAGATGGAAGAGTGGTAAGTATAATTGAAGGGCTCAGAACCAGAGTGGCCTAACCCACAAATGTTGAGTTAGCCCCCCTAATCTTGAAAAATGCATTTCATGAGCAATAGAAAATTCACATTTTTGAAAATTTGAGTGATTTGTTAGAATAGCTAGGGTGTTTGATTTTTAGTCTATTTTTGAGCTTTTTATAGACAAATTCCCCACATTCAATTTGGGGTTAGGTCACTCTGGTTCTCGACCCTTCAATTATTTACAGTATTACAAACTTAATTCTGTGTACCTCTATAGGGTCTAAATTGATCTGCTATATAATTATAGCAAAATTATAATTAGCTACTCACCATATGAAAATAATATTATAATTTTGTCATTCTCAGGTGATGCAGTTTGGCAAAAGTTGCTTAAAGAGGTTCAGTCTCGACTTTGAGGCACCGTTCTCTCCCGTTCAAGCATTCTGCGTCGCTCTGGCTTGCATCCTCTGAACTTTAAACAACTAACAGCGTCACCATGCAGCTGCTCAGTGAATCATTCTAGTATGATACCACCAAATTAATTGCAATAAACCAGACAATGCTTTATATAACTTACTTTATCAGGTACATTCATTTATACAATACAGTCGTATAATAAGCAGACCACCATTCACCCATGCATGGAATAATCACTGTGTATAACGTTTACGATCCTTTTCCAAAATAATTATAATATTGATTAACTCAACTTGCCGTAAATCTGGAAATTTTCGTTGCAAAAATATTTTCATGGTCGATGGCGGCTATATACGAAAATTACTATTAACGCTAATGAGGTAAGGGGTCGTTCCTACGGAAATTTTTTTACACGGAGCCCATCAAAATTAATAGTCTGGCGTAGCTGACCCTCGCAGGAAGAGGAGGGTCGGCTACGCCAGACCCATCAAGGTGGCCCCTGCACCGATAAAACAAGCAGAGATCGGCAAACTATTTGATGACCTGGATGACATGCTCAAGTTTGATATTTAGCCATCTCCCTCTCTCTCTCTCTCTCGATTTAAGGTACCATTAAATTGCGTGGGCGTGAGGTGGGGGATATGACACCTAAACCACATCAAAGTCATTAGTGAGGTGCATGTTGTGTAACCACGCCCTTTTAATTGCACAGGTCTCAGGGGTGTGGCTGCTAGAGCCGGAAGTGTTCATTTAATATCCTCCATGGACCGGAAGCCGAGCCGGAAGGGAGGGGCCAGGCCACGCCCAAAACAGCCCCACCCTGTTCCCCAAGGACCACCATTCTCAATCAAGTGCCTACTAACCACCGGATGTCCACCGGAAGCCCACAATCAATCCCAATTAAAACACACAGCTTCCTCAAGGCCAAAACACACACAAACACTTGGAGGCCGTTCTGCCACACCGCCCACGCAAGAGCTCACCTCATTTCCTGTGTGGGCGGAGTAACAACACGTCATCGCAACCACATCCGCTTCAAACCATCGTCAGCTTCCGTCCAGCCGTACGGGCCCCTCGATCGCACCGCCGTACAGTGCCTCATTAACGGACATGGCCTCACCTTTGACCTCCTGCCACGCCCCCAAAGCCTCCTCGCGGGGTTCAAAGGTCACCACCGCTTCCGGGACACGCCCACCTATCGCCGAGGCCAAGTCCCAGGCGCCGATGTCCAAGCACTGGCCCGTGAAGCCACGCCCAATCGGAAGCAATAAAACCTGCATTAACGCACACGCACACACTCCACACAGCGCCAGGAACACGCCCACATGCTTAATTAGGCCTAATAAGCTTTTTTTTTTTTTTTTTTTTTTTTTCAAGGCGACCTGAACACTAAGCAGAAAAAAAATTGTCCAAAAACCACCATATAATCGAGCTGGGTCATAGTGGAACCATACAATGCAAGCAGGCAGCCTAAATTTAAATTTTGTCAAAAAGTTGGTAAAGGTCGTCACGTTTATGTGCGCGCGTGGCCCCGCCCCTCACGTAGCGCGTGGGCGGAAACATTGCAAACGCATGGCTTCCCTGTACAAACATATGGGGAAACTTCAAAGGGCCGTAACTTTGATTCTAAGGCGTGAATCAAAATTCCTGAAGGTCAAATCTCTGCATTCGATCCATTCTGCGCGCCGGTGCAAAAATTATGTCCCCAAGTGCTCCCAGTTCCCCCCTGAATTAATTAATTAAAAATCTTTTTTTTTTTCAAGCTACCGTGCACACTAAGCAGAAAAAAAATATTGCTGCACAAGAGTATACGTACCTGCATTGTATAGGTTCGCACAAATTAATATGCACTTAGGCTTACTTTAAATTGATTGTTTACCATGCAGATACATATACTGCAATACTTTATGTACATTTGGTATATATTACTATGGTAACAACATCTAATGTCACGAAAACCATTCTTCAGTAGAGTAGAGCATCCATAGTCAAGTCATGTTCAAAACAGCTACCCTAGCCCACAATAATTGAATCAGTGTACAGTGCCTGTACGATTTAGCATTGGTATACCATAGTAACAATACAATACCAAGTACCTTAGATGATTTCCACCCGCTCTAACTGCGCCGCAGGCGCAGTTAGAGCTTGCTGGAAATCATCTAAGGAGCTACCATGCACACTAAGCACAAAAAGTTCCACATAATTAACATGCATGTATATAATATTCACACGCTACAGTATAATAATATTATTTTAGAATATAATTGTAACAAATACTTCAATCTGATTGGCCATTCAGAGGTCTCTAACCAACTTAGAGACCTACAAGTCCTCTAAGTAGCTAGCTATAGGTCCTCTAAGTGCCCAGGGCTGTTTCAATTTTATCAATCTCCATCTCATTTGTTGGCTGTGCAAAACGACGTTCAGCTACGCCCCCTACTTTGTTAGCAGGAATGAGCACGTTGCCATCGAAACCACACCCACCCAGTAGGTCATCATCGACGTGGTCAAAGTCCATTGCAGCAGCAAATTCACTCGCTGAAGAACAACAGCCCCACTCGTGCCAAATCTCACCCAGACAGAAAGGATCATCACAGAAGCGCACAGGTAGACGTGTACTCGAACTACAGCCAGGGTTTTCGGTAAGTTGCTTAGAAGCGTCGTTTTCGCTATCCATTTTCATGTTTTTGTTACTTCAGCTCACAGAGTGCTAGACGGCGGTAGCTAGGTAGCGCTTGGTTGTTAGGTGACGTTAGCTATATTCTAAAACAGTTAGAGGCCTCGTCCAATGGTCTCTACGCTCTTTAGAGACCCTCAGGCCCTTAGTAGCGCCCTCGCTACGCTCGGGACGCTACAGCCTCGGGCCTTCGGGTCTCTAAATCGCGTAGAGACCTTGGACTCAGCCTCTAACTATTATATAGTCATCCCAAGTATTACTGTAAAAAATTGTCCAGAAACCACCACATAGTTGAGTTGGATGCCCATACAATCGGAAATAAGGCCGTCTATGCTCCTAATAGAGCCTAGAAAACTCAAAAGTATATGATCAGTGTTGAGAGGTTCAGTACCAGTGGCCGCTGCAATACGTTACTTCCTACTAGTACTCAAGATCACCACAGCACACACACAAGGCTAGGGGAATAGGTTCAGTACCCGTGGCCACTGCAACACGTCATTTGCACAGTACTAGTACTCAAGATCACCACAACACACACGGCACAAGGCTAGGGGAATACTCAAGATCACCACAGCTCACACACAAGGCTAGGGGAAAAGCACAACAAAACAATTTTAGTTATGTTTCTCAACTCGATGTACTTTCCCACACATCCATGCATGTACAATGTAAAACTGTAGCTGTATTATGCCACCTACCTCTCAGCAAAAACGGGAGAGCTACTGTTGTGGCTGATTCTTCATCCATTCAGCAAGCCTCTGGATACAATACCAGCTGCATGGTAGTCTATGCATGTACTGGCCTAGCGATTTTCTAAATAACGCACACCGGGACTCAAAACATTACAAAGACATGGCTTCCCTATACAAACATATGGGTGAACTTTAAAGGGCCGTAACTTTAATTCTAAGGCGTGAATCACAATTCTCTTATGTCAAATCTCGTTTTTCGACCCATTCTGCGTGCCCATGTAAAAATTACGTTCCCAAGTGCTCCCAATCCCTCCATGAATTATTTTTGTGTCTTTTTTTCTACTTAGTGTGTAACTACTTAGTGTTTAATAAGTCGTTGCGGTTAATAGTTAAGAAAGAATGCTTTGATCTTGCTTTGATGTGGGCAATTACCGGCCTTTTCTTCAGGGGCCACTTCCGGTCGCTAATTACACGCGCATAATCATCCCTGGCCGATTCTGGACACGCCCACCTTCGACCAAAAGCACTCGTATGGCCTCTTCGGCCACGCCCCTTCACGATTCGCTAATTGAATTAGCCATTCCTGACGCTCACGCCCACGCAATTAAATGGTACCTTAATATGATGTACACATGCACACACGATAATTCTTACGCATGCGCAGTACAATTTGGAGCGCTGCGAGTGCGCATGCACCAGCTTACAGCCCCGCGCAACTCGAGGGGGTGGAGCTCGTTTTCTGCCGCGCCATTCCCAGGTGTCAAAACATTCTACTAGAACCATCGATTATAATCTATGCTAGAACACATCAACTATCGCTGGCCGGGGAATAGATGTTGAAGATTCCATCAAAATCTAGCTAAACCATCATGTGGGCGTCTAGCGCAAGATTCGTTGGTTCGTGCGAGAGTCGAGTTCTTTGCATGGACTGGCAAGAGAGCAGCAGCGACGAGGGAGGCTGGCTTGTCACTGGCTGTACCAACAGCAATGTTGGTGTGAGCTGGATCAACAACAATGAGGCAGGTGTGAAAAGAAACGGCAGCACAGAACCTGAGGAGAAGCATTCTCCAATAAGTTCGTGTGCTGATCATGATGAGGATGAAGATGGAGAAGAGGGAGGAGGAGGGGAAGGTGAGGAGGGAGAAGGAGGAGCTAGCAAGAGACCGGTACATAGAGCCGGCCCACGCGAGGACAACTGTGCCTGCACTAAGGAAGCTTGCCTCTACAAGTCTCATTTTCTTCTTCGGGGCCACATTGGAGAGGTGGGTATGACTCCCAGTGAATTACTTAATTCATGCATAGTGCTAAAAGTGAGCCACATTGGAGAGGTTAGTATACAGTATGACTGCCAGTGTATTTCTCAGCTGACTTGAAACTTTTTTGCAATCTTTATCAAATTGTGCATACTGCTAAAATAATGAAAGTTGTGAGGTATTCATCATTAAAAATTTATTGACGTTTCAGGTCAAAATTGTGCGGTGGATGCCAGATGGTGATTGCTTGGCCAGCTACGACTCGTGGGGGAGGCTAATCATCTGGAGAAATTGTGCCAACACCCTTGCCTACAGGCTTGATATCAAAACCTCGATCCTCGTGACCGACATGCAGTGGAGTCCGTGCGGCTACTACCTCTTTCTCTGCGGGAGAGAGGGTCACGTGCAATCCTTCTCAACCGTCAACGGGATAAATCTCTTCTCTATCCAAATAGAGGCCACAAGAAGCAGCAATAAGAAAGCAGAGTTCACATGTTGTGCATGGAATCGGCCTGGGACACGTGTAGCACTTGGAACGGAGAATGGGGAAGTGGTGATCATAGATCCGAGCGGTGATGGACGATTAATCTCGATCATCTGTGTCAGTATGAACAAGGGTATCTCAGTCCAGAGTCTGGAGTGGTATGGGCCCGTTACCATGTGCAAGAAGAAGAATGGAGTATCGTATGCGGCGCAGTATCTCTCAACGTACCAAAAGAATGGTGATGTCATGCTTTTTGAGTCTCCATTCCATCCCGACTTCAAGTGTAATAGAACTGGAGTAGTGGACGGTGCAGCGGTGTGGAACTCCGGGTTTTCCCTGATGGCCGTGATTGGCTACGAGAAGAGCAACCAACGCCCGATTGCAAAATTCCTCAACAGCGAAGGACATGCTGTCTTCACGCTCAAAGACGGTCTTCCATCAATTCCTCACGAAAGGGTGAGTACTAGTACGTGGTTACGGTTGTATTCTGAGAAGTAGAAAAAGTGGTGTTTATGTGACTTTTGTGTGTTTGTAATAGCTGCTAAGCTTTGCAAAAGTGCGGATTCACACACCTTCCCTAGTGTTGATAAAACAATAGCCGATGTGCAAAATACTTTTGTCATTCTACACATACCGTATAGCCAGAAATATTGGCGGATTTAAAATTTAATTTGGCGGTTCGGTACGGGATTGCCAAACGTATAATATGCGAGAAGGAAATTTTTGCGGATTTTAATTTGGCAGTTGTAATAAAGACTGCCTGGTGCCAAATTTAATTCCCCGCCAAATTATATGGTGCTATTGAACCTAGACCCTTTCTAGAACTTGTAGGAAAGGTCTAGCTTGATAATCTTTCTCTCTCTCAATTGTGATAATAATACGCATGCAGCTCTCTCACAAAAATGTCAAATGGGGTCTGAATGACTCTGCCATCTTCGCATCATGGGGGAGCAGCATTTACTCCATTGAGGTCTGCCACTCCCTCCCGTCTCTTCAATTCCTCGCCCGTCACGTCATCAAGGAGAGCATCAAAGAAGGCCAGGAGAAGCAGCTGCAACTCTTGCCCCTGCCCAAGAAGGAGATTCTACAACTCAGCCTTCTGAAAGCACCTATCATACCAGTAATTGTTGAAGATATAAATATTAATCTCATGCATAATAGTACATGGTATAGTACTGTAGAGCCAGCACAGTATTTTGATACTTACAATGGGCATTATTTTTTAACATCAAGGCTATAGCTCTCCTTCATCTACGACGTAATAAAATTAAAGCACTCTATTTTTATCAAAATCTTACCATGAATTTTCACATAATCATGATATTGTCTATGCATACATTTTGTATCTTTAGGTTCCCTTCAACATTCAGAGCTACAGCAGCATAGAGGCTCTTATGCTGCCTGTGTCTGCCCACCAGCGCATCCACTGCAAGCTGGAGTCCACAGAAGATGGCTACCTCCTCAAATATGAGCACCTTCACAATTTCATCCCCCTTCTCCACGCCAAGAAGAAAAGAAGCAGTCTCATCCATGGTGGATATCGCATCGAGCCAGCTTTTGATTGCAGCTTCTTACAGAATGGCACCACCAGCAGCAGATGTGAAGATCAGGCTACAGACCACCATTGGACTACCAGGATGCATCCTAGAGCTCTAGTAGCGTGTGATCAAGTTGTCTCTCCGCAATGCGGGTCGAAAATCCTTCATCAGCTGCGCTCAGTATTCAAGCCAAGCGTCAGTCAAGGGGTGATGCACGTATCTTCAGAGCAGAAGTCATCCTTTGAGACAGCAGGTGGCACCAATAGAGTACAAAACTTAACTGATCTTAACATTTCCAGAGAGTGCAATATTACTGCACCCAAGAGATCCCTATTGGCTGAGATTGACAAAAATTTCATTACTGATAGAGTCCGATTCCGCACTGGCTGCTCCCTATTCCAAGACGGTATCTTAGGCTCACTGAACTTTACCAAGCATAAAATGGTCTTGCACCTCACTGGTCCTGTTGGAGATGAGGGCCATGAGTCATCCACTGCCGAAGGAAGAGAGGGTGAAGCTGGGGAGGCCAGCAGTGATGTCTCTCTCTTCTCCAGGGACCCAGATTGGAACGATCAGTATCATTTTTATGAACTCGACTTTGGAGGTAGAGTGAGCATGGTTTCCGCCAAGAATTTTCAGATTGAGAGAGATGGAAGAGTAGTAAGTATAATAAATTTATTATTATTTACAGTATTACAAACCTCAGTGTACCTCTATAGGGTCTAGATCGAAGTATAGCAAAATTATAATTATTAGCTACTCACCACGAAAATTATTATAATTTTTGTCATTCTCAGGTGATGCAGTTTGGCAAAAGTTGCTTAAAGAGGTTCAGTCTCGACTTTGAGGCACCGTTCTCTCCCGTTCAAGCATTCTGCGTCGCTCTGGCTATCCTCTGAACTTACAACTAATAGCATCACCATACAGCTGCTCAGTGAATCATTCTAGTATAATAATTATTATTATTATATTATTATTATCACCAAATTAATTGCAACAAAATTAATTAAACCGGACAATGCTTTATATCACTTACTTTTTCAGGTACATATATTCATTTATTCATGCAGGAATATTTTAGTCTTATAATAAGCAGATCACCACTCACCCATGCATGGAATAATCACTGTATAATGTGTACGATCATTTTCCAAAAATAGATTAACTCAACTTATAATTACACAGAATAGCTATATTTATTATATAGAGTGAAAAGATGAATACAAAAGAAAAACATTCCTATAATAATACACTAATAATAGATACAGTGATGCATTGCATACACTGAAATAGAATAGATAAAAATAATATTACGGGCAGTATAATATATACTAAATATAGAAACATAATTATGATAGATTGAAACCCGTAGATACAACATTTATTAATTTTAATAAGAACCAGAATACCACATAATAATACATAATATAAGCATGATACACATACGCAATAACAACGGTTCATAAATAGAATTAAAAAATAAGCGATTTGGTTTTGCTTATGGCTTCTTGTTATAATAATAGTAGTTTGGTTGTAGTTTGTATACCAGTATAACTGTGATGATGGTGGCTATTTTTAGTAACAGGACAAGAACATACAAGCATAAAAAAGTCACACAGAGACCAGATCGAGTGGCTCAATACATTGTACTCTTTCTCCGATCTGTAAAAAAATATCATACAATGTTAAGCAGAATCAGTGGGATCACACGGTGTTAGCAGAGAGTTATAGCGATTATAAGCTCACGATCAATGATACATGGATCTTACCTCTTGAGTAACCTTTGTCCAATGTGTGATTCTCTGGCCGTTTCTGTCCTGGGTTGGAGGCGAGGTTACAGTCCGGAATTGTGAAGATCGACACAGCTGTACACATTAAATATAGGAAGATATTAATTTTAATACTGATTCTGGTAGACATTCTAGTACTTTAGTACCATTCTCTCTAAGTACACTTTAGCTAGGCAAATTATTGCATGCTTAAGTTCTGTTTTTAACCCAGTAACTAGCTAAAAATTGACAACGCTTCACTCACTATTGGGTAGCATGTGGATCCTGGGTCCCAGTGACTCAAAGTAAGGATGTTTCATTGCCTCGAGGGCGGGCACTCTGTTCCTGGACTCAAACTGGAGCAGCTTCCCCAGCAGGTCGATGGCCTCCGGATTGAACCGAGGGGCGTGGACGGAGAGTTTCTCGGGCCGGTAGAGAGGGAAGCCCATCTTGGTGAACTCGTGGTTCTTTGATATGCCCGGCCATGTCTCCTCCGTGGGCGTGCCTAACACCTGCATGCGTAGAATAGAAAGGACCATTAAAATGATTTTAGCAATAATTAATATTTTCATTTGTACAGAAAACAAATAACTGTTGACAAAATAATTATTATGGTTTATCCTTCCACAGACAGTCCCATGCCAGCGAGCCACAAAATTTTCACTTTATATGGAAAAGGTCGTTAGCAATAAAAATCATTGATGTGCAGCAAATGGCATAAAACTATAACTATATCCAGCTGTGCTCCATGTAACCAGATAGCTCTTGACCTCAATTAGACTAATTCAAAAACTAACGACTACCATTAATCAGAGAAAGATTAGCAGGCGACGCTAACTGCTCACTGGGGAAATTTTATGTATAACTTGGATGACTAACTACAAGTGTTTGGATGTAAGTGACATTCTTGAAAATTTTAGCAGTTATTTCTTCTAGCACTTGATGACTTACACCATGCATGCAGAGCTGCAGCTGCCGTGCTAACCTAGCCTATCGCTACGGTAATGCGTGACAACCCGTCCCTGGAGACCACAGCCAATGACATTAATCCAAACCAATGCGACCTGGGGGTATATACAGACATTCTAATTAGGCCACAGGTCAAGCAAAAGTATGTGCAAAGTTATCATACTTTATGGGTAACTTTCCACGATTAGCAGCTACACACACAAAGCTGAGGGCTATAGAGTTACAAATTGAGATGATGAGGCGTGGTGGTACTAGTTTCTGTGAGTTTGTGAGTGTGTGTGGGGGGGAGGGTGGGGGGAGTGTGCTGTACCTTCCATTGTAGCATGAGCTCCTCTTCGACATTTGAGCCAGGGAACATGGGACGACCGCAAGCCATCTCAAAGAAGATACATCCACACCCCCTGCACAAGAGAGAGAGAGAGAGAGAGAGAGAGAGAGAGAGAGAGAGAGAGAGAGAGAGAGAGAGAGAGAGAGAGAGAGAGAGAGAGAGAGAGAGAGAGAGAGAGAGAGAGAGAGAGAGAGAGAGAGAGAGAGAGAGAGAGAGAGAGAGAGAGAGAGAGAGAGAGATGAAGAAGTTACTACTTCACCCTTTGCGATCGATCGTGACACACTCCACATTAGCCGCCCTCTGACTGCTACAGTAAACTTGGTAAATAAATCTCCACGGATCATTAACCTAATGCAACTCAATACGCACACTGATTGAAAAATGATAGCACACACATCTAAGCCTGTGTTACAGTAGCTATGATGCTCTTTCCTATCTGATACATCTGCGTGTGTATAATTATATTGACCTCAACCTCACCCTTTAGCCTATAATAGATAGTTGATACTGTACACAAAACTATAGGAGGGGGTGGTGGGCTATGCTTGATCAGTGACCATGTGTGTACGTATGTGTGTGCGTTCGTTGGCGTGGGAATGGAATTTTGGTACCGGACCACAACAAAAGGGTTCCTACGGCTGGAACGACCTGTGTACCCTGGGGAGAGGGTCTCCGATATCCATACCCCCTAAAATGTCGTTAGTGGTCCTCTAACGATGTTAGTGGTCAGGTATTTCTGACCATGAAGCAACCACGAGACCAGCTAATATTCCATCTCTCCCTCATAAAAGACCACGGCCTTCTAGTAATCAGATATACATACTTATATACTAAAATTATGTGTCTACTTCTCAAATTTTGAAAGTTTCTGGTAGGAATTACGTAGCTTACCACATGTCAATGTTGTCGGAATAGTTTGTGGAGCCAAGCAACACATCAGGAGGTCGATACCTGTAAGCATGTATGTGTGTAGGGGGGGCGCTGTCATCAGTGTTGATCTTTTGGCCATTGTGAACTAGCTTTGGTCAACATCAATTTTATGCAGCTACAGCTTCTGAGTTCTCAATTTGCAACCTTACTGCTAAGATGTTAACTACTCACCATAGTGTGACCACCTCGTTGGAGTAAGTTTTGGTGGGTACTGACTTTGCTCTCGCTAGTCCAAAGTCGGCCAGTTTCAGGTCTCCACAGTCGCTGACTAACAAGTTCTGTGGCTTGAGATCTCTGCAGTGTTAGAAAATAAGTTAGAGTTGATAATATAATAATATTATTATAAGTATCAGTATGCTAATCTTTAATAGTTAACTAACTAACCTGTGAAGTATCCTTCTTGCATGGCAGTAGGCTAGCCCTCTGAAGAGTTGAAATAAGAATAGCTGCGGGGGAGAAAGAGAGAGAGAGAGAGTCAACCAATGTAGTGCAGCTGCTTTCAAAAAGTACTATATACTACATGTGTATATTCCTGCCATATGCAGTGTTACTATTAATAGGACAAGCTTATATATTTACCCACCTTGACATTGACCATACTCATCATGCCACAGCAGTCGTCCATGTACTGTTTCATGTCCTTCTCCACGTACTCAAAGATGAGTGTCAGTGATCGAGGCGTGTGGATGATGTCATGGAGCGTCACAATGTTCGCGTGCTTCAGGTCCTTGAGGAGAGAGATCTCCCTAATGGCCGTGCAAGGCGCTCCTTCTTCGTGCTCCAGTCTGATCTCCTTCAGAGCCACCAGCTTCCCAGTGATGCTACTGCGACCTTTGTACACTGTAGCGTAGGTACCCTGAGAGAGAGAGGAGGGAGAGAGAGAGAGAGAGAGGGAAAGAGAGAGAGGGGGAGAGAAAGAGAGAGAGAGCTCAATATCACAATATTATTGTGTGAACTAGCTAAACGGAGGACATAGCTGGCCAGATGTCTCTCACTGATAAAGAAACCCAATCTCCATGAATAAGAAGACATCAACTGTCATCAATATAGCCAAACAGAAACATTGAATCAATCCTACCTACTTGTGTTACAAAACTATGATTATATAATATTATGCCACAAAATTTGATGAAGGGCAGGAGGGGAAATCATCGTATAATATGTACAGTATTTTAGAACTATTCATCTATGTGAAATTTTAGGGATGGGGGATCAACCTCTGTGCTGTGCTCCCCCCACCCCTCTAGATAAATCCTGGGAGCTAGTGTAACTGATACTATATACATAGAGGGCCGGGGTCCAGTCCAGTTCTAGCGTGAAATTGTGGAGGTGGATATTATATAGATAGATAGCTGATGGATCAATGAGGATGATGTAATGGATTGTGCACACAATTTGTCCACATGGTCAGCGGTGCTCGACAAGGTGTGACAGTCTAGACCAACGGCAGATTTAATGCATTACATCATGTAAAATAATACCATATCTTGCTCCACTCTCTCTCTCTCTCTATCAGTTATGTATAACCTCTTATACTACGACCATAGATTACATCATCATTGCAAAATAGCTTGCTACCTTCATGGCATCTATCCTTCACCCACGTCCACCATGAAGCAGTTATAGTCATGGCCGACCACTGATGTATGGATTACCTTAGCATAGCTCACTGACTTCACGGTATGCCATTGTAGCTATACACCTTTCAAGCCTACAACTATCATGATCAATAATTATGGAGCTATCTATCTGTCTATCTATCTATCTAGCTATAGCTAGCCAGGTTGATGGTGCAAAATTGCACTGTACAAACAATCGATCAAAACACCAAACGAGGCGTCATTACCGAAGACCAACGATCCGCTGCTCTGCGGTCAGAACTATGCCACACACGATTGGATGCATGGCTTAGCTAGCTAAGGCTCAGGATACGCTAGCTGAATGCACCCACATGCAGCCATTGCTAGCTAGCTACAGACAGGCAGCTAGTTAGCTGGCTGGTCGGCCGATTGGGTCAATTGCAAGGAAGAGGGAAAGATAATAATATTGTGAGACACTGCACCTACGCCAACAAAGATTAACCAGTTGACGTAGAGGCAAGCTACATAGCACAAAGAACAAAGACTTATAGTTGTAGATGAGTTATTTCTGCTGTTAACGTTACTGTAAGTCTTTCTACTCCACGTACACAAATACATGCACTTCGGCTTCAGTTTCAGTTTTAATTGCATTGACATACGTAGGCTTGTAGGCTATATACTAGGACACTACAACGAGCACAAACAGGAGAACTATGTACACCATGCGGCATTGCCAGATCTTTTTAACTAGCTAGTATATTATAGGTGCTCAACTTTCAAAGCAGCTGCAGTGATGCACCTGCACTTGAACCATATTGACTACTTGCTTCCACACAGACAGACAGACAGACAGAGAGAGACAGACAGACAGACAGACACTGTACTAGCTACCAGCATAATGACATGATAGAGAGTATTATCATTGACAAAGTATGAAGGGTACACAACATACACTCCCCCACGTCACATGGTTGCCATTGGTTACGACCAGCCTATAGTGTAGTTATTGTGAAATTCACAGTCTGACGTTTACGACCTGTAGTTGGACCGACTGAGAAAGATCATCTCCATATTGGCTAGCTACCCTTTTGTTCCCAAATCTATTCATGAGGTGAGGTTTGAAGAGTGCACCTATACGCTGCCAAACACGGCGAGCTACAGTATGTTGATCCCCAGTGGCTGTATTGTACTGTATCTAACTTATACATACCTATGGGCATCATCGGCACATTCAAACCCACATAGTAATAATATACATAAGCACCTTGTACATGTATGTGGGGCACATGCTACATGCATGCACATACATGTATACACAGGCCAGATAATCCATGTCAGCAGTTCAGCGATTGTGAATATGATTAATTGTCAGGGTGATGGTCATTGGTATGTGCAGGAGGGGGGGGGAGGGGGAGGGGGTTGGAGGATACACCTAGCGCAAGTCTTACATCACAACATGAACAGTGTTAGTACATATATATTCATATTACGGTACATTATACCAATCGCTACTTAAAATTTAATAGCTAAACACATCAAAAAGACCCTCAATAACTGCACCCCATAGCACTAGACTATCATGTCACATACTCTAAGCAAGGCCTGTGGGATTGAATTTTTGCCAAATCAAATGTGATGGTTGCATTGTATGTATGTATGTACGTGTGTGTATGGAATTGGGCAATACTCAAGAGTATTGGGCAGAATCCCAGATTACATGTCTATCCAGCTGCTATGTAAACTACTGGGTATACTATTGTGACAAAAGTGGACACGATTATATTATAATAATTATTATAGTGCTACATACGTATCTCACCTCGCCTAGTTTTTCCAGCTTGGTGTAAGTCTGTAGCTTTCCAAAGCCAATGTCCGACTATATTGAGAAAGTAAACACATGGATGAGAGAGAGAGAGTCTCAGAGTAAGAGAGAGAGAGAGAAAGAGAGAGAGAGAGAGAGAGAGAGAGAGAGAGAGAGAGAGAGAGAGAGAGAGAGAGAGAGAGAGAGAGAGAGAGAGAGAGAGAGAGAGAGAGAGAGAGAGAGAGAGAGAGAGAGAGAGATAGAGAGAGAGAGAGAGAGAGATCTCGAGCCACTACTCACTAAGGAAGCTCTTCTCTGTCTCCTGTTAGCATCAGGCATGTAGAGAGGCCTTATCGGCAACTGCGTCAGTAGAGGACCGCCATTCGGAGATCTCGGAGGACTGATGGTCAAATCCGTCACACTGTTTGGGTTCGAAAAGGAGTGGAAGTGACGATTGGGTGTGATGCTGGTGGTCTGCGAGCGATGGTGGGGATGGTTGCCCGTGGTGACGGCCGATGTAGACATGGCCCGACTCAGGTTCCCGAAGAGAGGTAACATGAACCTCTGCGTCTTAGGCTCCACCTCTATGAACTGTGTGAGTGTGTGTGTGGGGGGGGGGGGGGGGTGTGGGGGGGGGAGGAGTGTGAGTGTGTGTGTGTGGGGGGATGGGGGGTGGGGACAGCTAGGGATGAGAAGAATATTGCATGAGATCGAGCGCACACATTTAGCTAGAGTTGAGGGAGGATGCTTTGTATCCCTGCTGGATGGGTGTGGTTAATAATTTCTGCTCACATAACCCGATTCAGCGAGCGTGAACTTGATACCGCTATATAACAATTTCATGTGGGGGAGGGAACAGAGTTTGCAAGCAATGGCGAAACATCATCCCTTCCCTCCCTCCCTCCCTCCCTCCCTCCTTCCGGTCTAAAGGGGTATAGATCACTTTCTGAATCACCTTTAAAAGGCCACACATAATATATTATACTGAATCTGATCCAAGCTATAGAGTGTATGGGTAATTGAAATACTGCTTGGGAAATGGGTACCAAAAATGCTCAAAGTTGTAAACATGCACGGCCGGATCAGTGGTATTTTCATGAAGCAAGAAGGCCATATTAAATTTTCTTGATCTCACTCCATGCCATGGCTCAACTAGTAGGGGCAGCTGTCTTGAATTACCAATAGCTATACTATAGCACAAATTTCATTCATCGACTTACAAGCTTAAGCTAGTACATACTGCTAATTATAAGGGGATACCACAGGGTTCATATCTGCTTATTGCGAAATGGCGGACACATGGTACATTAAATTTTCACACTGCACCAGATTCTAGAAAATTAATGACACAATGCGATTAATCAAGCATTGAGAAGACAATGATCGATCGACAGCAAAATCCAATCGATTGCAGTGAGGCACTCACGTCTAAAGATAAATCAAGCCTATAATAATATTGTTTCTTCAGCGAAAAAAGTATGCACACACGAACAAAAGAATGAACTCATCCAAATCCCTCTCAAAACGAACAAACAATGTAGCTACGTGTGTGCGTGTAGTGGGGGCAGATTGGGATGGAGGGAGGAATGGTGGGGAGGAGGGCAGTGGGAGGAGGAGGAGGAGGAGGGTGGATGATGGATACTGACTGATACGTGACCGGCCATTATTGTTCGATTTAACCGTGTGGAGAAAAGTCTACAAAATCTTCCATGCACGATCAACCAAGCTAGCTGGCTGAACTGTAGCATGAGCAAGTATGATAGTATCTATAGCTTATAATATGTACACGCAGCAAAAGTTATTAATAATTTAAAGAATGCAAGCCGGCAGGTTGGATCAAAAGAGTCATTGTTAGTAATTGTGCAAGATTGAATACACACTCAATATGAACAGTTTCAACGGAGCGATCTTTTGATGACAGAGCCGATTTGGCAGAAATGAGCAATTGACTCAAAAGTAGATCTAGGATCACGAAGAAGCTACAATATTACAGCATACAAAACCTTTTGCCTGCCTACTTTATCAAAGATTTAGAACCCCTCAACCTGGCCCCCCCCCCCCCCCCCCCCCCCCCCCAAAATAAAATCCCAGGGAAAATCCCACAATCCTGCATGATCTCACATCCTACTCCATGGCCACTACAGCTGTTGCCTAATCACTAAGTGCCTCTTTATCAAACCCAAAATAGTAGCAAAGTGGCTATTTAATTTGATATACAAAACCCTCCTGCTTGTCGGGATGAGTTTGTAACCACTTCAATGCTCTGGAATAGGATATTCGTACAATGGACTGAGTATCTTGCGATGACTTCAGCCTTTCGTTGCATGTGGGTGATTATTATGCACTTCATAGGGAGACTGTAACCACTAATCTGTCCAGGGATGTAAATACTACTTGAGACGACACGTATACTAAATATATATTATGCACCCCATGTCCCACTTGCCCACAGTCTAGAAGTAGATTAATGTTTGACAAGAAGACATGCAATCGTGGTCTAGCCCAGTCCGACCTGTGGTGGGCCATTTGCCCCCATGCTGATTAATCTAATTATGATTAATACTAATATTTTTTGCAGAACAAGACATTATACTAATAGCTGTAGCAAAAACATCAAGTGGTGCAGACTGTCACTAATATAATATTATAGCATTTATAGGCCACCTAGAGTAGTAGTATTTCGATAGGGAGACTTTATGAAAAGCTCTCAACATAATATTATTAAATATAATATAGCACTATGCAGTAAGCAAATTTGGGCTTCACGGATAATACCAAAAAGCACTAAAAGTTGAAACCACAGCCACCGACCAAAAAGTACACCCTAGCTACATTAGAGTTGCCGTGGCTACGGCAGAGTGGCCATGTGTTCCCTCCTCCTCCTCCCCCTGGCTTGTGCAAACACTGGAGTAAGACGTGGCGGTCAGGGAAACCTCACAACAGCCAATCACCATTCCTCTTTGGGATATGATAAAACAGCCCTATGTACTTTTTGTGTTCGACGTACGCATAATAATATTCTATTATCATTGTTCACTACTACTACTATAATATTATATTAAACCAGACTGCCATACCTATATTGTTATGTGTCGCCAAGGGCTTATTGATGTCGCATAGGGATATTAATATAATACTATTCTGTTAGCATTGTTCGGCAACTACTAACCAGGCTGTCATAATAATATATACGTTGCATATTATTACTAGGCTAGCATTGCAAAGCTAGCATTAACATTGTTTCGTACTACCAACCAGCTCAGACTGCCATATATGTTGCATATTATTAGGCTGGGGACGTGTATTATTATATTATTATTATTATTGTGTTGTAACAAAGCAACGTGCAAAGTTGTAACTAGTTAGGAAGTGTCAGTGCTTCACTGTACCTAGTAACGTTGACCTATGAGGTACCAAAATTGGTAAATAATTATTATTGTATTGGCTGTGCAAGTAGAAAATGAAAGAAGTTGCAGGGTAGATGGAGAGCAAGAGAGAGAGAGAGAGAGAGAGAGAGAGAGAGAGAGAGAGAGAGAGAGAGAGAGAGAGAGAGAGAGAGAGAGAGAGAGAGAGAAGGGTAGTATAATTGACTCACCTTTCCTAGTTTGGTACCATTAGATCCTTTAATTCTCCTCAGGCTGTTCATCCCAGACGGCAGCGGACCATCAGCTGGGTAGACATCGACCTCCGTCTGTCCATCATCGTCCATGACTCCGTTCACAAACCCATTCTGAGCGCTGGCGTGGTGGAGATCTGCAGTTAAGTGACGTAACAGTAGCAATAATTATCAATCTGATACGGTCAATGCTGCTTTGCATTGGTTTTCTTAAAGGTGAGGAGTTTGTGTAGGAGAGTTCATTTCCCATCTCAGTGCTAGTTTAACTGTTTAATGATGGTATTATAGTTTAGTAACATTATTATTATTATAATATTATTGCTTTCTATTTTTGGTTGAAGTAATGTAACAGCATAGGGTGCATATTGGATACTTCCACACAGCAGGATATTATAAAACTGTACCTAACACTACTGCAGATCACCCATTCGGTCAATTAAGCTCAATTAGCGCCTAATTATGAGCAGGTGGAAGAGAAACCATGTGATGGACAACATGATGGAGCTCCATATCATATCAACGGAGTTCGTTCTCTCTCCGGCCCCCCAGGTCCAACGCTAGCTACCGTACGTAGGTAGTATGGGCTACCACACACGTGCAACCACTTCGTAGCTACAACATCGTTGTTTGATGTACGTGCCAGTAATTAGCGCTGCTTGTAAACAAATAATTGCAGCCTAACAAGCAGCTAACGAGCCCATCCCTCCCTCTAGCTAGTTAGCTAGCGCGCCGTAGTACCCTGCTACAATAATAGCGCGCACGCACATGATTTAGATACAAAGACTCACCGCTTCTATCGGCCACGTAGGCCTCGTCTTTTCCTTTCTTTCTCCCCAGCGTCCACGAGAGTCGTTTTGTCTTCTTGGGCTTCGGGACGTGTACGTGGCCGTGCTCCGCGTCCCCGTTCGTCAAGGCTTGATGCGGTATCGACTTGGACGCAAGCGGTAGGGTAGACGTTGCCATCTCGATTGTTCGGCTGTTGCTTAGTTGTTTGGTGAGCCGCTGCTATGCGCTTTCATGTGCTCTATATCGACTGTTGCTGCGGTTTTCCACCCCCTAGCCTAGCCCTGCCTATGGCCTATAGAATGCACAGCCCCCCACGCCCCACAGCCTCCGATGAATGCGCTTTTTTGTGCATGTATATATGTACTGCGCACGCGCACGCTCGTTCGTGGAGCTGCAAAACAAGGGTGGGGCTGGTTTAGTTTACGGTCCAGCCACGAATGTCAGCCACCGAGTATACGAATATCATACGCATGCGCTATACGTTGAGATATCCAATCGAGGACACTTGAACGTACAAAAGATCATGAGTAGCAAAAAGAATTGAGGGTAAGAATATTGAGAACACTGGATTGTTGGAGAATTTATAAATCACTGAGTAGCAACCTGAAAAGTGATGGCTAATTATGAATGATACAAGGAATAAAATAAGTGCAAATGGCTGGATTATGATGATGATTAAAAAGTATGGATTGTTTCAGAAAGCAAAGCTAAACGACTTGAGAGTGCGATGGCCGCAACGCTGGCACACAAGCCCCACTCCCGGAGTCACAGAGGACACCGAAGTGCTCTATGAAAAATAGAAAAATTCACCTTTTATGACAAAAATATTAGTGGAGACGCAGGTAGAATTTATTATTATAGATATTAATAGCGCCATAATAATATCACTGCATGATTGGATTAATTCACCTGTCTGATAGCTGGTCTGAACAGCTTGAGACGAGGCTGAGGGCAGCTGTCGGAGAAGGTAGTTCCACACACAGTGCACTTTGAACCGGTCTAAAACAATAATGCAATCACAACTTGACAAGGAAAATAATGTTTTTTTGCAAGTGACTAAAAATCATCATCATACTCAAAACAAACTTTCAGCCTAATACTTCCTATATACCTCGGATAAGGCCTCACAAGCCACGGTTGTAGCTGTAGGGTAGACATAGTGCTCCTGGAAATAAACAGCACACTGACTCAACACACACACACACACACACATGAAGAGAAAGAAAAAAGTAGGGGCTCACTCACTCCAGATTTCTTCAGGATAGCGATACACATCGGGGAGAGGATCAACTGACTCTTGGCCCTACTGGCAGCCACGTAGAGCAAGTTACGCTCATCATCTGGGCCACAAAAGTCTGAGAAAAGAGATGAGAGAGAGAGAGAGAGAACTATATAATTAGTACATTGTAGCTCATCATCTGGGACTGAGGGGGGGAGGTCTACATAGTATAGAGTTAGCACATTGTAAGGTGGACTGACTCACTAATATTATCCAGCGGTTGGCTGAGATCGACATTCTGCAGAAAATCGTTCGCTAGTTTAACATTTTCAAACTGAAGTCCCTTGCTCTTGTGGGCTGTTGTGAATATAACATCTGCAAACGACAAGTCATCCACTTTCTGTTTCTCAAGTCGTCGAATAATGTCTATAAGATCTGTGCAATGGTTCTGGCATATCTATGAGAGAGAGAAAGGGGGGGGGGGGAGAGAGAAAGAAAGAGAGAGATAAAAGGTAACCTGACATCAATTTCACTACTCACCTTAATCTTGAGCTGCAGCTGAACATCACAGCTGTGCTCCGCATACTGCTGAAGCTCGTAAAAACTTCTGAACTGCTTCGCCAAGTAGTGTCTTGCCATGGCCTCTGATCGATTGCCTTGTAGAAGGTAGTATATTGCCGCCAAGGAGCTGAAATCGTAACTTTTGATACCCTATGTGCAATAATAGTATTATAGTAAAGAATGCAAGTAATGGAAGGTGTGTCTATGGGAGGAGCTATAACACTTTTAAGCTCCACCTACTCCAAGGTCAAACTGGCATCAAAATTCATATAATCATCAAAAAAGAAATAACGTAGCAGCCAGCCTTACCCCGACGAAGCCTAGCTTCTTCTTGTCCCCTCCCTCAGACCTCAGAACTTTGGCCATCTCCTCGAAGAGGCCAAGGTTCGTCCGAGCTATGATGGTGGTCTGTCTGAAATCACGCGTTCCAAACACATACCCTGGAAGTAATTAATTTTTAAAAAGTTCATGCATATGAAAACTTCCTTTTGAGGGAGGGAGCGAGGGAGAGAGAGAAAGAAAGCAATAAAATAGCATGCACCTACCAAAATCAATATAGTGCACTGCTTACCCAGGTTAGTATTATTATACATAATAGCCAAACTTACAAAACTCAAATCTGACAAAAAGTGCAAAAGACAATCCCTGACTGTTATACCACCAACCTTCCTCCGTGCTGCCGACTAGTGTCTGTTGCTTTACTCCCTTCAACGTCTTCAGGAGGAGAGCACTGACATACGCTATCTCTGGCCCAAACCTGAACGACTGAAGTGTGGTGTGTGTAGTGTTATTTTAATTTAATTTAATTTTAATTTTAATTTAATATGAATGGAAGGGTCTGTACAGTGCTCTAGTACAATATTATTGATCATGCATACTAGCCACATTATCCCATGATTGTGACATTAAACATACTTATAAGGTATTATAAGGTATTGTAGGGTGTTGTAGGGTAAAGTAGGCCAGGAATCTGATTGGTCAGTTGGAGGTCCACTATTTCACTTCGATTGCCGCAGCCTCGGGTCTCTGAGTGACCAATTGGATCACAGTATTTGTTACAACTATATGGTAGTGTAGGTATTATAAGTATTGTAAGGTATTGTAAGGTAAAGTAGGCCAGGAATCTGATTGGTCAGTTGGAGGTCCACTATTTCACTTCGCTTATCACAGTCTCGGGCCTCTGAGTGACCAATCGGATCACAGTATTTGTTACAACTATAATATGGTAAGGTATTGTAGGGTAAAATTGGTAATGTAGGTATTGTAGGTATTGTAGGTTAAAATTGGCCAGGAATCTGATTGGTCAGTTGGAGGTCCACTATTTCACTTCGCTTGCCACAGCCTCGGGCCTCTGAGTGACCAATCGGATCACAGTATTTATTATAACTATACGGTAATGTAGGTATTGTAGGTATTGTAGGGTAAAGTAGGCCAGGAATCTGATTGGTCAGTTGGAGGTCCACTATTTCACTTCGCTTGTACATGTATATGCAAATTACCAATTCTACTATTATTACTTCTCTTTACTCACTCTTGTTAGAAAGTAGGTGTGGTCAGCCCTCACGAGGGGCATGGCGTTGGTTGCCCCCCGGAAGCTATAGATCTGTTGGTGGGGGTCGCCAACGAAGATCTTGGCACAGGTGGTCTGGGTCACGAGGTCGACGATGGCAGGGGTGAGGTCCTGGGCCTCGTCGATCAGCAAGACGTCCCATCGCTCATCCTTAGCAAAGTCAGTAGGAGAGAGCTGGTACAGCTTGAGGTAGCCTGAGGTACAAGATGGAGGAGAAGATGTGAAGCAATAATACGAGAATGTAAGAAGAACAAGAAAGAAGAAGAGAGAGAGGCTTAAATCTGAGAACAAGGAGACAAGTACACGTGTGCACGTGTGTGTGAATTTATGCTTAGCCTTGTCCCAGTACTCCACAATTGTTTTAACATATTATTATCTAGCCTCGTTCAGAATCGAAGAGATCAGAATTGAATATTGAAAGCTGGGAATAGGCCTGGGAACGAGGCTGAACATATTATATATATATATATATATCAGCATGTCAAGCTGGGAATATGTAGGGCCTGGGAATGAGACTGTGTTAGAGTAGAGGTTTCTGCTCACCATCGTGGGTCATGAGGACAGTCGAGTCCTTCAAATCCTTCATCCTGTTCCAGACCTTCCTTGTCTCCTCCAGAATCTTCATGACATAACCTTGGTCAGCAAGCTCATCCTACAATATGCACAGATAGATACCAATTCTCTCACATAATATGGTATAGCTGAAAATGTAAATGTCATGTTTGGTACGGGGTCGTCACATGCACATGTATTATGGCTGCAAAGGTACCAATGTGTCAAACTATCCGTAAGACAGCAGCAGCAAATCCCTCACCTCAGACGTAACGATGGAGCATTCCAACATCGAGGTGACCTCTCTAACAGCATCAGAGTGGTAAAAGCGAGGGATGTGCTTCCTCGAAATCGTACGGTCCGTGCTGGCTAGGTAGTTCTCCAGAGTACCCTTGACGTACTTGGCAAAACTGTAGAGACTTTGCTTATTGTTCAGTTTGGGTAACCTGGGAGCATTGGTGACGTATCTCGATACACTGTACGTAGTGAGATTGCCAAACGCAGCACCACCACTGCCTTTAGCTCGGTAGAATTTACTGTGTGAGAGAGAGAGAGCAATAAAACTACCATGCACCCACCAAAATCAATAAATTATGCTTACCCCACACGAGCGTTGGCTACTGAGTGGAAGGTCTTGCACTCCACATTAAGACAGTCTTTGAAGGTGTACTTGCTGGCATTGACTTGAACTGACCTACAAGCAAATAATGATCAGTCACACAGCTACAGTGGTCAGCCCCTTTAATTAACTGACTATAAAACTGACTACTTACTTGTTGTACACACAGTAGCCAATGTTTAGATGGGAATTTCTTTTGGCAAACTGCACCAGAGTGGTCGTCTTACCAGTACCTGAATAGATGAAGGAACTACAATGTAATAAATCAATATGCAACTTTGCATTTTTGGGCGATTCCAAAGAAATACCAAACAATTAGTGCTTGGAAAATAGTCACCTTAAAGTAACAGAAACCATTACAGCTCAGTTTATAACAATAATCTTATAGATCGACAAAACAGATGTACCTGCAAAAGCGATGACTTTGACAGTCTTTCCGGCCTGCACAGGGTGCACCGCCACTCTAGACTGCTCTGACGTCATGATGATGTCATTGAACTCACCATACGTGTCACTGTAGGCACTGTTCAATATCATCCCATTACATAATAGTACACAATTATACCATGGATAATAACAGGGGGGCAATTGGATATTCCCCCCAGGCTCACCTGCAGACAGCTGCCTGGTCCGTCTGACTTTCTTGGCTACAGCCAAAACTAGCATTCAAGGGTGAAGAAGGAGAGAGGGCATGGTGATTGGAGGAAGGAAAGATGGAAGGTCCCTGGTGAGAGAGAGGGGGGACAAAGGATGACCTGTGGAGAACATCGAGGGAGTAGAAGACACTGTAGTGGTACCTGGGGGGACAGGGAAGGGAGGGGGGAGAGAAATATAGCACAACGAAGATTTCTGTTACAGGGTACTACAACAAATGCAATGGAAATCTCTTCTTGTTGGATAGCAAAAGGCACTCACCTAGGGGGCAGTGAGCCTTGGTTCCAGAGGAACAGAAAGAAAGTAGCCATTGCGTGGAACATTTCACTCATCTCTCTGTAGGTCAGAGCTGGTTGGCTGAATCCACCAGACATTGGGTTGAGCAGCAGCTCTATCAGCAGTAGGACTTGGTGGACACTGGTGCAACACGTCACCAGCAGGATAAGCCGGGCCAGAACACCTAAATCCTGTTTGTGAATAAATAGCAGTTGAAATAATAAAATTAATTATACATTAGATAGTGACAAGCAAATTTTCAATCTAAAGTTGTAAAGGGGTTACTCAGAAAGACATTTTTATCATTAGCTCAGGATTAATGGAACTTTCTCCCAACTGAAAAAGGTCCAAGAATCGAAATGTTTCAAGTTATCGAAGTGTGACAATACCACGAGAAAGTTCATTAATCCTTGAGTTAGCCAATCAATGAGCCTTTTTGTAGCACATTTTTATCTCGACCGTAGCATACCGGTCCGTCCGAGGCGAGCTGTTCCTTGATCTGGGACACACAGCCGTACTGAGGATGTTTCGACATCATCGACAGCACACCCTCCAGGTCACAGCTGCTCAGATTAGGGAACGACTCCCCAAACAGCCTGCAAAATGTTGGAGAAAAAAAATAAAGCATAACTGACGATTATTATTATGTCATTAGCAGTAGATTAGGCAAGGGTCAGGCATGGAGGGCCCTTTGATTGCCATGGTGACAACTCTGCCCTTTGACCTCCACGATCCCACCCATTGACCTTTGTAAGGCAAATGTGTACCTTGCCACGTGCACCAGTGTGTAATTGGGGTGTAAATTGTTGACGAGATTGCCTGCCGGCACAAACTGCCCATTTGGCTGTGTCTGATTGTTGACATCGCCGGTGGAGGAGAGTGGGTGGAGAATCGTGGTTACTGTGGAGATGGTGGCTGGATTGCAGTGCTTGAGCTGAAAGTACATCTTTTTCCAGTGAAGGAACTACAAGTAGGAAAAAAACTCGCTAATTTTTACCTTCTTGGGCTAAAATTTATACGTTTGTATGTCACCAAATTAAAAATCCCATCAAATTTTTCCCGCTATACGGTAAATTAATATTTTTCCCTCAAAATTACTTTTTCATCGGTAATGATCTGGTTCCATCTCTGGCAGACCCTCCTTCCTGATGTGACGAGGTCCAACAGCGGCACTCGCTGGAATATCAGCTGCCACAGCTCATTAGGAAGCTCCGCCCACTGTGGCCCCTCCCCCAACATTTGCTCTTCCTCCACCTCAGATATAAACGACTCTGGGGAAAGGAAAAAAAAAAAATTTTGGCAAGTCAGGTGGATATCACACATCCATCACACAGTTATGACCCTAATATTAAATTTCTAATTTACCCATGGCTTCATCAGACAGGCCAAAATAATCAGGTCCCTGGTCATTATCGTCATCATCTTCGTCAAGCAATACTGTGTCATCTAGCCCTGGCCCTTGCGCTGGTCCTGCGTCAGATGCCGGAAGTCCGTTTTCTCTCCCTTCCCCCGGCCCCTCTGGCGCCTCCTTCAGTGGTGAAAGTTGAGGGGGTTGAAGAGGGTCCAGCTCTCTGATAGGAGTGCTGCTTCGCTCGTAGCGAGGTCTTTTCGGAGTAGGTTCTTCGCCATCAGAATCCATCTATAGACTCCCCTCTCCTATGATCCAGCAAATTATCTAGGATCTTTAGATAACACTCGATCGAAGAAGCGCAGTTCAAGGTACGTTTTGAACGTTCAGAGCTAGAGATGAGCGGCGCGGCGCGCTTTTCACCACGTGGTTGTGGTGTGCATTATTTGGGACAAATCGCTTTTGTTTATCTGCTCAACTATCGTCTAAGAGCCAAGATCAAGATTGTATTACTATGGGCTTACTGACGGTACCGTTCGCCATAGGGCTCGTATTTCTTGGCTGCTGTACCAATGTAGTCTTCCTAGAGCTAATTATCAGGTAAGAATAAAGACATATTTCGACCTTTTCGAGAAAATTCTCACGTATTTTCATCTACAGAGAAGAACCTGGTGCTGGCAATATCATCACTTTCTTCCAGTTTCTCTTCATAGCCGTGGAGGGGTTCTTTTTCGTCTCCCAGTGCTGTCAAAAGCCATCAAAGATCCCCATGAAGAGCTACATGGTACTGGTGGGTCTCTACTTCACTGTCAGTGTGATCAATAACCTGGCCTTCAAATTTGACATACCTCTGCCACTCCATATGATATTCAGAGCGGTAAGATGTGATATACATGTAAGATCTATAGCTTGGTTGTGATATATTTTCTTTACTGTACCATCCCAACTGGTGCTCTATGGGTTGAGGATATACTTTAGTTATACCGTATAGCCGGAAAAGTTGGCGGGGAATTAAATTTGGCGGTTTGGCGGTCTACATCACGACCGCCAAATTAAAATCCGCCAAAATTTCCTACTCGCATATATACGTATGGCGATCCCGTACTGAACCGCCAAATTTAAATCCGCCAATATTATTGCAATAGCGATTTTGGGCTCAACCGCCAAATTTAATTCCGCCAATATTTCCGGCTATACGGTAATTTGTGCATAATAATAATTATAGTAAGCCTTCAGGTGATCAGAAGGTGCAAACACATGTGGTGTGAGATTGCATATGGCGATTTTTAAAGCACAATTGTAGTGAAGATATACTGATCATGAGCAGTGATACCACTTCAAAGGTGTAGCTTGTTGTCGCTAAGCCTAGATGTGGTCTGCTGAGTGCAAAGGCCACAAAAAAATGATGTACTTGGCAACAAAATGATGTGTCTAAACATCATAGCATCTGTCCGTGGTTGGTCTACAAACTGCACGAAGCCTGTGATAATCATACTTATGACAGTGTTCTCTCTGAGCAGAGTTGTGACAGGCCCAGGGAGGGGCGGAGTGCTTAAAAGGCTTTGAATAGTATAATAATTATTATGTCATGCTGGTGAATGCTTTTTTTTCACTTGTGCGTATATATAATATGCAGGGATCACTGATAGCCAACATGGCCCTTGGCATCATTCTACTGAAGAGACAGTAAGTTCCTTAGTAGCACACAGCACTCCACTTTACTTCAACTACCTGTAATATAGTTGTAGTGGGAATCACTGCCACCTGATTCTTATTATAATTATTATATCCACGAATGCACACTTGGTTGGTCATTCTGATCTGCTGGGCTATTGTCATGCACTGTATTGTATGATTGTAGGTATCCAAAGTCAAAGTATGTGGCTGTTATGATGATAACTATTGGGATTTCCATGGCAACCATGGCATCAGCTCAACAAGCAGTAAGTCCAGTTCTGTGAATCCGGCAAACCATTTGATTTTTTAATTTTATGTCCCCAGAGCAATGGTGCACCTGTTGAAGATACACACTTGGCAGATGGGGATAAAAAGTGGAATAAGGGCTCCTATGATCTAGTCTCCATGATGCTTGGTAAGTATGATGATAAGATGGGTGATCATTTTCTCATGAAATTTCACCTGCTTGGTTCACTTTTGTGTAATTATAGGTATAGCTCTATTGCTGTTTGCTCTCTTCACATCAGCAAGAATGGGTATCTACCAGGTACGATATTTTATATAATATGTACATGATCATGAGTATGTGGATCTGAGTCAAGTTTCTATACTTAATATCTACATGTAGGAGGTACTCTATAAGGAGCACGGCAAGTACCCGAGAGAGGCCATGTTCTATACTGTAAGTGAAACAGGATATCTCCATTGATAGTTTTGACCTCTATTTTCTTTTTGCTATCCAGCATGCTCTCCCTCTCCCTGGATTCCTCATCTTTGCACCAAACATTTGGAACCAAATGCTAGTCTTCTCAGCTTCAGGTATTCTATTGCATTTTATGAATTCTCATAATGTATATATATTATGTAGCGATTGACGACCTCTACCAGAAAAACGCATGTTTTTCAAAATTGAAAATTTTTTTTCCATATATTGTATTAGATTAAGTACAGTATGTAATACCCAGGGATAGATTGACAAATAATTATTATTTTATGATAATATCTTGTTCTGACTACTGATTAGCTTGTAGATCAATTATTTTTTCTGTGTCTAGATCCAATCTCATTTGGTGGAGTGGGTGTGCCCAAGCTGTGGCTCTACATTCTTGGAAACTGCATCACTCAGTACGTGTGCATTCGAGGTGTGTTCGTCCTCACCACGGAGTGCCCCTCGCTCATCGTAACGCTGGTCGTTACCTTGAGAAAGTTCGTCAGTCTACTCTTCTCCATCTTCTACTTTCAAAATCCCTTCACCTTCCAGCACTGGATTGCCACTGCGCTCGTTTTTGGAGGAACTGCTCTATTTACGGGCATTTTTAACCCCATTTTGAATCTAATTTTTCCACCCTCTTCCGATAGATCAGAGAGTATTAAGGTGAGACCAAGTTTGGCAGATGGCCAAGTAAAAACCAGCAAGCAAGACTAATAGTTATGCCTCTAGCGTAGATTTTTTTTTTCAGTTTTGGCACATTTCTTAGAAATTTTTGTGGTTACAGGTACAATAATATTATCCTATTTATCACTGTATATAATCTAGAGTGCATTTTAAAGTTATTTCACACTGTATTTTATTATACTATAATACAAAAATATTTTTTGAAAGTGTTGTTTTGTGTCATAACACACCTGATTGATAGGGCCGTATGCAAAAACATGGTAACATAAATATATTATGCAAGGCCAAAGAATAATTAGCGGGGGGGGGGGGGGGGGGGGGGAGGGAGGATTACTGTGAATAACTCATGTATACATTATCCTATGGTTGGTACAAACATACTAATAATACTTGAAACACCGACACAAATGAACAAACGATACCGGCAATAATATTATTATTATGCTAAGTGTATGCATGAGTGGGTTGGTTGGTATAATACTATACACAGTCATACATACACAAAGTGCTAGCTGAGATATTCCAGGCTTGCTTTTGCCTTCTCCATCTCGTGAAGAAATGTGTAAAACTGTGGTAGACTCAGTTCTGCATAATGAAAATTCAAAGTAATCCAAGGTATAATAATATCATAGTGGTATATACATGAATAAAATTAATATAGCAAGGGAGTAGAGTGGTATTTTGTTCATTTTGTTCAAAGCTCAAAAGCATAATTATACCATTCTGTTGATTACAAGACTACAACTAGAGCAGCACACACCACTTTCTCTGCCCTAAGTAGGGACACTCCTGAATAATTACTAAAGTTTCCTGCTCACCCATGAAGACATCTTCTGTTCCCTGCACTCCCTTGTTGAGCACCAGCTTGACCTGCAGGAAGGTGTTACCAACCTTCTTCACATCACTGTCACCAGCTGCCACTGCATATTAGATGAACAAAATTAGTATGTATAAGTTATCAATGATCATGAGCTGTGTATTGAGTTTAGTGGCTACTGCAGTAGGCTGCCATGTACTAAGCTGTGACAATACCTCCAAATTTCCATTCCATGTCGACAAGTTGGTTGACAGTGAGAGACTGTCCAGCTGCCACTCTGGACATGGCCGCAAGGTTGGTTCTCCACTGAATTTTGGGGGGGGGGGGGGGGGGGGGGGGGGTATATATGATGAGGTAAGAATGAAAATCATAGGAAATGACCAGGTACAGGCACTACTGACCTGTGCTGCCACCCAGGAGGCCTTCTCCTCGGAGAGGCCCAGTTGAACGAGGTCCTCCTTGACATAGCCGGGGGACAGATTCTTCTTGAGAGCTGCTTTGAAAAAGTATCGCCAACAACAAAGAAAAAGTCAAGGACATTGAAACAACCAGTGCACCACGTTTGCTACAAACTATTGCAATATAGTATTTAATAGCCATTGATAAGGATATTATTAGTACAGTCTTGACCAGATTTTTTAGGGCGCTGAGCCCAAGAGAATACTGTGAAGAAAACTCCTCGAGTTGAGATAGAAATTGAGCCGACTGTGTGTGGGGAGAAAAAAAATCCATGCAGCGATGCAAACTTTAACTGAGTATTTTTTAAGCTACTTACCTGCTGTGGGTCCACTAGGAAGTTGAATACAAGCGATCCAAGCTTGGAAAACGCCTGTACATAATTTGCAGATAGGTGCTCATTAATTGGAAATAAAACAAAACATTTTACAGCAGCCGTATTCTTGTCCTTACCTCCTCCCCAAATTTGTTGAAGTTTACAAAGTCAGTATAGAACTGGTCCTCCGGCCGCTCCGTGCTAAAGTGAAGCGCCATAACTGATTCGCTGCTCACTAGTAGGGATGGGCGGGGCTAATAGACGGTCACCTGACCACATAATATTAGACATTCATGGTGCGCGCGATCGGAGCAAGCACACTTGATTGTCATGGCTCCGGCATTGTGTGATTGAGGCTGTATATAGCGCTAACCACTAAACCTCGATCTAGTCTATTATCACCGATCGCGATAATACCAAAGGGTGAGTCCAGTATAATACTATTCATAGACTATTATTTTTACCTATAAAAGGTAGGACATTGTATGTACTCTAGTACAATTCATAAGAGAAGATAGTGTTGAATTGATAGCTAGCAAAAGGCATGCTCCTGACAATACGCATGCATTCGGTATAAATTTAAGATGAAATATACTATGGCTAAAAAAACTGAACGATAAAATTTTAATACATATGTATAAAGTATAATAAATTTTTTGGCAGTGTCTACCGGAATGAGGATACATGTAATTATGATCAAGTTGTGGGTTTACACTATAGTATCATCATGAGAGTTAGTCACATGTGACTCTTATATAAACATACTTGATGTATGGTTACGCAGTACTGGAATCAAATCACCGTAGAACATGCACTGATACCTTGTGTGGCAAATCATGTATATAAAAAATATTATGTCCCTGCTGTATTATAAGCACTGCAATGTCACTCATAATATATGTATGTATGTATGTATGTTCCTGCTAGCAACCATACATTCATATTATTATAGCTACTTCATTCCTTGTAAGCATCAAGTATAATATAGTGTATGGGTGTAAGCTAAACATGTTTAATTCAGTATAGTGCTCATATTTATATAGTATCTCTGATTCTCAGTAACTGAAAGTTGATCTGATGCATTAGCAGGCTTCTTCCCCTTATCCATCTATTCCTGCTGCACCACAGCTAATTACATGTATAGGAATTGCTCAGGCAGCTTTCAAAGGTCATGGGCACCAGACCTAGGAAGTGGTTTATGTTCACTGGGCTGTCTGTTTAAATAATCATTGGATTGTACACACTTTTGTTTATTCTAGCTCTGCAACAAGAGTGATATTGCAAAATTTACTCACCATGGGTGACTTTTACGTTCCGACGGTTGTTGACCACCGTGATGAATAAAACTAATATAAATAATGTTTAATGATATTATACCACTGTGACAGTGTGTGATGGGTCATGGCACATGTGCTTTCAACTTGTGTCAGTGAACTGTTTGCTATAATAATATTATTGTGGAAAGCCATGCAGTATGTCTTTAGTTAGGCATGATTGATCATGTATCCTCTGTGGTCTATGGCATGTTGGCATGACAAAGTGTCCCCTTTAATAGGATAAAGAAGATTAGGAGACTGATGTGGTCAAATCATAGGGATGGGGATATGGGGGTGTCTTGGCTAGGCTACCTGGAAGAGAAGCTTTTAGGCTTCCTCTTTAAGTGCAGTAGCTATTTCTTACATGGAAAACCATTAAGTCAGCTGTAAATTGGTTTATTCATCCACTATTATGTATATGTATACATTTGCATGGTTCATGTTACGAATTACACTAAGTAACATAGACTGTACGTTTCTCTCTTCCTCCCTTCCCTCCCTCTCTCTCTTTTTTCTCTCACTTCTCTCTCTCCTTTAGGCTACGGTCATGAACACCAGCCATCATGTCCATGTTCCTGACTGGATGAAGAGGCTCTGGGAGAATCCTCCCGATCCCGTGGTCTACATCTTTCCTAGTCTAGCCAACTGGGACATGAGAACACTTGAAACAGCGCTGACAGTCGTAGCATCTACTTTCATCGTAGCTTCTGCCGTATTCATCCTTTCGTATGTCACATCTTACCGATTTGTGCTCACCTTTCGTGCCCGACTACGTACCAAGGAGAAGGTATTCTGGTGTTTAGCCTTTGTTAGAGCTCTCTTTGGCTTTGTAGCTTCCTTTTTCGGATTCTGGTATCTAGCCTTTGATGATACCTTGCATAGAGACGTGGTAAAGGGTCACACTCAGACCTCCTTTCTCGCTGTATACATCAGCGTGGGGTTCTTTATATTCGAATGTTTGGCATTATTCAGTTCAAACATCATATTTCGTTCTTTTGACCCCTTCTTGGCCGTCCATCACTCCCTTAGCCTCACCGGATTTTCCATGGCAGCTTACTATGGTAACACGCACTTCTATGCAATAGTGGGACTCCTCCTAGAGATGACCACACCTTTCACTTGCTTCTGCTGGATGCTACTAAAGGCGGGAAAAGCAGATACGTTCATTTGGCAGTTCAACCAGCTCCTTCTAGTCCACCTCTTTCACTGTCGCACCACAATTGAGGGATTTTTCTTCTATAAGTCGTACTACCAGTGGACGAATATATACCTCAATATGCCTCTACCCTTGAAGACACTACTCTACATTCAGCTGACTTTGCAGTTTTTCGTTCTCACTCCCTACTGGACTTACAAGAAGATGGGCCAACTGTACAATCCTGTTGACTGGAATTTTCCTGATTCCAGAACACTTCTGCGACGGTTGAGCAGGTCGTTTAGCTGGAGTCGTTTTAGTGAAGGAACCGCCAGTAGTCCTGCGTCACCACTGCAGAACGGTGGATCTGCTAAGATACTTGGTGTGGGGCAGAGCAATCGAGTGAACACGGCTGAGATGAATGGAGGGATACCAGGCCAGCAGCTTGCTTCAATATCAGATGAGAATGAAACTGAAGACAAGCCTTCTTCCCTTAATATGGCTGCCTCTCCTCCTCCTCCTGCCACTAGTACTGGGAGAAGGCGTAGAAGACATAAATGATTACAGTTAATTTTATCACACAGTATCCAATTAAACACTTGAATCAAAATAATAATAAACTCTGAGAATATTAAATTTTATCGTAATGTTTTTATATAATATACAAACTTATGCAATAATCATCTAATCCCGCAGCGCATGCGCACATCGTATTTCATATTGGCGCCAAAACTGGACCGGCCGGATGCGATATGCGGCGCGTGGTCGGTACAATTAATTAGTCGCCTAATTAGAGCAAGTAATATTGCACAAACACTCGTGCCACTCAAAAACTTGAAGCGCATGGGACAGTGTTTTCTTGCGTCTATCAAGCGAATTAGGAGTCTATTATTCTTTCACTGTAGGGTCTTCTAGACCCAGTACTCGGTGCTACTTCACTGGAACCCTCGTACCTGCGCAAGAAGCGACCTCGCTACCATGAAAATTGAAAAGAACAAACCCAAGAAAGGAGTGGCCGACCTGGTAAGAACGAAAAAGCCAGCTGTATTTTCAAAGTAGTTATACTAAGAGGCCCTTCCTCTCAACCCCCTTTTATCTTCACATCTGTATTCCTTCATTCAGTTATTGTTTTTGACTGATATCTGAATTTTTGTTCACTTTCCTCAGCCCACAGTTACCAAGGAGCTAATAGCGAAGCTACAGGGCTGTCCTGATGACCAGTTGACTTCAGTGTTGCAGAGCATAACAGTTTGGAGATATGGAAAGGTGGGGTATTGTGAATGCGTTCATGTACATAGCTATGTGGTGGTGGGCACTATTTGGAAAATGCTAACTATAGCTATGATTAACCATTGTGTGCTATGCAGTGTGAACTGTACCACTGGATTGATGTATTGAACCGATTTGACGAGATTCTAGAGGCGGCAGCTGTTCAACCAGGCCATTCAGCTATGCGAGATGAGACCACACCCCCTCAGACGGATTGTATTTTTCTATGTCCACAACTCGACAACCCTGAGGTGAAGCTATGTTACTTTATCGAACTGTATGTATGCAATGCCTATAACTATTTGTGTTAGTGTGCCAGTAATTTTAATTTGAATACTTGCACTCTGCACTTTGTATGACTGAGTGTAATAGTGCCACATGTATAGCTATAGGCAATCCATTACATCATCATTACATCATGCATGTTGACAGGTCAAGGATAAGGTGCTGACCATATTGAATTTCACTTCAATGCTGATTGAGCATTCATATTCAAGATACATCTACAACTCAACTGAAGTAAGCCCCCTCCCTCTCTAAAGAAATACCACTAAATCATGTAAAAACTACCACGTAAATGTTTCTACTAACAAATATATGCCCCTTCACCTCTAATGATTAGACCATGCTGCACAGTCCCATATAATGTGTACAGTATCTACTCCTGACTGCATATATAGATGCATGTGTGTATAGTATCCCTGAAATGAGAGTACCCCTACTAATCAAGGCACTTCTATAAACTTATTCCAAGGCTCCGTAGTTCAGGAGTATCACTCTATTTGTTATCAAAATGTAATAAGTGCATACAATAATACGTGTCGCTGTGCAATAGTGAGACCACACGTGCATGTGAGTTAGAGTGAGTGAGTGTGTGTGTGTGCCATGATATGTGCATGTGCTGTGTTTACATTGGCCGGTGCCAGTCGGAATATCCTGCCCACCTAGCACTCTTGCACTCTTGTATGTATTGCTGTCATGCCCGTTCTCAGGGATACCTAAATATGGTGTGCTTCATTTGAAATACAACCATTTAGTTTGCATATCCAATCTATTCAACATTATGACTTCTATCGTTTATAAGGTTATTGGCATAGGTGTGTGGTGTAATGCTCGATATGGTCAAATTTAATAAACTTCCCCGACTCCTTAATAATTAGCCATAGTTATCCCCGCCCTCTATTGATTAAAATATTCTTATTCATAATTGTGGTTAATTTTCCAGCATCTTTGTGTAATGCTTGGGAGCCCTGATCTTGATGTGGTGCTGGCCGTGCTCAATCTCTTCTACGTGTTCAGCAAACGCTCCAACTTCATCACTCGACTGCCGCCAAAGAAACGTAGCAACTTGAACTCGTACCTGGAGTACCTAGGAGAGGTGAGTCTCGGCTTATAACTGAGAGTGCATTGATTTGACTCTCTCTTTCCTTTCTCTCTCTCTCTCTTTCTCTCTCGCTCTCTCTCTCTAGACTTGGGGTGGTAAACAGAATGGTTTTGGTCTTGCTGAGTGTTGCCAGAATGTAAAGAAACAGGTATGTGTGTTTAGTCTGAAACCCTTTCAGCTGTCAGCAAGCTTACAATCTCGTTCCGTCTCTGTTTGCAATATTTTCATCTCCTATCATATAGGCTTTTCCTGAAGGCTGTACTACTGTATACTTTGAGTACCAACCAGAGAACGATGAGCACAATATTCAGGTACAATACCACCTTTGTTCTGCATTGCAGCCTTAAGATTACCATGGTGACGAATAGACAGGTGTATATGTGTGAATGCAAATTTATTTTTTTCTACCCTAGTTAGCACCATTTGTAGTCAGAATTGTATGATCTCCTAAACAGCTACTCTTGCATGTTCGTTACATGTCTCCGATTTTGTCCACAGTTGTCTGTTGGGCCCAGACAGGGTTCTGAGACCATGGCTGTTATACTGGAAGACGTTGACATGCTCTCGATGTCTATTTCCCAAATTATGGCTGAAGTCACCAGCAAACATCGTATACCACAAGTCAAACAGATGCAGTTGCTCACGCACTTGAGGCTGGCCAAGAATTTCTCGTCGTTTCAGCACAGGCTGAAGTGTGTGATGGCAAGGCTACAGGCTATATCAGTGCTAGGTGAGGAGGGGGGAGAGAGAGAGAGAAAAACAGGGAGAGGAGAGGGGGAGAGAGAAATTTATCGACATTTTCCCATTTAGTTTACTCCACCGCTCCTCAAGAAGTTGTGGATCCTCTTATCTACGAGGGATTTGTGGAAGAGCTGGTGGAAGTGTTGGAGATCAGAGACAGCAGCGATGAACTAGTGGTACGAACGATTATTGTACAAGCATGCACTCCCAATGGCAACACTGTTTTGCTATCTATGTTGTCGTTATAATTTTATTGTGTGCACCTCTATCAGGAAATCAAGGCTGCTGTATTGAGAACGCTTACAGCAATTATCCATTTGGAGAGAGACCCAAGGTGATTATGCATGTGCACGTAAATACAGTTTGTTACCAAACAGTGCTTTGTGATAATCCTTTTATCACGCAACACGTATAAAGTAGTCACAATATTATTATCATTTTTTTTCTCTGTCAGGTTGAATTCCATCATTGAGGCCACGGGAGCCACCTCCTATCACGGTTTTCTCCCCACCTTGGTCCGAGAGAGCGTGACTGCATTCATAACGGGAGAGAGGCAGGTCATGTCGCAGGACGCCGGTGAACAGCCTCTATCCTTTGCCACATCGCTGTTCTCCTTCCTCTACCACATGGCCACATATGAGACCAGTGAGTATGCCCCTTCAATTAGGACAAGCCAATTGGCAGCCTATCATTGTCACGTTGCCAGTCTAGTCGGTTTACTTTTCTATGGGGGGATGCCTTTAGCTAAGCATGGTTTTGTTTTCATGATTGAAAAATTGCTTTACCATTGTATTTCAGCTGGCGATGCCCTTGTCTCCAGTGGAATAATGGAGTCTTTGCTACAAGTGTTGGACTGGAAGGCATTTGAACCAATGAACATCACTGTAAGCAATACAATAACAGTTTTGATGAAGTCGACTCCTATTATTTTTATTATTATTACTGTGTATGTATGCAGTTGGTGACTCGTGCTGTGAGGGTGATAGACTTAATCACTGGTCTAGACATCTCCGCGTTTCACAGCCTCGGTGGCTGGGACAAGATGCTCAGCCGTCTAGAAATGGAGGTCTCCCAGTGCAAAGAGGACGCCCCTACAATCTTGCCGATAGTTGTCAAGAAGCCTTCTGACAAGGACTACAGTGCTGTACTTGCCGCTGCAGCCGCAGCTACCGAGCAAGAGAGTATGAATGTTGAAGTGTCTGAAGGACAAAGAACGCTAGAAGCCCACGAACCAATGGACACGCCCCAACCCCAAGACGAAGCTATGGATGTTGCTCCACCCACTACTAGTACTACTACTACAGAGGCCCCTCCCACTGCACCAGAGGCTCCACCCACAGCGGCTGGGACTCCGCCCCTTTTAGAGGCTACAGGTGGTAGTGGCAGCGTTGAGGACACGCTAGTGACATGTATGCCAGAGAGGGTAGCATTGATCAAGTCGATACTCAACTTTCTAAAGAAGGTCATCCCTGAGTCCACCTTTGCCGAAAACATCAGAAACTGTAAGATTATCTGATAGATTAGCTGTGCTATTTGCTCTCTGTATGGGGAAATGCTAAGTGCTCATCTCATAATACACACACACACACACACACACACACATGCAGTGGTTGATTCCTCTCTACCGGAGTCTCTAAAGCATCTTGTCAGCAATGCTGAGTACTACGGTCCCTCCATATACTTACCTGGTACGTCTATACATGTACTTGTGTACACAATAATCGCATCTCACAATCACATGATTTTGATGTGCTTTTAAAGTCATAAACAAAGGGTGTCCACGCATTAGAACTAGCTAGCTCCATAATACACATGACATGGTATGTATAATAATATTATTACATTGCAGTATAAACATATGGTATAGGGGATTGGCATTGTATGGTATCTCCGGTATGGCTATAATTATTACACTGGTGCCATGAACTGGTCGTAAAGTCAATGCTAGATCAGTCTCTTTGGTGAGGCAGGCAGCCTGTGGCATAGTTAGCCAACGGGATTCCTTGTGTTCCCACTGGTCTGGAGATGGCTGCTACATTCATACACTGTTACAAGATACAGATATACGTTACTAGCCATGAGCATGTTATGGCTTAACCACCTGACCTGAAATAATAATATTATCAATTTGTTTAATGAACAATGTAGCTAACTTAATGTTTAAATGCCAAAACAGTATTGCAAAATATTAGAATCTTGCTGAAATGGCTTCCTATGATGAGATATGTACGTCGTGTATAATATTCCTCCTTATCTTGGTTCACAGCCACTGAGGTGATCACGGTGTTCATCTTCCATGAGCCGTCTCAGCTGTCCACGCTGCAGGACAACGGTCTACCCTGGGTCATGCTCAACTCAATCATCAACAAACACATACCTGTTACCCGCGAGGTATGTAAGGTTTTTATTCGATAATATAATTAGCTAGTAGTATTGTTCCTTTGGGGAGAATGACCAGATTGTATAAGTGTCCAAAATGATTTGGGTATTGGGGTGGCTCATTTCATGAGTAGTTTTGTATGCTCTTCTATACAAGAGATTGATATTTCTAATTTTTAGGGGTATCCTCATAATTATTATAAATGCCGCTCATGTACAGACCATAACATTATTGATGTATAAAATCCCATTTTAGGTGCTAGCCTCTCTACCTAGCATTCTCAGTGCCCTGTGTCTCAACACTCGAGGACTGGAGGTCTTTGTCAAGGCGGAGCCCTTCGACCATCTCTTTGGAGTCCTCGTCTCTCCCGAGTATCTCCCTGCCATGAGAAAGAAGAAGGGGACTGATCAGATTGGAGACACGGCCACCAACCTCGGGGAGGCAATGGATGAGCTGATGAGACACCAGCCCTCCCTCAGGACCAGCGTGCTGGCTGCGCTAGTCAAGGTCAGCTCAGAAATAATGACATTGTATTGTGAAACAGAAGCATGGTTCTATTGAAGATGTTGCATGTCTGTTGTGTACATGAACATAATGCATATCTGTTGAGTGCATCTACATGTACATGTATTTGGTGGACTACTACTGGATTTCATGATAATATTATAGTTAATAGAGTATCAGTGACAAGCATAAATAAATTGACCATATTATGCTAAACTTATTCTGATTATTTGCAAATGTGCCCTTTTTGATAAGCTCTTCACCTGTTTCATGTTTTATCCAGTTGCTGAAGAGGCTTGTTGAGATGGGAGAGAAGGACATTGAAGAGAAGAAAGGCAAGAAGCCTTCGTCTGCTGATGGGGAAGCTGCCAGCCAATCTCCTCCCTTGGAGCGAAAGATCTCTCTAGCCACAGCTGACGATAGCTCAGACTCGGAGAAGGAGGACGAGGAAGATGGTGATGTGGGTGGAGCTAGTGGGAGTGGCCAAGAGGGTCGAGTTAGCAGAGAAGGTGTGGCAGATAGTGCTGATTCAGCAGATTCTGGTTCTGAAAAGAGCACACCTCCTGTCACTGAATACATTGTTAATGTGGTAAGTACAGCTGTACATGTACAAAATTGATTTTGATGTCAATTTTCCATTTTCTGTCATTTGGAAACTTTTTTAACAATAAAATTTTGATCACGATTTTTCATCCAGGTTCGATTTCTCGATGCGATTCTGAGTCAGAACAACACTGATGACCACATGCAGGAGTTCATCAAGCAGGGAGGCCTGGAGCCAATGATCAAGCTGCTTGCCATCACCCCACTGGCTGCCGAGTCAACATACGCTTCAGCCAACACTGCTATCGTTGACACATGCAAGAACATACTGGTATGTACAATGTATGTCGAGCCATGGTTTCACTCAAGGGGGCATCTCCAAAAAATAGTTTTCATCCCCCCGGAAGAGTAATCATTAGTGGCTGGCTATTAAACAGTGTGATATTGCATGAAGCTTGCTAGCTATTGATCTCTGTTTTTTTTGTACACCAAAGAGCTGGGAACTGGCTGGAGGCTGGCCCTTTTCCCCTAATATACTTATATTAGAACCATCTTGTAGTTCTATATCACGTCTCACGATTGCTTATCCGTGACATTGTTTGTACTCAAACATTATCCACACATACACACAGCAAATTGCCCGTGCCCCTGAGTTATTTGTTGAGAGCATGACCCAACTGTCCAACCACCTCAAATTACTGGAGCATTTCCTCGATTCACCAGAGAAGGCGACGTCATCCGTACTCCTAGACGAAGTGGGCTACCCCGCAGCCGTAGCCACGCCCCCTACCGTTGCCATGCCGATCTTGCACTGCCTCGTATCTGTGAATGAGTTCATTCAGCTGTTTGTCCATCTGGCCCGGGCTAGTCAGGCTATGTACAACTTGAGGAGAGAAAATGCAAGTAACATTATCAGTGTGTATTCTTGGCTATTAGGCATTGAAAAATTATGCTGCATGTAGAGATTAATAATTGCTGGTCCTTTTTTTGGGGGGGGGGGGGGGGGGGGTGGGAATCAGATAATAATATTATGTTCCAGTACTTTTGTAGTATTCCATATGTTCTAAGGGGGGAAAATCAACCTCAGGAGTGGGAAATTGCTAAGAAAAATTGTTGATGAGAAATTTTGGGATGATTCAATTTTTCTAATGTATATAGGTTGAGTTTCGAGTACTCTGTGTGAATCAGTGGTCTACTACTCTCGGTCTCTCTCTGCTCAAGCAGCTCTCTCGACTTTACCGAGCTCTCGTATGGGAGGGCTTCATCCTACTAGCCGTGGCAGCAAACGAGGACAGCAAGGAGTTAGAGTCCGATTCCAAGATCTCCATTCCAGTACGTGATCCAACACCCGAGTCTGGTTCCCATTCCACCGTAGACGAGGCTCGTACTGGAAGCCGGGAGACGAGTATGCCATCATCACAAGCATCGACAGAAGCTATGGACACTAGCACCACCGAGACTACTACACCGCAACCACCTATTTCTACTGCTCCCACTTCATCTACTGAGCAGATGGATGATTCCGACGTAGTCAAATCAAAAATCCCATCCTTGTCTCTAACACAACCCCCCTCGGCAGCAACTACTACTCCTAGTTTGACCGATTCTCTCAAACAGCTCACCCCACTTCTAACCATCACGTCACGCGTTGGTCGCTCCCTGGCCGAACTCATGAACCTATTGATTCGTCTCAGCACCAGCCCCCTCTATCGCACCCACAGGCGAGGGCCCGGCCACACCATCATACTGAACAACTATCAGCCACCCTCGGAAGACGCCATTGCCATATGTACGGAGGTGACCAATCTGCTGGTGGAGAGTATGAACTGGGAGGTGCCCATGCCTCGGGAGTGCTCCCCTGCCATGCAGAGCCCCATTAGAGACTGGCTTTTTGCTGGGTAAGTGTACATGTACATCGTCATGTACTTGTATGGAGATATATAGCAATAATTCTTACAGTGGAAATTGTCTATAATGGTCACCCATGAGCCAAAAATTAGTGTCTGTAATAGAGAAGTGGCTAGTTTATATTGGAGTGCGATATTTTTGGCTGTCATTGATAAACTCACTTTTTTCTGGTATAGGATGACTTTTAAGATGTATGCTGTTGACTTCTGTGAGTTGGTTCTGTTTGATGAACAGAAGCAAGCCCTCCACCTCATGATGCACTCCTTTGACAAGGAAGTGGCTATGGATGCTCTTGTAGGGTAAGTCAGTCTCCCTCTCTCCCTTTCTCTCTCTCTTTATTTTGCGCCGCACTCAATGTGTAACAGTTGACTCTACCCAATATTCCATGAGTCACCTGTATTAGGGCTGAGTGCTAGAGCATATTATTGCCTCGTATAATATGCTGTGAATTTTGCTTGAGTGCTAACTTAGTTTTTTGAGCTCAAGTAGGCATATCTAGGCAACACTGTATGCATACATGTACATACTAAATCATGCGAATTTTGACAATTCTGCTATAATACTAATAAAATTTAATATGCCTTTTCTTTAGAACCTTTCACTCTGCGATGAAGATTGTCGACAGCATCAACCAGAATGGGTCCCTGCTTGGGAGTTGTATCGACTTCCTGGAGGCGTGGCTAAACCTAGCGGAGAAGCTGGCCAACTCTCGCTCGATCCTTTATTCCCCTCACGCCATCCCCCTCCCTCCCACGACCCACCCCGACGAGGAGCAGCCAATGTACCACCCTCTCTTCAACCCTCTCGCCTTTGTCATTAAAGCACAGAAGGTACATATAATATTTAGATTTCTTTTTTTTTGTATAAGAAAATTTATAGTGTGCCACATTAAATTTTTTGCATAAATTTTTACCTTTCTGAGTATGCAATAGTCTGTACATCACCATGTTCTTTTATTATTATCTGGCATGAATATGTATATTGAAAGGGAATAATTTTGAGAATGTAATGATATTATTTTTTTCTTTGATACAATGTAGGCACTCTTTCCTTGCATCAAGGAGCTTTGGAAATCACCCCAGTTGCCCAAACTCTCTCCCAAGGTGGTCGAGCTACTCCTCTCCACTGCCTCCCACTTCTACAGGAGCGAAGACATTCTCCAGAAGAAGCTCGAAATCTACTTCTTCGACGATGACGAAGATTTCCTTGCGAACCTACGTGCTGAGGCTGAAGCTCAGAGGGCTGCAAGACTTGCTAGAGAAAATGCACAAACGGATACTACCAACATTGCAGCTAGTGGAGGTGGTGGTACGGAGTCTGGGGCATCTGGTGAAAACAGCACAGCAGCAGAAGGTACCACTACTGGAGCAACTGCCACGAGTGAAGCAACGGCTACAGCTAACGCTGGTACTAGTACAAGTGATTCGACGGCTTCAACCGATAGAACTGGTGAAACATCTGGAGCACCTAGTGCGAGTGAGACTGAGGCGACTGGTATGGGTACAGCTGCGGCGGGTACAAGTGGTGGAGCCGGAGCCGAGCAACAGGCAGAGGTCCGCCCTCCGAGGGTAGACCCCTTGTATTTGGGTCAATTATGTGACATGGGATTCTCGAGAGAGCAGGCCGAGCGCGCCCTCCTGGTGTGTGGCAACGACCTGCCAACTGCTATGGAGTGGATACTCAATAGGCACCCCACTGCAACGGAGGTACATGTACATACCGTATTTCTTCTAAAAATTCGGCATGAAAATAATATTGCTTTAGCTTCGCCGAATTTTTAGAGGTTAATATGCAACTTTCTGTCTGCGTGCGCATTCTATTCCCACTTATAGCGTATACGCGTAACGACCTTTGCCGAAAATTAGAGACTATTTTCAATCATTCGGTAAAGGGTGCCGTATAATTAGAAGGGCCGAATTTTTAGAAGAAATACGGTACATAAAATGTGTATATCAGTAAAAGGAAAACGTTTCGCCCACACCTCATATGTACAGTGGGACTATTAATTTTGAAGACATACTCACGGGTGTATAGCCTCCCATATTATGTACATGTATTTACACTAAGAATCATAATGTATGTAATGTTTATATGTGTATGTGTATCTCTAATATCACATCCAGAGTACTGGCCAGATGAGCGAAGATGAGCAGATAATGCAGGCCATAGCTCTCTCACTCGGTCAAGACGTATCTCAAGAGGTATCCGTCGACGACAAGGCCAAGGAGGAAGAAGAGGCAAAGAAGAGAGAGAAGGAAGAAAAGGAACTCCAGAGACAGAAGGAGCGTGAACTCATGACCCCCGTCTCCAAGGAAGAACTGGACGAATTTAGCGATATTCTCCTGGCAGGGTGTCTGGAGTTGTGCGTCAGTGTCAATGATAGCGTGGTGGGGATCTGCGACCTCTTATCGGCCGTTGGAAAGAGAAACGAAGATGAGTGGAGGGAGAAGGCTCTGGTTCAGATCAAGGAAAAGGTGTGTTATACTAGAGTTTATACAATTGGGCATTGAAATAAACACAATATTGTAAAAGTTTAAAAGGATTTCTCAATTCCAAGATAATTAAATTTTTATTTTCTTTCTGCTGCAGGTGATGGTGCGTATGAGGAAGATGTGTGAAGAAATTGCCGAGGGCCGTTACACCATTCCTTCAGTTGGCATTGATGTAGACTACAGTCTGATTCTATTCTTGACTCTATGCATGGAAGTAAGTTGGAGGGAGATAGGGAGAGAGAGAGATGACATTATTTTCTCTCTTTTCCCCCATTTACAGGAAATGCCCATACCCTGTGCTAGGTGTGTGTGTGATCAAGACCTTCTCTCTACGTGTATCAACCTGTGTCACCTCACTCAGAGTAAACTCTGTCCTGGGACCATTCCCCGATGGCTCTGTCCCCTGCTGCTACTCTTGGAGATGTGGGAGGCGACTGCTGCCATGGTCAAATGGGCAAGCTATCCCAAAAAGGTATTCTATAGGTGCATCTTGCTTACAAGTGAAATTATTCTTAGCCATCGCAATATTATTATTAGCACATTGTTTTGCATAAAAATATCCTGAGCAAATTTCAAAAAAAATTTTTTCTTGCAGTATCATCTAATTATCTGGCAGTCTTTTGAGAACAATCGGTGGATTACTTATTCCCACGACTACAGTCAGATGTTGGAGCATGCCTATCAGAGAGGAGAAAGAAGTGTTTTGTAAGTTGCAGTACCACAAAACTGTGTGGCCTGCTATTATTATGTCCCTTTATTTGCAGCCTGAAGACCACCAGAACTCGGTATGAAAATAATCAGAGATGTGTTGTACAGCTTCGACCGATGCTTCAGGTATGTAGGGTGAAAATATCAGTTATAAAATAGGTGGATTGAGGGGGAAAAAAAAAAAGAATTCGCATTGAGCAGGATTCGAACCTGCGCGGGCAGAGCCCATTGGATTTCGAGTCCAACGCCTTAACCACTCGGCCATCAATGCAAGTACTTAGCAGAGTGATGCAAATTACAGTTTTGTTCCATTTGCAATGTGTAGGTCAATCCAGACACCGGCATGCAGAGGCCTATTTTGAGAATGGAGGTTCCTAAGAAGAGTCAAATAAAGACGGCCACTCCAGAAGAGTTGTATCTCCCACCTGTTGTAGAAAGTAAGCTCCACGTATTGTTGTACTCCTTATGTGTTATGGTACATGTATATACATGTACATGTGTTAAGGTACATGTAGTGGAAAGTGCCTATGAACTGCTTGTATGTTGGTAGCTCAAGAGTTCTAGATAACAGAAAGCTGTAGCAAATAATATATCACTTTTGACTATAAAACTAGATATATACATACTCAGATATATTATGTGCATGTACATTCATCCTTTTCCATTGAACTTCAATGAATATGTTTTACAATACAGACCCCTGTCCAATGTCTGAAGAGCAGTCGGTTGCCATGCTAAGGTGTTCCATTCACCTTCTCTCCTCCAACCTGGACCCCGACACACTCCACTCCAACTTAAGACTCTGTCTTCGTCTCACAAGAAACCAAGAATTGGCTTCCATCTTCGTCAAGGAGGGCGGCCCGCAGGCGATTCTCTCTCTCACCCACAAATCAGCATTCAGAGGATTCGCTTCATTTGCTACCCTCATCTTCAGACATTGCCTGGACGACAGCTTTGCCATCAAACACGCTGTCGATATAGCCATGAAAACCATACTCACTGCTCCTCCATTTAATCCAAAGGAACCTCGCATCCAGGGTACCGGGGCAGGGGGTGCTCGTGCCCGTGACCTCTACTACGTCTTTCGACGTCTGGGGTCGTTTGCGTGCCGCTGTCCCGAACTAGTCTCTGAAGCTGCGTGCAAGTATCTAGGACTCTCGAGCCTGCCGCCTCGCCCGGAACATTACATTGTGTCGCACCGAGTCCCGCCTACTCCCATCAAGTTGAGGTCCACTCCAAAATACGAACCTGGATCTGTGACTCACCTACAAACTGTCTTGATCAACATGCTCATCGACCATCTGTGTGCTGAATCATTTTCTGACGAGGAGGCTTCAAAGTCTCCAGATGGTGACTCCGGTGCTGAAGGAGCGTCGGGTGCGAATGATGAAGCTATAAAACGTGTCTCTCGGATGTCTTTCGGTGGCTACTCTCGAAGAGGCGGGGTTGGAAGGAGAAGGTCCTCGCATCGAAGACAAATCACCGATACGTACGACGATGATGATGTATCCGTGGATATGGCCGTTGAGGCGGATGAAAATGGTTTATCTCGCCAAGCTAGCTCTGCCTCTGCCGTTCAGGGAAGCCAGGAGGGAGCTCCATCAGAGGCTGGGGAATCCTTATCCACTAGCAAAGCTGAAGAAAAATTGACAGAAAAGCCACTGATTTCTAAAGTGGCTGTGTTGCGTATCCTAGCAGAGATTGTGGACTCGTACCCGCCTTGTGCAAAACTGATAGCCGACAGCTCAAGAAAGATCAAAATTGATGGACAACCTCCAAAGGACATGACAGTCTTAGCGTTTATCTTTGACCACCTCTTACCAGCTTCTGTCGACCAAGTAGCAAAGATTCCTCCAATTGCCTCACTGGCTAAGACATTTCTGCAACACATTGCTACCTCGAACCACTGTCCTGATGCCATTGCCGTTCTTGTGACGGAATTCAAGGCGGCTTTCGTACGATCACTGTCTCTGCCCGAGTCTCGCCTCAAGCACAACAGAATTCGTGCCCTCACCGGACTTCTCAGCCAGATAACGGATTACATCACCGCCTCTCGAGGTCCCGTCAACCCCTGTCATTTCACACGATTATTAATCAGAAAGGGGATCATTTCCGACTTGGCTCGAGCTCCACACAGCCTCAATCTCAATAGCTCGATGTTGACGGGCACGGTGAATAGCATCCTGAAACCGCTTGAAGCTCTCACAAAAATCGTCATCCAAGTTGCTTCATCGATGCAGCGGAAAGCACAAGGTCAAAAGGTCACCGGAGCGATGGCCGTGAGTAACGCTAGTGGCGGCAGTGGTAGGCAACAGCTGCCACAAGCTAGAATATTAGCCAGTAGCAGTATTGCTGCTCGAGGCTCAAGGCTTGGTGAAATGAACGGTCACTGGATTGCTGGTATTGGCAGCGGCAGTGGTAGTGGTAGTGGTAGTGCTGGTGGTGCTGGACTGCCTACAGTGACGACAACAAGTGCTACTGCGATGGTGACGGAATCGGGAACACCGTCGACAGTAAATGTGACTGCGGCGACGTCAGTGAGTGGTGCTGCTGGTGGGAGTGGAGAAACAACCACTACAACTGTCAGTGCAGGTCAGCTACATATGAATTTGCTAGAGATCTTGAAGTTATGTTTGCATTACTTGAATTCCTTTCCTTTTTCCCCCCGTATTGCGTATAAATTTATCCAATTATATCCAGCTTTCTCCTACTATTGGCAATTTTTTTGGTACATACTATAGATTGGGAAATTTTAATTTTTCGTCGACGATCTTTCCCGACGAAAATTAAATACGTGAAATATTTTGTGCGCGTTAGTTAATACAATGATGTAATAGGTACGTTCGACAAAAATTAGACTATGCAAAAATTTAACAAGTGAAATATTTTACCAGCGAAAATATCCCAATCTACGGTAATGTACATTTTTATAATATTGGCCTCATATTTTGCAGGTGAGCCTTCTACAGTGGCCACTCCTTCATCTCAAACCAGCACAGCAGTTTCAGCTACACCGAACCAAGATGGCTCCCAACCTTCAACCAGCGCTACTGCTACCGTACTACCTGAACAAGGCACTTCTCTCTCTCAAGATGACCAAAACATCAGCAGCATCTTAGAAGCGACCCACGAGAGCCTCATCCCTCTCGAAGAAGACCCTCACGATTTAGAAGAACTAGTTGCGGACGAAGACATGGAGCATCACCAGCTTCTTAGCGAGGTGGCCCACCTTGCACGAGAGCTTGGCCGTGTCGATCAGGTAGACTTTGTGAACGATATAATCGAAGAAGCTATGGAGAGTGTGGCTGAGGGGGTTGGTGTTGGTGGTGATAGTGGAGAAGAAGGAGGGGAGCTTGGTATAGGTATGGAGGATGCTAGCATGGAAGACAGTGACCTGGCCTCGGTCTCGGACGATGAAGACGACGAGGATGATGATGAGATTTATGAAGATAACTGCAACTCGGCTGGAGAAGAGGTACTAATGGCAGTACTGTTGGCAGTTCTCCATACTTTTTGCTGTGTTTATTCTAATGGAATGCAAGCTAAAAAAATAAAACAATTTCACCTTTCACCCGATTTTCTGGTAAAGGTCGTCATACGGTCCATTAAGGTACATTACGAAAAGGCCTAGAACGCGAATTTTCTTGCGCATAAACATGGTATGGTACATGTACATGTATGTACATGTAGTTATTCTGAATGGCTCACAAATTTGGAAATAGGATATTGTCTGATATTCATAGCTCATTAGTATGCAACCCAGGCCAATTAGTCACTTGAGAGGCCAGCCACTATGAGATAATTAATTACGTTACTCCCCTTTCTCTGACTATGATATTCACTTTAGGTTGAAGACGATGAGTATGACAACAGCCATTTGGACACGTCCAGGGAGGAGGAGTTTGTTGAACATGACTTTAGTGATGCAGAAAGCACACAGGACGAAGAAGAAGAAGAGGAGGAGGAGGAGGAAGATACAGAGGTGGAGAGAAGTGCCGAGGAGAGTGGGGCAGAAGACGAGAGCACAGCTGAATCATCCGATGATGATGATCATGTGAGTGTGTACTCATGGTGGAGAGAGAGAGAGAGATGGAGGGAAGGGGGAGAGAGATACCGTATAGCCGGAAATATTGGCAGGAATTAAAGTTGGTGGTTGAGCCCAAAATCGCTATTGCAAGAATGTTGGCGGGTTTAAATTTGGCGGTTCGGTATGGGATCACCATACGTATATATGCAAGTAGGAAAATTTGGCGGATTTTGATTTAGCGGTTGTAATATAGACTGCCAAACCGCCGAATTTTCCGGCTATACGGTAGGGAGAAAGTAGTTTGAAACATCTAGATGACATTACTTTTTTTTATACATGTATTTGTGAACACACTTTGTTGATGAACTATTGAAATTTTTCCAGGATGCTCATAGCAGTGATAGGGAGGATGTTGATGAGGAGAGCCATGGGATCCGTGAGGACACGCCCTCGTTCAGTCCCCTTGCCCTCGGTGCCGGTGTGCTTGGTGTGGGTGTGGAGGGTGAGGACGTGGAGGAGATGGAGGAGGAGGAGGGAGATGACGATGTTCTTGACTTTGAGTACGAGTTTGATGATGATGATGATGAGGGGACGGACTATGACCTTAGCTTGCGTAAGTTTTTATGAAGCTAATGATTGCAGGAGATAATTACCTAATACATAGTACTGTATAGCCGGAAATATTGGCGGGAATTAAATTTGGTGATTGAGCCCAAAATCGCTATTCCAAGAATATTGGTGGATTTAAATTTGGCGGTTCAGTACGGGATCGCCATACGTATATTTGTGAGTAGAAAATTTGGTGACTTTTTTCCCTGCCAAAATTTCCAGCTATACGGTATGTATTTTGTATTTGGAGTAGAGTCCCTTTGTTATACTTAATTATCACACGATCGACTGCATTCAAAGATAAAGAATGCCCCCCTATTTTTGATACTTACATGTACTTGTACTCTCATTTGTGTAATTCTGACGTCTCACATCCAGGTGATGCTGATATAGACCTTCACCCTCACGGAGCACTTCCCTCACTCTTCACAAGAGCCTTCCACTCTCGTCCCACCCAGCCAACACCTTCCGATCTCCTCGAACAGACGTCCATCCTCAGTCGCCTCTTACCGATGCAACATCCCCTACTTGTCCATCGCACTGACTACCAAATTCACCACTCGACCCCCCAGACCCCCGGAGGAGCTGGTGGGGGGCCAGGTGGAAATTTGCAAGGAAATTCTAGTACAGCCGCGGCCGTCATCCCTCATGTAGCTGCTCCTGCTTCCACTAGCGGAGTTAATATCGGTGGCTGGGGGAACGATACTGACCCCCAGCAAACTGAATCCGCCATGCAGCAACTTTTGACCAACATCAGTGCAGCGACTGGTAGCAGTGAACTGTTAGGATTTGGCGTGGGGGGATCGACTTCTATGGGGGCCCAGAGAGCCCGCAGCCCCCCACAGGGTAACAGTGCTAATAGTAGTGGTAGTGGCAGCGGCAGTAGTAGCAGCCAGCAGCAACAGATTATCGACGATGGCTTAGAATCGCCTACGATTCCGAGCACTTTCACTCGCTGGGAGGAGGAGAGTGCCGCTATAGATGGGCACATGCCCATCGTTGTCATGCGAGCACTGAGGGAGGACATCCTTCAACACTGGATGGACGAGTACGAGAAAGAAAACGCTCCGAAAGAAGACCAGAACAAAACTTCTTCTAACACTGCTTCTGCAAGTGGTAGCACGTCCGCTAGTTCGGTCGCAGGAGGAGGTGAACAAAGTGGGACGACGTCATCAACGTCCGCAACAGCGGGAGGAGCTTCGGGAGCTGGAGGTCAAAGTACACAGGGAGAGGGTGGCAGTAGCGCCGGTGCTACGGTCGGTGATTCGACTCCTGGGACAATCACTGTTCCGAATCCTTCCGACGAAGCCACGCCCTCCAGTCATAGCCCACGAGATGGGAGCTCGGTTGTGGATCAGCTGCGAAGTGGTTTGAGACAGGTAGCCGACGCTTTGGCACAGACTGTGGCTGCTGTGAGGAGCACAAGAGATCAGCTACAACTGACACAGAGAAGAGAAGAGACCACTACAGGTACAGGTAAGGGGGGTGGATAATAGGAGTAGATGTTTATTTTGATGGGGGCTACTTTAGCACCCCCTCTCATCTCCCCAGAAATTGCCCCATAATAGTGTAGCATCTCCCCATCTCCTTGACCTTAGCCCCTTGATTGATCTACTTTTTAATCTTCCTTTTTTGTGATTTCTATATATAGCAAAGTATTATTTTACATGTATGTACATGTACATGTGTATGTGTAGGTGCTACTGGAGCTACTAGTGGTGAAGGAACCAGTGGAGAGATGGCTGTTAGTGAACCACCTCAGAGAGATCTAGAGGGAGAGGAAGGAGAGAGACAGAGAGAAGGAGAGGGAGAAGAGGAGAGCAGAGGAGAGGAGATGGAGGAGTCTCAGAGTGCAGCTGTGTCTGTGGTGGAAGCTATGGGTGTTGAAGAATTGAGCACTCCCATGGAGGAAGGTCCTCCTGGCTCTACTGGCTCTGTTCAACCTGGTTCTGGTGGTGATGATGAGGCTAGCGCTCTGCTTTCGACACCCCATGTGCAAGAACAGCCACAGCAGGATTCAGCAGCATCCCCTGTGCCCTCTCCAGGTCAGTCAAAATATCCCTATGCACTACATGTATACATGTACAATAATAGTGTTTGCAGAGAAAGAAATTTAGTCATTTCGTCGATCCATACAAACATACTGTTTGTACACTCTCAGACCTAGATATTATAATTGAGAGACTATACTATTATTATATTATACCATATTATAGCCAAATTTGGCGGTTTGGCGATCTATATTACAGCCGCCAAATTAAAATCCGCCAAAATTTCCTACTCGCATATCTACATATGGCAATCCCATACTGAACCACCAAGTTTATATTCTTTCAATAGCGATTTTGGGCTCAACCGCCAAATTTAATTCCCGCCAATATTTCCGGCTATACGGTATGCACTACATGTATACATGTATAATATATAATAGTTAGTGTTTGTAGAGAAAGAAATTTAGTCATTTCGTCAATCCACACATTTTAATACTGTTTGCACACTCTCAGACCAAGACATTATAATTGAGAGACTATAATAATATTATATACCGGTACGGCTTACTTCGTTCTCAATGTTTCTTACCTCCAGGAGGCTCCCAGTCGCAATCAGCTACCACTCCTACTACGACCCCCTCCACTGATATTCTCCCCACCTTTGATGGGTCGCAGGCATCAGCTGTAGCCACGCTTGCCAATATGGACCCTCAACACCCAATGTATACCTATATCTCTGCAGTTGCCGGAGCCCCTGCCCCGCCCACTGCTTCTGACTCCACCCCTTCATCCACTCTGGCTCCACCCACCACCTCCCCACAGGCATCACAACTATCACCTGTACAAACATCACCCCTCCCTCCTCCACCACCAATTGCGGCAACGATGACCACGCCCCCCACAACTGGTGTTTCGCCAAGATTGCCAGTTTTTGCTCAATTTCAACAGCAGGCTGATGCTAATACTGTCACAAATGTTCCTTCTGCTTCTCAGTCCGATTCTCAATCTTCCATTCCCATGTCAGTTATCCAGGATGCCAGGTTGTCGTCAACTACAGCAAGTTCTAGTTCTAGAGACGAAGCAACTGGTGCCACACCCCTTCTCCCTCCTCAAGCCACACCCACTCCCATGGGTGAAATCACGCCGGCTAACATTGAGAGCTTAGCAGCTGATGTTGCTTCTCAAGTTTCTAGCTTTTTCGCTCAATCTTCTCTCCCTTCACGAGAACCCTCTACTTCTACGCTGCCGAACACGGCAAGTTTAGCAGACCATTTAGCAGAGGAGCTGGCTCGAGCTGTATCCCAATTAGTGCCCACCTCGTCTAGTTCTAGTGTTCTTGAGCCACCCATGAGCACATCGACAAGTACCACTGCATCCACAACTGCCTCCTCTGGATCCAGCCTGACAGTGCAAAGCCGACACTTACAGCCCCAATCAATGCAATCGCCTAGTCCCTCGGACACCCTCGCCCCTCTGCTGTCTTCGTTACAGATGCCTCAAGGAGGGAATGGAACCGGAACCGGAACTGAGACTACCACTGCTACTGAAATCAGAATTGAATCTGGTACGGAACTGGAAGCTAATATTGAACGGGAGACTCCTGCTAACTTTGTTACTGTGACTAGTGGTGCAACATTTGTTCCTCCCAGCGCAGCAGTGATATCTTTGACACCATCCGAAGGAGAGCTGGGCGTGGCAATTACTCAGGTACAAATTCCACATCCTCCTCCTCCTGTGACCATAGCCACACCCACTAACTCAGTAACAACATCCACGTCGGCTACAACCGAAGCCTCTGCTTCAAATTCTGAAGCAAGAATGGATACTTCTTCGTCTCAAAATGCTGGAGGAAGTTCAAGTGCTCAAACACCTGCTACTCCTCTTCTTTCTAGTCAACTTACTCCTTCAAACCAGCAAGGAGAAAGTTCAACACAAGCTGAAGGCCAAGGACTTGGTGATGGAGCACAGGCGCAGGCTTCGGCTAGTTCAGAACAGAACCAGTTGCCCGATATTGATCCTTCGTTTTTGGCGGCTTTGCCCGACTCCATACGGCAGGAGGTGGTGGCTCAGCACGAGAGAGAGCAGAGAAGGTTGAGAGCGCAGAGAGAGGGAGTGACACTGGCCTCTACCATCAGCCCCGAGTTCCTGGCTGCACTGCCACTCAACATACAAGAAGAGGTACAGTGTATATTATCATGAGATACCGTATAGCCGGAAATATTGGCGGGAATTAAATTTGGTGGTTGAGCCCCAAATAGCTGTTACAAGAATATTGGCGGATTTAAATTTTGGCGGTTCGGTATGGGATTGCCATACATATATATGTGAGTGGGGAATTTGGCAGATTTTAAATTGGTGGTTGTAATATAGACCGCCAAACTGCCAAATTTAATTTCCCGCTAAATTTTCCGGCTATACGGTATTATATAGCACTGTGTATGCCGACATTCTTTTTTACAATGTAATTTTTTTTAATTTGCAGGTTATTCAACAAGAGAGAGTGGAGAGAGCGCAACAAGAAGCGAGGCAAGCCAACCCCACTGACCCGATCGACAATGCAGCCTTCTTCTACAACCTTCCTCGCGAACTACGGCGCACCATCTTAGCAGACATGGACGACTCCCTCATCTCTCACCTCCCGGAAGACATAGCCACGGAAGCGAGACAGATTCGCCAAGAAAGAGACACTCGAAGGCGACAGATGATGGAGCAGAGACAAGCCACCTTCATGGAGAGGCTGATGGAAGAAGCGCACATGCGAGCCGAGGGGATGCCCCCACCATCATGGCATCATCTCGATTCGTCAGACGCGAGGTACTCGATTGTGAACGTGAACCCCTCGGGGGGCCACCACCACCACCATCTACCTTTCTCTGGGCACCACACTTACAGGTCAATGTGGCAACAGTCTGTGAAGGCTATCGAGTCGGGTAGCAAGCAGATGCTTGATCAAGAGGCACTTACCTGCCTCCTGGTGTTGCTCTTTCTTGATCAGAACAAGCTGCACAATAACCGATTGCATAGAATCGTCAAGAATGTCTCACAACATCAGCCCACTCGAGCATGGATATTATCGAGCCTTTTAGCCATCATTCGAGAGACGAGCATCATACCCACTGCTCTCCCCACTCATCCTCATTTGAGCGCCACGTGCCCCATGCCCCCGTCGTTAACTCCTAAACAAGGCAGCAGCGCCCTTGACCACCCCTCCACCTCTTCTTTTGTCTCTTCTCACTACGGCCACGGAGCTCTAGTCACAAGTACCCCCAATATTATGGCCACCACCGTCTCTGGTAGTAGCTTCAGTCCACAGCATCACTCCACCATACCCCACTGGCTAAACCTGAGCATCAATGCCGCCTTAGGATCGCACGCAAAGGTCTTTCGATTCGAACACAGTGGAAAGGTCGGCCCAAATGCCAAAGTACATGTACATCCTCTAGCGGCTGTGTCAATCTGTGGAAATGTCCTCGAGCTGCTCATCTTTCTGGCCCGTCAGTTTCCATCAAGCTTCTTGCCTTCTCTGCTTATGCCAAAAGACACAAAAGACCGAGGTAATGGTACATCAGGCTCTTCTAGTTCTACAGCTGCAGCAGCTAGTTCCTCCTCTTCAGAAGACAGTGCTGCAGAGGTGATTAGCAATTTCTGGCAGGTTTTGCTCAAACTTGACGGAGCAGCCAGTCGAAAGGGCAAGGGGGCCCTCAAATCGTTTCAGTACTCTGACTCGACCAGCCACTGGCAGGAGAATGAGATGTTCTCCGCGTCCATCATGGGCCAACTCATGGCCCTCTTTCAGAATGACCTGATAAGAAACAGTATCACCCTCACCGACAAGCTTCTTCGTGCTCTAAGTGTGGCGTCCTCTGCCATACCAAAGGCGGGGCTCAAGCGAAGACACCAACAACAGGGAGACAAATCAGCCAATCTTACCAGCACTACACCCGGTAACAATTCAAGCTCTGTGACAATAGTTGAAGATTCTAACGTCACCGTACCTTCAGAAGGAAAATCGCTCTCAGTATCACAGAGAACAGAATTGGAGGACGTTTTTGAACCAGCTAAGGTAGTAGTCGAGTCTTCTTTGGTCGACCCTCAGTTGGTGAAGGTGCTAGTTGGAGTGTTGACATCAGGCCGATGCAGTGAAGATGGTCTGGAAGATGCCACAGTGCTGCTCACAAACCTTTCCAAGTGCAGTGTGCCTACCAGAGAGCTCATTCTTATCACTCTACTGGACGGAGTGAAGACCTGTGGTGAGACTCTTTGCTCACAGATTTCCAGCCTCTTTGAGGACTTGATTCTCAACATGGAAACGCTGAAAAAGAGGAGAAAAAGTGCTCCAGATCAATCAGGGCCAGTAGCGATGGGAGGAGAGTCGTCATCGTCCACATCTGCTGAGCCTGTACGATCAGCGACTGGTCCCAGTCGATTTGGCGCTCTAGCCGGAGTCATTTTGCCGTCTGTTGCACACGAGCAGCAGCATGTTGATCGTTCAAAGGACCTCCACCTACCATCAATGCTTCCACTGCACTGCAAAGGCTCGCAACAGTCGTTTTTCCTGCGAATGCTCAAAGTTGTCTGCCAACTGAGGGAATCTGCCCAGGCAGCTTTTGCTGCACAAAAGAGAGCTAAGCTATTGGCTGATGTTCAAGTGGTACCACAGATTGTACCAGATGTGCCTCCTGCTGCTTCTTCATCAAGTGGAGGAGGGGGAGGAGAAGGGGAGGGGTCAAGGGAAGTGCCGGCTCCCGTAGGAGAGGGAGAACAGCAGCAACAAGAGATGGACACGTCTCAAGGTACCACCACTGAAGAGAATGCTGCCACTACTACTCAGAGTGAAGGGGGAGAACCCTCATCATCATTGGCATCATCATCATCACAGCAGGCAACTCAATCTCAGTCTCAATCCCAGGCAGAAGGTGCTACTGTAGCTGCCACTCCCACTCCACAGCAGACTCAGGAACCGGAATCGGACGAGAGCCAACAAGACAGATTTGTCCACCAATCGCTGAGTCATCAACTTGAACTGGATGATCTGTGGAGCATGCTCAGTGAGTGTTTGAGTGCATTGGCTGAGACCCAGGACCCTCATGCTGTTCTGGTGCTACAACCATCTGTCGAGGCTTTCTTCTTGGTCCACGCTGATCACAGCGAGGAAGTCAAACAACAGCTCAAGAAGCGTAGCTCCACTTCCGTTCCAAGAACTGGACGCCTCTCATCTTTTCACACCATCACTGACACAGAGAGTAACCCTGCCTCCCCCGCTCCTGCCCTCTTGGACGCGTTGAGTCCCGTTCCCGGTACACCGAGTGATGCAGATTTCGATCCATACGCTCACCTTCCTCCTGATACCGTACGTTTCTTGAAATTTGCCGAAAAACATCGCACCGTCCTCAACCAAATCCTACGTCAGAGCACCATACCCCTATCGGAGGGTCCTTTTGCCGTTCTGGTCAATCACACGAGAGTACTCGATTTCGACATCAAGCGGCGCTATTTCCGTCACGAACTAGACCAAATGGAAGACGGCTTGAGAAGAGACGACGTAGTTCTTCACATACGTCGTGACCACATCTTTGAGGATTCATTCCGCGAGCTCTACCGACGTACAGCCGACGAGCTCAAGGGAAATCTGTACATTCAGTTCCAGGGAGAGGAGGGGCAGGATGTTGGCGGGCTTCTACGAGAATGGTACCTGATCATGGCCAGAGAGATGTTCAATCCGAACTACGCCCTATTCAAAGTGACTCCAGGGGATCAGGTGACCTACATGCCGAATCCAAGCTCTCACGTGAATCCGAACCACCTCGATTATTTCAAATTTATCGGCCGCGTGATAGCCAAGGCCATCTATGACAACAAACTGCTTGATGCTTACTTCACGAGGTCGTTCTATAAGCACATTCTTGGGAAGCCTGTACACTTTACTGATATGGAGGCCGAGGACTATACTTTTTACCAGAGCATGCTGTTCCTACTTGAGCACAACTTGAAGGACCTTGGACTGGAGCTAACCTTCAGTATGGAGGTACGTTTATCAGTCGTCTCTGCTAAAAATGATAGGCTATTTCTAGTCCTAAATCATACATTGTATATGTACATTCGCTTGTGCCTGTAAGCTTGATGATAATTACCAACCAAATTTATGGTGAATTCTTAGCTACCTCATATCGCATTTTTCCCATACATGTACATGTAAACATGTATTTGTACATTTTGTCACTATTATTAGTTTATAACACATCTTGTATGATTTTTGTCCACAGATCCAGGAGTTTGGTAAGACGGAGACCAAGGACATGAAGCCAGATGGTCAGAACATCCCAGTGACTGAAGAGAACAAGAAGGAGTATGTCCAGCTGGCCTGCCAGATGAAAATGACCAGCTCAATCCGATCTCAGATCAAGTCATTCCTCGAGGGATTCTATGAGATCATACCGAAGGAGTTAATCTCGATATTTAACGAGCAGGAGCTTGAGCTGCTTATCTGTGGCCTCCCCACTATTGATATTGATAACCTGAAGGCTAACACGGAGTATCACAAGTACACAGAGAATTCCATGCAGGTAATTTTCAATACTATATTCATTTAGCCTTGTTGAACTTTTTGACATTGAAAAGCTGAGAGCGGGGCCTGGGACCTCGGCTATGTACAATTTGCAATTTTTATTTTAACTCTTAGATCCAGTGGTTCTGGAGAGCCTTGCGTTCCTTTGATCAGGCCGACCGTGCCAGTTTCATTCAGTTTGTGACAGGGACGTCCAAGGTGCCGCTACAAGGCTTTGCCGCCCTCGAAGGAATGAATGGAGTCCAGAAGTTCCAGATCCACAGAGACGACCGCTCCACTGATAGGCTGCCCTGCGCTCACACATGGTAAGTGCATTAATGATTACGTTCTAAAAGCAATGTTACTGCATGCTAAGATTTTTGTGATTATTCAGCGTTTTTCAAGTCATGTGATACTACTGCTGCAGTGTTCAAAAGTGTTTCCCCCACCATATGGGCCACCCTGCTTGATTTTAAACTAATTAAATAGACATCAAAGTGGAGTTCATAAGCTTGGCTTTTCTTTTGGGGGAACTCCAGCTTTAGAACATTTTGGGTGAAATTTCTTTCTTGAGCTAACTTTCTTAACTACATGTATGAGATCAGAGGATTTTGAAATTTTTTTTCACAGTTTCAATCAGCTTGATCTCCCTCCATATGAGACATACGACAAACTCCATCATATGCTGCTCACCGCTTCAAGAGAATGTCCTGAAGGATTCGGGTTTGCCTGATCTAATTAACAGAACAGTCACCTCTTCAATATTACTTAATAAACAAATACTTGATATTAAATGTGCCTTGATCTTGATCCAAAAACCAAACACACCCCCTAATATTGTGTGTGTGTTATTCATAAATTATTCCCAAGTAATTATTGTATACCTTGAAATGCTACATGTCTATTAAGTTGCTGTTATTTGGCTAAAGTTTATTTATGAAGAATAATTATAAGAGACCTCTGCAGTTTTTGACGAGAATAATAATAATAATAAAGAAATAATGTATCGTAATGGACAAAGTGTCATTAATAGATGGTGTCTGCACCATAATAGTATGCATACGTACACATTAGAAGCAATGATGGAAATGGACTATAAAACATACAAGTGGTATAATAATAAAAAAAGGACGGATATTATGACGATGTTTCTTGCTTGGTGCCAGCATTTAGCGTGATGTCTGCATAATCCTGTTTGTCCTGAATGACCAGCGTGGCACGAATATCTCCTAGTTTCACTTTTTCCTCAAGAAGGTCCAATCCTTGAGTTGCTTGAGGTCTATCAAAGTTATAATCGACTCTCCAAGTCAGCTGTGTATGAATAAGTGATGGGAGTGCGTTGGGGGGGGGGGGGGGGGGGGGGGTGTGGGGAGCAAAACATATGACATCATGTATTGAAAAAATTAATGGAATTTTTGTACCTTGACTAAAGGACCCTGCATGACGGTGTCCCTTGAAATCTCCTCTAATAGCACATTTTGGATGACTGGGCTTTGAACGTTCATAAGACCAGCGGCTACTAAATTATCAATGTCGCCTTCCCGAGGTCTGGGGTAGGCATCACCTCCATATCTATTCCTCAGATCCACAACATTCTATGCAGTTGAAAAGTTAGTCATTATATCCTGTGATGATCAAGTATGAAATGACTACTTACCTTTTCAGCAATAGCCAAGAATTCCAAGAAGCACTCGTACCCCGTAACTGTGCACAGACGCATAAGAAATAATTAAACTTGATTTATTATGCTGTTGTACTCACATGTTGTACAGTTCATACTAGTGCTATCAATTTGCCAGCACGAGTTGCAGACACACATCCCTGTCTCCCGATTGCAGCCGTTGCCCTGACCACAGTCACACCTCATTGCACACTCCAGTCCCCAGTATCCTCCAGGACAAGCTGAAGTTAATAATAATAATATTATTATTAATGAATGCAGTGTACTGTAAAGTCAAAGTGAAAGAGATAGCAAATTTCAGGCTTTCTGTACTGTGTACAATGTCATAAATTTCAAGGGTCAAGGCGTGTATATACTAAGAACCATGGTGGGCCACAATATACACCACTATAATATACAAGACTGTCGGTGTCTGACTCTTGAGATGGTAAATTTTTGCACAATAAATTTGAGTCTCCTATTATTATGTGTTAATACAGCTGCAAGTACTTCACACTAGCTAGTATGACTTACGTTGGCAGGTTACATCATCAGCACCTATCAGATACCCCGCCGGACAAAAGCACACCGGCCCCATCGTCGTCTCAGTGCAGTTATGGCTACAACGAAGGGATGCACAGTCCCGTGCCACTGCAACAGTGAAAATAAAATACTCTATAGCATAGATCTATTCAAAAACGATTATTAATGTTTACAAAAAATTTATCTTACTGCTGTATCCACTGCCACTCCCACTCCCGCTTCCACTGGTGGCGTTATTGCCTGAAGATACCTGCTGCGCGCTCACCGCGCACGCCAGCAGCAATAATCCTCCTAGTAGAGCTATTCTTCTCACTTCCATAGCTTTACGTTGTTCCTGTCAGTTGCGGCGCGCAAGAGTTCGGTTATGGCAAAAGGTCACGCCCCTTTCTCCGCGCAGTGGTGTTTGCGTGGTGTCCTTAGCGAAGTTTCTTTGTTTGCGGCTTGATTTGCTGCACAGTCTCTGCTCGTACCTTGATCTTGAAACTGCTTTGGCCCTAGAGAAACGACGCTCTCTGGGTGGTCGTTGTTCAGAAATGGCGCGTGTTTATGCCTGGTCTCCTTGGCGAAGCCCGATAAACGAACGCCCACTTTCCTCTTTCACCCTATTCATTACGTAGAGGTGCGCATGCGCATTCCGGAGGTACAGTGTGGCGCGCAAAAGGGGGCTCAACTAACAGTATCGTACACTTGAGGAGCTCTTGGAATATGAGTTACGGAAAAGGAAGTCACTCCAGAGCTGCGCATCATGGTACTATTAAAGGTTTAATCTGCTTTTATAAGATGTGTAATACAACTGCAATTTACAATTTTGTGCAGGTGTAAGTTCAGAGCCCCTTATTTCTATAACAAAGACGAAAAATACTACGAATTCACAAACTTTTATGCCTCCCCAATTGAGCTCGATGGAAATAAGTGGCCTACAACTGAGCACTATTTTCAAGCACAAAAATTTGTAGGCACACCACTTGTCGAGGTCATTCGTCAGAAGAAGTACCCTCGAGATGTGTTTGAATTCACCCAAAAGCCAGATATTGCCAGCCAGTGTAGAAAAGATTGGAAAGAAGTAAAGGTTCAAGTCATGAAAAAAGCGCTTGTAGCGAAATTCACCCAGTATGATGATCTCCGCCAGTTGCTCGTGGGTACCGGAAAGAGAAAACTTGTAGAGAGATCACCTTACGATACTTTCTGGGGAGATGGAGGGGATGGTTCGGGCAAGAACCAGCTGGGAAAGCTGTTGATGGAAGTACGAGAGGAACTAATCAAATAAACGTTACATGTAATAACACAATGAGCAACTCTAGCAATACTGAAGGTCAATGTAACAAGATTGTTTGCCGAGAATTTAATGACAGTAATAATTATAATTATTACCAGACTGGATGCTTAACAGTAAACATTGTTTGTATGTTTGTATTTGCTCACCATGGAACTTATTTAGATTCATTGCTGATTTCATTTGCAGGGAAATTTGTTTGTGGGTAGTGCGCATGCGCACTGCCTGCGTAGCGCGCTCGTTCAAGGTCATGTGACCAAGTAGTCCGCGTGTTCAAAAAAACGTCAATATCACGTCTGGTGCTGGTGCAGTGAACGCAATCTACTTATCCAGCAGCTATAATACCAACCTTCAAAGATGGCTGTAAGTAACCACACATGAATGAACACGATTTTCTCGCGTGCTTTTATGCGTTAGGATTTTTCACTCTGGAATGTTTTGACACTACAGGCTATGCCACTAAACCCCAAGCCATTTCTGAATGGCCTAACAGGAAAACCAGTGATCGTGAAGCTCAAGTGGGGCATGGAATATAAGGGATACCTCGTCTCTACGGACAGCTACATGAACGTACAGGTGTGACGACCATTACCAACTCTACTAACACACCCTTTGGGATTTCTAGGGCTAAATGAATTGTTTTTTGCATACAGATTGCTAATACAGAGGAATACATAGATGGACAACTAGCTGGAAACCTAGGAGAAGTTTTAATTAGGTAAGGTTCAATATCTTATAGCGATGTATTCATTCGTAGTGACCGGTGTTATTCACAGCCACAGAATGAATATTTGAGTGAATGATGATTTTTGTTATTTGCAGGTGTAATAACATTCTCTATGTCCGTGGTATTGATGAAGAAGAGGAGGGAGAGATGAAGGAGTGACAGTGTATGTTGTTTCTACATGTAGCTCAGCGTAAAACCTCGATCCGACTAGAATTTTCATCATTTCAGAACTAATACTCCGAACAACACCTTTACTGATACATAGCTCTGATCTGAATCTCTATTTAATTTAATGCATGTTGGGTGCTCTTTTAAATAATTTATATAATATACCCCCTCCACTACTCACTTTCTCATCCTTTTTCTGATTCTTAAAAATTGTTTTTATAGAGCAAAGTTACATGAAATTTGTTCTCCATTGTTACTGTGAAAATGGTTTAACTGTTAAAGAATGTTCCACTTTCCAGTTCTCCTGTAAGAGTTGAGCATCCTCCTTGCCTTCTTCTTGACGTCAGGGTAGGGGTCGTTGTAGAGGCTTTCCACGGCTTCCACTATCCTCTGTTCCAAGTGAGTTGGTGAGCCATCTCCCAGGGCATGGAGCGCCTGGTCTCTCACCATACCTGCCAATTAATAATCGAGGATTAATTACAGGAGACCCTTGTGCAGGAGGGACTGGATTGGCTATGCAACCTATTTCTAACTTAGTCTCGTTCCCAGACCCTCCAGTGCGCGAGAAGAGAGGTCTGGGGATGAGACTAGTTCTAGCTAGCTAACCATAAGTTTCTTTACCTTCATCATCTGATAGTAGTTCAAATATCCGGTCCCATAGTTGGGGTATGTCTGCTCTCACGTGACATGGACAGAGGTCTTTCAATGCCTTCTTTCTCTTTCTGGGGTCTGGGTCATACGTCCTCTGTAGGTATTCACTAATGGTTTCATCACACATCTTCTCAAAGGTTTACTGGAGTTGGAGCTTCTTTTTCAAGCAGTTACCACTGTAGACCCACCTACATGTTTGTGTAAGCTTGTTGATATGTACCAGAGAGATGTATTTTTATATGATTTTCAGCCAATGATTGACACCACATTGTGCAATGCATGCATGCATGACCTTGTAGTGATTCTAAAAATAGCCACAAATGCTGATGATGCAAATCATTGCGCAACCGCGCCAAAAGCGGGTATTCTAAATAAAGCGCACCATAACCAAAAATCCCGGCCTGGAGGCGAAATGGCGGACGAAGCCAGCACTGAGCTCGAGCAAGCATCTCCAGCTGCTGAGGTAGGAAAGTAAAGAGAAATAGTCTCCCTTTTACGTTGCCACAAAGCTAAAAAGCTTACTCTTATTTTGTGGATACCACACCTTGAGCTTCTCAACTTCAGAATTTCCCTTCTGTGCATGGATATGGAGAGACTGTTGAATACTTTCTCCTTGTTTCGTGTTAGGATGGTGAAGAGATAGACGAAGAAGAAAGGAAACGTCTGGAGGAAGAAAGAGTAAGCACGTATACTAAATTTGATTTCTGTCTAACTATGAGGATTTGCCTGCTAATTATGTGCTATAATTAATGCATACAGAGTCAGGCTGAGGAACTGTACCGGGAGGCTGAGTCCAAGGCAGCTGCCAAACTAGAGCTGAAGAGGAAGAACCAAAATGCAGACGAGGAGAGACCTTCATGGGACGACTTGAAGAAGCTGGATGGATCTGTCAAGAAAAATTCTGGCTTTGTCAAGAAGCTGGTAAGTCGAGAACTTTAATATTCAGTAGTATAGGCTACTAATATTATGTATCTTCTTAGTCAGCAAATGACGAATTGCATGTCAGCATGTGATGAATCCATATACATGTACATGTATGTCTGTAGCGGAATATCAGTGAGCAACAAAGGGCTACTTTGACTAAAGATCTCAATTCTCTAAATCTCACCAAATACGTGCCCGAAGCAGTAAGTCTCTCTCTCTCTCTCTCTCTCTCTCTCTCTCTCTCTCTCTCTCTCTCTCTCTCTCTCTCTCTCTCTCTCTCTCTCTAGGGAGTAAATCTGATATTCTGGTCAATTTTTGTGATGTGTTGTTTTTTGCAGGCAAGCAGCATTGCTGAAGCTAAATTGAAGGTATGGATGGCGCCATAGATAGTACATATGAATGTATAGTCATGGAGTGGGACGGTAGAAGTTTGGGGGAGAAAGAAGAGGTTAAAAATTATGAACAAATATCTCTCTGCTTGATATAGGCATCGGATGTAGGATGTGCTGTTCACATCTGTTCCATGCTGCATCAGAAGTACGCTGAGTTTTCCCCTGCACTGCTCGAACAGCTGCAGAAGATTTACTCAACAGGAATCAGCAAAGATGAAGATAAGGTAGAAAGAGAGATGGGGGGAGGGGAGAGAGAGAGAGAGAGTCTGAGACTAAATTGATTTGACTTGTTTTTGGTATGCGTACAGTCTGCAGTGACGACCAAGTATAGACTGGGTCTGAGACTAACAGGAGAGGTATGTGAAGAAATCTAATAACATCAATTTTGAGTCAGTCACGTTAACCATATCCATCCACCCACAACCCCCATACTCAATATTGCATAAATTAATCTGGGAGTGGGCCTGAGGACGATACTAATCATAATTTATTTTAACCTTATATGAAAATTAAATTTTAATGCTGCAGCTGCTTCTGGCCGGAGTGATTGATGAAGAAGTTGGTACCAGCCTTTTGATGGACATGCTCACGGCAGTGACCCAGAAGGCAGACAAAGAAGGTCATCCCTACCTCTCGGTGGTTGTGGCGTTTGCTCGAAGCTGCTCGGAGGATCTGACTGGCATCGTACCTAGGTCGAAGCAGTACGCCATGATGAGGAAATTTCAGATGGATCCGCCAAAATCTCAGGTAAGTAGTGAAAAAAATCTTCTTAGAACAAGAGTATACTACATACGGTATGCCTATTTATTTCAACCTCTCTCTTTCTTCCTCTCTCTCTCTCTCTCTCTCTCTCTCCCTCTCTCTCTCCCTTCCTCCCTCTAGTTACTTCCACAGCCCAAGCAGGAACAATTTCGCAGCATCCTTTTGGAATACTACGGTTCCGTCCGTAGCTACCTGGTCAAGGAGCACAAGGCCATGCATAAGAGAGAGAGAAGGAACCACGAGATCTTGACGTCGAAGGGAGAGATCTCAGAGGAGAGGAGACAGGAGAACGAAGCGGCTCAGAAGTTGTACGATAGTCTCAGCAACAATACTTCCAAGTTGGCGGTGAGTGGAGCTACATGTAATCAAGTGGGTGTGGTTTCCCTGTGGTCCCCCCTTAGGAATTGATATTGTAGATCATCCTTTTGAGGGGTGCTAATATACCAATTGCTACCATGTATAATTATAGCCTTTATGGAGGAATGTTATATAAATGTGTGGTTTCCCTGGGGTCCCCCCTTAGGAATCTATATCCTTACTACAAAATTGGATTTTCAACATGGCATACCAATAGCTACCTTTAATATCTACCACGTATAATTATCATAATAATTATACTTTTATGGAGGAATGTTATATAAAATTTAATGTCCTTGCTGTAACTATCGTTTCCTGTCCTCTTGCCATACATGTCTCCAGGAGCTGCTGGATATGGATATGCCAGATCTTCCCGAGTATCAGGCACCGCAGGAGCAGTCTGACATCTCAATAGAGCTTCAGTTCCCATCCGGGATAGCAGATGTACGTTGTGAATGTACATATACATGTACCGGTATAATATATTATGACATGACATGTAATTGTATACTACATGATTTGTAGTGCAGGTGCACACTATTGTAGTCCAGCAACAGTTAACCTGATTATGCAAATTATTTTGTTGTGTTCCATTACCTAATTTTATGCTCTTAGTGTATAATTATAGTCGAGTGGCATTGAGTATCTCTAGAATATTTATTTTATACCAAGTCCAGTGATCTAAGTCCTCCTTCGCTAGTTATATTCAGTTAGTGAGATTCTTAGAACTCACGAGAAAACACTCCCAGGGCTTAGCTATACTGATAATATTAATCTCTTGATGTACATGTACATGTAGTGTCTATCTCTTTCATATTCTCCAGGCCAGTGAGGCTGACCCGAACTCTCTCTGGGAGGATGAGGACACCCGCTCCTTCTACGAGGGAATCACAGACATCAAACCTTTCGTTCCGGCCGTAAGCCACACCCCCACTCTTAAATTACATCATCATCTGGCTATCATGTGAATTTTTTTTTCATTATTGACCTAGATTTTGTATGAAGGTCGTAAGAAGACCGCCTCGGAGTCTTCTGACAGTGGTGCTGCTCAGGCTACTGAGGAGAGCTCTACGGAGAACACACCAGTGGAGGAAGGTAGGAAAGACTTCTTTGTGAGGGGATGGCGCCGCAAGTGTAAATGCAGGTGGTGGGCTGTATTGGCGCAGTTGGATTGGGCCTCATCAGTGCTGTACCGCACTAGGTGGACCAGGCACCTTTACAGTACAGTAATAAAAGCTTCAGAGGGTTACTAACAATTTGTGAACTTCTCTCTCTCTCTCTGTAGATGAGGCGAAAGTGCTGGAGCAGATGATCAAGGACACAGAAGAGGCGTCGGTCGATGATGAAGTGGATGTGGACCTGGAGGACGAGGGGAGTGGCCTGGGGGCGGAGTCTGGGGCATCGGCTCTCCTTGACGAGTTCATCATGAGGTAAAATTCAACATTAATTAATACGCAAAAAATTATCAATTTTGTGTGAAAATTTCATGTTGGTGTTAATCTTTCTTAGATTGCCCACTTTGATGAATAGAAAGTTCGTGGATGAATTTGCGGTGGAGTTCTGTATGTCTATGAACACCAAGGCTAACAGGAAGAAGCTCGCCAGAGCACTATTCAATGTCGACAAGAATAGGTAAAAAAAAATTATCAGAGTGTACGTTTATGTTGTAATTGTGCCTTGATTTTTGAAGAATTGGCATTCAAAATTACCATAATTATTCAGTCTCTATACATGAATTTTTTTGTATCCCAGGATGGATCTTATTCAATTTTATGCCCGCCTGGTTGCGACCCTTCACCCCTGCCTGGAGGACATAGCCACCACGCTGGTGGAGATACTCATCAAAGACCTTCGCTTTCAGATCAAGAAGAAGGACCAGGTCCACATCCACTCAAAGCTGAAGAACGTCAGATTCATAGGTACACGTTACACACATGTATATACATTTACACAGATATGCATGGAAGGGTTTGTGGTACTCTAGTACAGTCCCTCCCTCCCCCATTTTGGTAATTGTTAATTGTGTGTACTTTCATATTGTGTGTGTAGCTGAACTTACCAAATTTGGACTCTGTCCCAAAACTGAAACAATGAAGTGCATTACGGTAAGTGATTTGCAAGCAAGGGATCTTTGGCTGTTATTGACCTTTGATTCCCCTCTCTCTCCCTCTACAGCTGCTTCTTCATGACTTCACCCACCATAACCTTGAGATGGCCTGCCTGTTCATCGAGCACTGTGGCCGCTACCTCATCAGGTGCCCAGACTCACACCTCAGGGCTAAGGCACTGCTGGTAAGCACCAAATCACCAGCCTACGTCTACATCTACATGTACAGTGTATGTATGTATGTCAGGCTGTGGCCAGGTGTACAAAGTTGTAAATGTGGTATACAGCGTGGTACATGTACATCATGTTAAATAATCTACCATGTCATGTAATTAAATAATCCCCTAGCTGATTCCTCCCCGGCCCCTGCCCCATAGGTTTGGGGGTACCCCTGAACTTTTATATTGCAATAGGTGTACATTATTTGCATGTATGTAATATACGTACATGTACCTGTACATGCACATGTAGTACTTCTTATTCCCCCCCCTCCCCCCCCCCCCCCCCCCCCCCAAAAGGAAATCATGGTTCGTAAGAAGCGAGTGCAGCACTTGGATGGTCGTCAGCGAAGCTTGGTGGAGAACGCTCTCTACTACGCCAACCCTCCGGAGACTCCACAGATCGTCCATGTCTCCCTGCCACCGATGCTCCAGTATATACAGAAACTGCTCTACAAGGATCTCAATAAAGTTAACACAGAAAAGGTGAGCTGTATATAGTCAAGTTAACCACGATTGTACTGTACGTAATCTGGGTAAAATTTTTTAATGTTAAAATCTACTGCTTAGCTTGATATGAATGGAACCATTCATATTCATTCTTTCATATCTGTATTGATAGATCTAAGCGAACTGTACTAGAGCACCACAGACCCTTTGTCCCATTCTCTTGTAATTAAACTTTGATTTTTTCTTTCTTCATCACCTGTGTTACATATAGATCTTGAAGCAGATGCGCAAGTTGCCCTGGACTGATCCCCAGGTATTCCAGTGGGCGGTCACCAGTCTGGTGCACATATGGAACGTCAAATTCAACAACGTACACTGTGTCGCTAACCTACTGGCTGGACTAAAGCCGTACCAGGTATATTATAAAAAGCTAGCAATTTTTACAAGATTTCACTGTAAAGACAAAGATAAGTATATTATATATACCTTCATTAGATCTAGAGTGCTTTCATGATTAGACTCTGGCTATTTTTGTATTATTACAATGTATAAAGAAACAAACTTTACTGCACATGAGAGAAACTTTCATAGTAGTCATGTGATAGTCACATGATTGACACATGATACCCCCTTCTCTCCCTCCCTCCCTCTCTTCACTCCAGGAAGATGCCGTTGTTCGAGTGGTGGACGGTGTGCTGGAGGATGTTCGCCTTGGCCTGGAGCTAAACATTTCCAAGATGAACCAGCGTCGGTTCAGTGGCTTGAAGTTCCTCGGGGAACTCTACAGTTACCAGCTGGTCGAGTCAAACGTTGTCTTCAGGACTCTTTATCTCATGCTCCAGTTTGGAGCCACTATTGATGGTGTGTTGAATATCTACAGTGTTACATTTACAAGCTGGAGTCATTGTAGCATCATTTTTATGTATGATGGTTACTTTTGTGGATTGAGTGCTATAATTACATACATTTGTGTATGTATAATCAAATTTTGTGTACCTCTCTCTAGCTCTCTTTATCTTAATTTGGTGTAACACTTTGCATGGTGGTCCTCATCAAAATATCAATTTTGGTCAGAAATTGTTCTTTTTCTCCTTACTTTTTCTTCTCAGGTCGTCCTTCCCCACTCGATCCTCAAGACTCCTACTTTAGAGTCCGTCTCGTCTGCATCCTCCTGGACACCTGCGGACACTACTTTGACCATGGGAGCACCAAGAAGAAGCTCGACGCTTTTCTCGTCTTCTTCCAGTGCTACCTGTTCACGAAGAGGCAGCCTCTGCCGTTAGAGGTCGAACACATGGTGCAGGACACCGTTGAAGCATTGAGACCAGACCTGGAGATGTTTAAGAGCCACCAGGAGGCTGTGGAGGCGGCCATGGAGCTGGAGAGGAAGTACAAGGACAAAATTGGTGAGCCAGAGTAGATCAAGTGCTGTAGGTTGTAAGAAACTCTATACCATTCATCAGGGATTTCGGAGGGGGATGGGGGTGACTCCTCTCTAGCCTAGAAATTCCAATATACTGTATGTGTAAAGAATAAGGATCATGACTGATTTCCACTATCCTGAAGACTCAAGAGCCAGCAATCGATAATAGTATTAATTGGTTCAGGTCATGAGGATGAGGGAGGGGAGGAGTCAGACGATGAGGAGGAGGAGAGAGAAGGGGCTCCCGTCCACGAGGAGGAGGAAGAAGGAGAGGACGAGGGGGAGGGGGAGGGAGATGACATGGACGAGGACACTTTCGATGAGCCCAACCAGCTGCTGGATGAGGTGAGGAGTTGTACATATTATAGGTTTTTGATCACACACTAACTAGTAGTTATATGGTGAGATTATGCTTTTTGAAAATTTTGAACTTTCATTGAAGTGAATAGGGTATGGGGACCAAAGATATTGGTTCTGAAAACTTTCTGGTCTGCACCTTATTCTATTTCTCTCTTGTTGGCCAGGAGCCCGAGCCTATTTTGAAGACAGCCCCCAAGCTGATGGCCTGTCCAGAGGATGACGAGTTCCTTGCAGCCTTCGACAAGATGATGACCGATGAGATCCAGAGTAGCCGCACGGAGGCCACCAAGGTTCCCATCATCGACACGGCCGTACCCATGCACCTCAAGGGGCCAAAGGTCAAACAAAGACCCCTAGGTAAGTATGGCTAAAGTAATGGAGGATATTTTGTATTGGAAGAAGTATCAGAGCTTTTAGAGCTTGTCACATATTCTGTATTTGCATGCACTGGGTGGATGTTTCCAACTACAGTGCATGAAGAAGGAGAATTGAGGATGAAATTCACGTTCATGACCAAGAAGGGCCACAAGCAGCAGCTGAAGGACCTCAACATCCCCATCGACTCAGACCTGGCGTCAAACATTCACGAAGCGAGGGAGGCACTGAAAGACCAGCACCAAGAGATGAAGAAACTCGTGCTCAACTATGAACAGAAGCAAGAGGAGGAGGAGTATCTTGGTGAGGGAGAGAGAGAGAGAGAGAGAAAGAGAGACGGCAATACCAACATTACCTACAATACCATATTATATTTATTTAGCTCTTATAATTTTACAAAATTTAATTAGCAATGATTGCCAAGGAGAAGGAAGCGATGAAGAAAGCAAAGCAAGCTGTTGTCGTCTCTCAGAGAAAACAACCGTCTCCCTACCAACAGCAGCAACACTTCAACCAGCAGCTGAAAACACTCACTGAAGCCATCGAGGGGTCACACTCACCACCGTCAAGGGGGGCCCATGGGGGAGCTCAATATTCACACAGGGGGAGAGGCCGAGGGGGAGGTGGAGGAGGAAGGGGATATTATGCTAATGAACGACCTTACAGTGGCCAGCAAGGAAATATGTGAGTTCTACTTTAAATTGTGCTTGTAATAATATAATTTTGATTCACTCTTATACACACTGTTTCATATAGTGGCCGAGGAGGGGGAGGAGTAGGGGGTGTGGCCAACCGTGGGAAAAGAGGCAGCAGACCACAGCAGCAACACCACCATCAGCAGAGGGGAGGAGCTCACTACACACACCAGGAGCAGCCAAGAAGCAACTTTTGACTATTTTTTTATTCGGACGAGATAGAAATTTATCGAGACACAAGTTTGGAGTGTCCGCATTAAACTTTGAGAAGAAGAGAACCCCCTGTACGTACGTCTAATAATGAACTTCTTTTACTAGCGTAATGTAGTAATTTTTTAGGGCAAGCGCAGAGCTAGAGGTGACTGAGTGCAAACTGATATACATGTATGGATGTATCGTTTGATTATTCTGCAAAATACGTGTGCTTTTTATATATAAAACTGCCGTTTCAGCTGATCGGTGGCAACCATTACCACACGCAAAGTTGACGACCTTTACCTGGTGAAGGAGAGCCAGATCGTAAGCATGCGCCACCTCCATAATTACGCATGAGCAACATGTGTCATCAGATCTGGTCCTCATGCACCAAATTCTCATGCTGATGGGAAAAATTCTTGATTGCGATCGTAGTGTGTATATACTTACATGGTATTGCATTCATGCTGCAGCTAAGAATCAGTTAATTGTTATTAGTGTCATTGATAAATGGAGGATAAAGAAATGATACTGTTAGTGGGTGGTACATGTATATACAGTGAATTCGTAATTATCCATGACATTGTATCCTCTACACGTCTTAGTCTTCGTCATAAACAATTAAAATGATAAAAGGGAGACTCAGTACTATTCCTGTAGATAATTAAAGCAATAATTAATTGCCAGTGGCACAACTACCCCCTTAGATATATTATATAAATAATATTATACCTGATGAACATGCTGTAGAAAGTCCAAGAGCTGTGCCAGACACTGTTTCGGGAACAACTTCCATTAATTCCCAGGTGGTAAGCAGTAGCAGTCCGTCCGACATGAATGAAACAAAGAATTCTACCAGCAAATGTACGTTGTTGTGGATATCACGGTCAAATCCAATCAGTACTCCAAGTACAAATGAAAGCATAAACAAGATGGGATAAAGAAGATTCTCTCTCTACAGGATGAATAATAATAATATTATTATAGTAATTATTACCATAAAAGGATGCTACCATCCTACCACAATAATTAAATTTATTTTAATACCCGCATTAATTTCCCTGTGTGGATCAACCAGGCAGACAAAGCTCCAATCACAACAATTCCGATTTCGCCACCAAACACCTTCATCCTAACAATATCTGATTTAAAACAATTATCATACAATTAGTAACTTAATTATTGAAGAATGCAACAAACCTTGTCCCTCATTACGAGTACCAAGCAATGGATTAGTCATAGTAATCGTCCATTTAGTCACTATCAGTAGTGTGTTCAAAACAACAATGAACCAAAGCCTGACACTAAAGAACACCTGACGCAATTGTTTGAACATAACTTTGTGAACTTCTCGATCGTTATTTCTTGCCAAAATTGGTTGATTGTTACAATATATTATGCAGCCCACAGATAACGGTAATAGCAGAAGTAGAGCACCCACTCCAAGAATATTCCAAACGTTAGGCTGCCTTCTGAATCCTATTAGCATCATTAGAGGAATATTAGTAGAAGTACAGGCAGTAAGTAAGGTCCACCATAATCGTTGCCGACTTGGTGGCACGGTGCACTTTTTGATGTATTTGGCAGCGGCAAGCCAAGCAATGACATCAAGTGTTAAAAGTGGCATAAATTCCATTATATTCTCAATGTTGTAGTCTAAGGGGCTGACACCCAGACTATTGAGATTGCCCGTTAATAGAGGCAGTATGGTGGTCAATACACTACTTATTGCAACAGTAATAAGGAAAGGATTCCGCGAGTTGAAACCAGAATCTGATAAGAGACCACCGATCAACAAGCTGGCACAGTAGAACAGGATCATATGTACAATCAGGAGTCCTGGCCCAACTGACCGGGGACTCATTGTGACGTGAAGAGTGCTTATGATTAGAAAACCAACACATGGTACAGCTGTAGCCACGATCTGTAGGCGTTCAAAATTTGATCTTACTGCTGTTGATGAAGGGTCCCTAGCGATACATGCGGCAGAAGAGCTGGTAGACATTTTTTCCCCCTCCGACTCGGCCTAGCCACGCCCATCAGCCACGATATGCGCATGCGCATATTATGAGTAGGTCTTCATTTCCATGATCCACTGCAGTAAGACTTCCTTCACCCCAAAGAAATTATTAATGATACTATTAGTGGGTGGTACATGTATATACAGTGAATTTGCATTATACATGATATTGTATCCCCTACACATTTTAGTCTACGTGTACATATCCAGCATCCTCAGTATAAATTATAATGACAGTAAGGAGACTCAGTACTATTCCTGTAGAAAGTTAAAGCAATTAATTGCCAGTGGCACAACTACCCCCTTAGATATAATAATAATACCTGATGTACATGCTGTATAAAGTCCAAGAGCTGTGCCAGACAATGTTTCGGGAACAATTTCCATTATTTCCCAGGTGGTAAGCAGCATCAGTCCATCCGACAGGAATGCAACAAAGAATTCTACCAGCAAATGTACGTTGTGGTGGATGCCACGGTCAAATCCAATCAGTACTCCGAGTGCAAATGAAAGCATAAACAAGATGGCATAAAGAAGAGTCTCTCTCTATAAGAGGAACGCAAAAGTGTTATGACATTGTGATATATTATACAGCAAGTATTATTATCATACAAGGATGCTACAATTCTAAAAGTTTAGGTCAGTTTACCCGCATCAATTTTCCTGCGTGGATGAACCAGGCAGACAAAGTTCCAATCACAACAATTCCGATTTCACCACCAAACACCTTCATCCAAAAAACATCTGATTTAAAACAATACTTATGATTATATTATAATACCACACAATTATAGCTAATTGAAGAATACAACAAACCATCTTTCTCCTTATCAATAATAGGCAATAAATCAGTCATCATGATCAGAGGAATCGCCCATTTAGTCACTATCAATAGTGTGTTCAAAACAACAATGAACCAAAGCCTGACACTAAAGAACACCTGACGTAATTGTTTGAATGTAACTTTGTGAACTTCTTGATCGTTATTTCTTGCCAAAGGTGGCTGATCATGATATAATATGCAGCCCACAGCTAACAGTACTAGAAGTCGTATACCCACTCCAAGAACAGGCTGCATTCCGAATAGCATCATTAGAAGAAGATTAGTGGAAGTACAGGCAGTAAGTAAGGTCCACCATAATCGTTGCTGACTTGGTGGCACGATACACTTTTTGATATATTTGCCAGCGGCAAGCCAAGCAATGACATCAAGTGTTAAAAGCGGCATAAAAACCATCATATCGAGATTGATCCCCGTTAATATAGGCAGTATGGTGGTCAATACACTATTTATTGCAAAAGTAACAAGGAAAGGATTTCGCGAGTTGAAACCAGAATCTGACAAGAGACCACCGATCAACAAGCTGGCACAGTAGAACAGGATCGTATATACAACTGACCGGGGACTCATTGTGACGTGAAAAGTGCTTATGATTAGAAAACCAACACATGGTACAGCTGTAGCCACGATCTGTAGACGTTCTACTGTTGATGAAGGGTCCCTAGCGACAGAGGAGCTGGTAGACATTTCTTTCCTCCTCGGCCTAGCCACGCCCATCAGCTACGGCGTGCGCATGCGCACGCGTATCACCACACATGCACTGGGTGGATGTTTCTCCAACTACAGTGCATGAAGAAGGAGAGTTGCGGATGAAGTTCACGTTCATGACCAAGAAGGGTCACAAACAGCAGCTGAAGGACCTCAACATCCCCATCGACTCAGACCTGGTGTCAAACATCCACGAAGCAAGGGAGGCACTGAGAGACCAGCACCAAGAGATGAACTATTGCTCAACTATGAATAAAAACAAGAGGAGGTGGGGGGGGGGGGGGGGGGGGGGGGGAGATGTACAATACCAACATTACCTGTAATATCAATATTACCTATAATTATTACCTACAGTGCCAACATTACCTGCATTACTGATATTGTTTATAGTACGTACTTGTGCTCCCAATAATTATTACCTACAGCACTAATAATATTTATATAGATGTTTGAAGAGGGGAGCAATATGAAGGCTTTTTTTTTTACATAACAGCATTAAATTTAGCTCTTGTATACTTTGTTACAAAATTTTATTAGCAATGGTTGCCAAGGAGAAGGAAGAGATGAAAAAAGCAAGGCAGGCTGCCATTATCCTCAGAGAAAACAACTGTCTCCCTATCAACAACAGCAACACTTCAACCAGCAGCTGAAAACACTCACTGAGGCCATCATGGGATCACATGCACTCATCATCAAGAGGAGGCCAAGGGGGAGCTCAATATTCACACAGGGGGAGAGGCTGAGGAGGTATGAACAACCTTACAGCAGCCAGCAAGGAAGTAATTATGTGAGTACAAAAATTATAACGTACATGTAGCTGAATGGTTTAATTTGTGCTTGCTTGACTAATTCACTTGTATTTTAATACTGTTATCTATAGTGGCCAATTAAGAAGGGGGAGGAGTAGGGGGTGTGGCCAACCGTGGGAAAAGAGGCGGCAGACCTCCACAGCAGCAACACCACCATCAGAGGGGAGGAGCTCACTACACACACCAGGAGCAGCCAAGAAGCAACTTTTGATTTTTTTTAAATTCGGATGAAAAATTATCAAGACACAAGTTCTGATCATGAGTGTCCACATTACTTTGAGAAGAGAATTTACCCCCTGTATAAATAATATGTCTAATGAACTTCTTTTATCAGTTGTAGTATAATATTATAGTAATTTTTAGGGCAAGCACAGAGCTAGAGTGCAGACTGATCTACATGTATGAATGTACTGTTTAATTATTCTGCACAATAAGTGTGCTCTCCAAAATGGTTTTAGTTTCTATGCTGCAGTATGTACATTGTCATAATAATAATTATTATTATTATGATCGTTGACGGTCGACCTTTACCATGATGTGGAATCGATGCAGGATTCCATTAATTTGAAGTTTGCAACAGCTAATCTAATTATAATATCATTATAAAGAATATAAACAGGACAACATTAACATTTAGTATAGGATAACACCAGTGCAGTAGCTACCGTTCTATCTGACTCACAACATAATAATAAAAGAGACTTAGCATAATTCCTGCAGAAAAGTAAAAGTGATAATTATTATGGTATAAACTGGTGTGAGAATTGTCAGTGGCATGACTATTTATACCTGATGTACATACTGTAGAAATTCCAAGAGCTGTACCAGACACTGTTTTGGGAACAGCTTTCATTATTTCCCAGGTGGTAAGCAGTATCAGCCCGTCCGACAGGAATGCAACAAAGAATTCTATCAACAGATATGTGTTGTGGTGGATGCCACGATCCAATCCAATCAGTACTCCAAGTGCAAATGAAAGCATAAACAAAAGGACATAAAGAAGAGTCTCTCTCTACAGGATGAATGTAATAATATTAATTACTGGTATATCAAATAAGGATGCTACCACAATAATAATATTATTTAGGTCAGTTTACCCGCATCAATTTCCCTGTGTGGATGAACCAGGCAGACAAAGTTCCAATCACAACAATTCCGATTTCACCACCAAACACCTTCATCCCGAAAATATCTGCCAGTGGTTTAATATTATTATTTATACAGTTAATTAAAGAATGCAATATAATAATATTATTATACCATCTTTCTCCTTGCTTGTACTAGGTACTGGCAACACGGTCAGAGTAAACACCCACTTAGTCACCATCAATATTGTGTTCAACACAACAATGAGCCAAAATTTGTAAGATTTAATGCTAAAGAACACCTGACGCAATTGTTTGAGTGTAACTTTATTAAACTCTTGATCTTTACTTCTCTCTAGTTGTTTGTTATATAAATACATGTAGCCTATAGGTAGCAGCATCAGCAGTATCGCAGTAATCACATACCAAAACTTTTGCCACAATGATCCAAATATCATCAGGTAAATATTAGTGGAACTACAGGCAGTAAGTAATGTCCACCATAATCGTTGTTGACTTGGTGGCACGGTACACTTCTTGATATATTTGGCTGCGGCAAGCCAAGCAACGACATCAAACGAAAAAAATAGTAAGACTATTATACCGAGATTGCCATTGAGTAGGGCGGTCAGCAGACTACTTATTTCAACAGTAACAATGAAAAGAATCCACGAGTTGAAATAATCTGACAAGAAACCACCAATCAACAAGCTGGCACAGTACAACAGGATCAAGTGACCTGCATGCGTCAGCACGCCGGTGGCGGGTGGTACAAAAATCATTGTCACGTGAAGAGTGTTTATAATTAAAAAACCAATACATGGTCCAGCCGTAGCCACGATCTGAAGACGTTCAAAATTTGGTCTTACTGCTGTTGACGAAGGGCCACCAGCGCTAGCGGCATGGGAGCTCAGCGAGATAGTAGACATTTTCCCTTCAGCTTGGCTAGGGCTTGGCCTAGCCCCGCCCATCTGCTATGCGTATGAAGGTCTATTCCAAATAAGCGAAAGAAAGAAAATTTTAGAAAAGCTCAAAAAACGCTTTGGGCAAGGCCTTCGCATACTTGAGCTTTAATTTCTCAACTGTCAGGGGCCATAGCAAGGAGAAGGTGAGCGGTACCGAGCGGAGCTACAGTTGGCGTGAGATGACCAGTGTGACAGTCCCTGAGGGTTTGAGCGAACTACTAGAAGAGTTCGCTGTGACAGTCCTCAGAGAAAGACCCAGTGACTTGCTAGAGTTTGCTTCGCGTTACTTCAACGAGCTGCACATGTCGAGACGCGGACAAGCGGGAGGTGGCGCGGCTGGTGCAGCTGTCCCGTCACCACAGGCCGTGTCCGAGCAAGCAAGTACTGCTGAAGTAGAAATGGCCGCTGAAGGTATGTGTATTTCTCCAGAAACAAAGTGTAGCTATAATTTGAAAATTTTATGAAGTGGTTCTCTCTCTCTCTCTCTCTCTCTCTCTCTCTCTCTCTCTCTCTCTCTCTCTCTCTCTCTCTCTCTCTCTCTCTCTCTCTCTCTCTCTCTCTCTCTCTCTCTCTCTCTCTCTCTCACAGACTCAGGAGATGAAGAGCTTGAGCCTCCTCCCTCCTACAGAGCTCAGATGGATCGAAGAAGAAAGTCTGTATTTGCAGAATCTTACGAACCAGGTGAAGATGATAGTGCAGTGGAGAAGGTAAGGCTACTTGATAATTGCAAATTTGTATGTTAATAACTCCTCAGAATGTTGGTTGCTAATGAGTATTGATTAATAATTAATTTTCATGCATACTTGTCCATTCAGTTTTAATTTCTCATAAACTTACTTATACACGAGACCTTTTCCAAACATAATTTGAGCCACAGCATTCAAAATAGATTTTGGACCAGCAAAAATTTTATTATCTTGGTTTATTTTCACAGATTGTTCACCCTAAGAGTGATGAGCAGCGACGGAGACTGTCGGAGGCCGTCTCAAAAATCTTCCTCTTTGGAACCCTCGACCAGGAGCAAGCCGCTGAGGTGCTGGACGCCATGTTTGAAAAGAAGGTATAGTATAGCGGAGTGAAGCAGCTATAATTACATTTATGGGTACTACTCTGAAAAATTTCTCTTATCTTTATGATGAGATTTTGGTCAGGAAACCACCCAATCCCCAAAAATTCAAAAATATTGCACATTAAACCCCCAAATAACCAGCTATTAGTAGGTGATAAGAGGTAGTACCATATCTCTCCAAGTCCCCGAACTACCCTTGGTGAAAAAATTAAACCCTATTACTGACGTATAGCATTACATTTATCGCCATGATCAAGTGCCAGCGTGTAAACAGTGAGCGTCTTGTCAGCAAATTAATTGTTTTGCGACCACAGCTATGTGGTAACCATGTACATGCCCTAATCAAGTCCATACCTACAGCATGTCTATTAGGTATGGTGGTTGACCAGGCCAACTAAGCTATGTATAATATAGCTATTATAATATAATATTGTATTATAATGTTTAATTTTTTTGGTGAAAAAATGTGCTTTACTCTGAATGTAAGCCGACACTGTATTTTGGCTCCATGGCCATTTTTATACCCTTGATCCTATAGACTTATAGTCTGGCCCTCTCCCCACTCCCCCTCTCCTCCTCTCCTCTCTCCTCCTGATTGTTACGTTTTAAAGTATAGAAACACGTCTATTTCCCCTCCTAAAATCAATATTAATCGCTGCACTGTGGTACAGTACTTTGCCTCTGGAGATGACAGCCTATTAAATTTATGTAAAATTTGTGACGTATGACCAGCCTATAGCATTAATTATTTTTTAGCTTATGAGAACTTTCAATACAAGGTCAATTTAAACACATACTATTATTGTATAGACGTGGTCTACTTATCATCATGGATAGAAGTGTATTGTTATTGCTACTAATTGTCAACAGAATTAATCATTATTGTGTATTGTACACGTACGCGTATGAATGAGTGATGCGTTTTGATGTCACAGCCATGATGCATGACGTAGAGCTGTACTACAATGCAGCGGGTGCATTGCACTAGCCCTCTAGTGCTTCACATGTTGACACCAACAATGCTTTGAAGCGGTTCACGTGTAATCTTGTTACAGGACTTGTTACATATCTATTTCTGTTGCCTCCCCACAGACGTTTTGGGGAGACCAGCTTTGCATAACAAACCATGTTCTATATAACTATACACAATAATATATTATTATTATGTTACTATCAGCTATGATATTACATGTACATGACGCTGTATGTACAGCTATATAGCTGGCTGTGTTATTGTCAAGTGGATGACGTACGTTTATCTGCGTGTGTCTATCTAAGCTTCTAAGCTTTTTGACGTCACTAAGCATACAGCATTGTTTTGTTTTTTTTATCGTAATATTGAAACAGCTCTAGCCCTGCGTGCTGCTATGTGTCAAGGTAAAGCTTAATGTCAATCTTGTAAGAGATTTTTGGGAACCTTTACTACTCCTCAGAGTCTGTATCTACGTTACCTTGTATTCTTCTCTGACCCTACTAATTAGTAACAAATTAGCTGTAAACACCCAGTCGGGGGTAACTGGGAGGGTGCTACCGTTGTACACACATACTCTTCCTTTTTGTGTTTCCCTACTGATTCATAGCAAATTAGCACGATGTCTAGACCTCCCCAGCTCTGGTATATACATTGAATTTTGTATAAGCTTTTTCGTATGTGTATACCCTATATTACGTTATTTTTTATGTCTATCTATCTCTCTACCCCCCCCCCCTCCCCCCCTCTCTCTCCCTCTCTCTCTCTCTCAAAACTTGTTATTTGTCACCGCACTTCAAATGCACCTCGGGCCACTAAATAGTACAAATTGGTACAATACATTGCTTTATTGTGTGTTGTTTTTCTCTGTGTGTGTGTGTGTGTACAGGTGGACCCTGGTGAACATGTCATTGAGCAGGGCGATGATGGAGACAATTTCTACGTCATTGACTCGTAAGTAGTCATAATTACATACATGCATATGAGGTGTACACCCCGGTAGCCACATACATTGTACAGCACACAGCCCATAGCTATATACATGTGCATACAAAATTACACCCAAATTGGGGAACACAAGGCATAAAGCTTGTCCCCATTCATGGATCATGGAGGGGTTCCACTGTACATATGTATTAATTCTGTTACAGATGTATATACATGTATGGCATTTGAAACTCGAGAGTCTATTCAATGGATGATGATGATTTAGGAACACAAATGTTGCAAGGGGCTCTCTAAACCATCATCACCTGTGTACACCCCTAGGGCCATTATGTATACAGAGGATTAATATTACTATAATATGATAATGTATGTATGTATGTTTATGTGTATGTGTGTGTGTGTGCGTGTGTGTGTGTGTGTGTGTGAGTGTGTGCGGTTAAAATATTTCTGGTTGTTATGAAACGACCACGAAATGAGGTGGGAGTGAAGAGTGTGGGGGGAGATGGCTTACACTGTGCAAGCGTGTGCGTCACACAAGACTTAAGCGACAATAACTGGTTGGGAATTCCATACATGCTCTGCATACCGGAACACTATCTACTGATAAATCTAATGTGTTGTAGTATAGTCAGTTGGTATCTTTCTATTGTAGGCTTTTTTTGGGATGGCTTAATAATTATTAAAGGGGTATCCACATTAATATCAGGAGTAGTTTTAGACTATGAAGAAGGTCATTATTATTGATCCTGATTCAGAATGTATAACAATTGTAATAATGATACCTACTGTGCTCTTTAGCCATAAAAATTGATTAAATCTTGCAGGGGAACATTTGATGTGTTCGTGGGACAAAATGGAGGAGATGCTAAACTGGTGAGATTTCTGGCTAGCTAACCAAAAGTAATACACCTCCTGGTTTCATAGAGTCAGTCGCCAATATTTATAATACATCGCAAATGCAGATAAGCCAGTCCAGTTAAATTCCGGGCTTTCTATTTCTAACTCATGTTCGTAATCTACATGTACATGTGTTAGACTAGCTGCTGCATATCATTAATTTTTGCTGTGTGTCCAACAGGTGTTTAACTACGATGGCCAGGGAAGCTTTGGAGAGCTGGCACTGATGTACAATACTCCAAGGTACGTAAATTATCTAAAGATGTCAAATAGCTTTCATATTTTTTGTGGATAAGAAAGGGCTTTCAGTATTGAGAGAGAGAGAGGGAGAGAAAGAGAGAAGATTCAGTATGCTTGTAATAATTATTATTAAATAATTTTTCATATCACTCTTGTGCACATATAGGGCAGCTACGGTAATTGCAACGTCCGAGGGTGTTCTATGGGCTCTGGTAAGTGCATTCGATTCGATTACATGCCTTTTATGATACCTACGATATTCAAACTATTCTACTTTGTGTGTCCTTGTTTGAGACGCTGGATTGTGCATACTGCTAGTGTTAAAGTCGATGTGTGTTTGGTCTGCAGGATCGACAAACATTCAGGAGAATAGTCTGTGGGGCTGCTAGCAGAAAGGTTAGCTGTAATTATGTCCTTGTATGATAGTATGTTATTGTACGTATGAATTTTAATTTTAAGGAGAAAATATTGTGTAAATACACACACTCTCTCTCTCTCTCTCTCTCTCTCTCTCTCTCTCTTTCACTCACTACTTGCATCACAGAGGCAAATGTACCAATCTTTCCTGGAGTCAGTACCTATGCTGAAAACACTAGAGGTATAGACCATTAACTTTCTCCGCGCTCCTATAACTTGTACCAGTGAACTTTAATATTCTTAGTATTAACGATCAATTTCTTTCCATACAGCCATACGAGTTAATGAACCTAGCTGATGCTCTGGAGCGGAAGTACTTCTCTGATGGAACTTGCATAATTAAGCAAGGTGACTCTGCCGATGCCTTCTACATCGTTGAGGACGGCACTGTCCAGATTACGAAAGACGACCCTGTAAGGATGAATGCTGACTCAGCATAATATTATTATAAACTGTACCTTAAAAAAGCTGACTCGGCATAATCAGTACCATTGCTGCTAATTTCTTTTTTCCCTTTGCATAGAACAACCCTGGAAATACGGTTGAGCTTAGTAACTGTACACAAGGACATTACTTTGGAGGTAAGGCTATAATATTTTCTTTATACTGGCAACATTATGAGGTTTTATTGTTTTGTCATTTTAGAGCTTGCTCTGATCACCAATAAGCCAAGAGCAGCCTCCGCACATGCAGTGGGAGACGTTATTTGTGCAGGTATATTATAATATTATTATGCTTTTAAACGAGTAAATAATGAGAATGTGTGATTGCTCTCTCTCTCTCTCTCTCTCTCCCTCCCACAGTACTGGATGTTGGAGCGTTTGAGCGTCTCCTTGGACCTTGCATGGACATCATGAAGAGAAATTTCCAACACTATGAGGAGCAACTTATGCAGTTGTTCGGGACCACCTTGGACATTGGAGACAAACAGTAGAAGGAAAAGACAACATTGTACTAGCCTCACTGTACTGACTGTATGTTATTATCCTATTCTAATTTTACTTTGATCTCTTCCACACCGTCAAAAAGAACTCGTATAATATTATTATCATAATAGTGGTTATTGTGACTTGAATGTTGCAGTTCAGTTGTCCATTTTGTCATCAACATAACAAGAAAGAGGGCGGGTCATCCTTGCGCGCGCACGCGCATCTGCTTCAAATTTTTGGCGCGCAAAATAAAAGCGCGCGCGCGATCTTACACAAAATCAAAAAAGGCGCGCAAATTCCACCCGACCTGATCGTAAGTCGTATACGCTGCGTCATCTGATTGGTCAGTCGGCAAGTGATCCTAGCCTGAAGTGATCCTTCTCTAAGTGATCCGTCAGTCTCACATAAAAGGTCAGCGCACCGACTGGTCCCACCATCAAACTGGTTCACTTCCAAGCTTCAACTTCAAGAAAACCGTTCTCTCTCTCAAGTCCAAAGCTCACCATGCCTGGCAAAGTTGCATCCAAGAAAGGCGAGAAGAAGGCCGCCGTCAAGAGCAAGCCCGCTGGAGAAGGAAAGAAGCGCAGAAAGTCCCGTAAGGAGAGCTACTCCATCTACATCTACAAGGTCCTGAAGCAGGTTCACCCCGACACCGGTATCTCCTCCAAGGCTATGAGCATCATGAACTCGTTCGTGAGCGACATCTTCGAGCGTATCGCCACCGAGGCTTCCCGTCTGGCTCACTACAACAAGAAGCACACCATCTCCAGCCGTGAAATCCAGACAGCTGTCAGGCTCCACCTCCCAGGAGAGCTCTCGAAGCACGCCATCTCTGAGGGAACCAAGGCTGTCACCAAGTACACCAGCAGCAAGTAAACAGTTTCTGCTGTCATCTCTTCTCTTCTCATCTTGAACTCTTTCAAACCAAACCGGCTTTTCTAAAAGCCACCACCAATACAAGAGATTCCATCTTGTTAAAAAAATTTGCCAACTTTTCATATCACTTTATAAATACTGTATGTTCTTGACATAATACTGGTACACTGATTGTGAATACATGAATCTTCAGGAATCAAAAATAATATAAAAATAATTCATGGTTTGATATAAGACTACTGTGCATTAACTGGCCACTCTGACTCGATGAGGATAAGTTCTTGAACAGCTTCCTTGAACCAAGTATCCACAGACAGGGGGAGAGAAGCAAAGGAGAAATCAGGGAAAGTCTGAAGACAAAAAGAAATTATTTAAAATTTTATGACATGTTTATATGTAGCCTGTTTTTTTTTCTTTATGCTTACAATGTCTGATGATAGTGCCTTTGAAACTTCAGACCAGATTGGTATCAACTAAAATTTAATGTGAATGATTAACTTTCTTTTGTGCACAAATTGAAGCACATGCATAATTATCAAACATACCATTGTGTAGCAAGAAAGCCCCATCTGTTTAATTTTCACCAATACATTATCATTGAGGCTGTGAACCACCTCCCTACGGAACTGTCGAGAGAAAAAAAAAATCATGATCACTATTATTCTGTCCCAGTGCCTCAAGCAAGCTTTGTATTCTCACATTTTCCTCCAGATTTCTGTTCAGTAGAAGCTTTATTAGCCGTGTGACAAACTCCTGCCACAACTCCACAACGTAGTATGCGTACTCAGCTACATACAGCTCCATGTACACCGTCCAAATCTAGAAAAATCATTGAATAAACAAACCATCTTATGGCATTCACAGGCATGCATACATGACAGTACACATACCGATGTAAACATGATCATCAAATTGAGCTGTCCAAAAGCAATCTGGGGGAGAAAGAGATAGAGACAGAAAAGGGGTGAGGATCTTAGTGATGGGAGTTGGAACAGGGTCGTCAAGCAAGGGTGCTCACCACTTCACGATCCGTTGCGACATTCTCCAGAGCTCCTAGCAGCAGCCTGATGATCCCCTTGATTACCTCGTCCTGGTGAGTGCTCAGACTGCCAAACAGCTGGCACCTCCCACTCACACTCCCCTCCATCCTCATCTCCACGGCAACCACGTCGATGGCGTTGTGGCACATGGCGCCGAGCATGAGCCAGGCGAAGAGGTGAAGGGTCGAGATGTGGTCCTGCCAGCGCAGTAGCACTGTGTTACCACCACCTTGTCGAACACTACAGAGAATAAGTTGAAAGGACCATAAAATTAATGGTACATTCAAACACTCATAAAAGTTAATAATATTATACATGTAGGTCCCGGGGCCATACGTGCAATGCACATGCACATGTACACCATGCATTCATCTTATCACATGCACCCATGTGTGTGCCACATTGTGTAGCAAAAAAAACAAAAAAACCCCGTAAGCGGCCAAGGGTTCAGAATGGAGATTGGTGCTTTCCGACAGTACAAATGAGTTGATATCTTGAAACTTACTTTGCAGCTGCACTGGCTCTTATGTCTCCGGCCACTAGCCTCTTGAGGAGGTCCTGTGGAGTCCTAGTGTGCTGGACACGCAGCGCCACCAACTGAGCCAGCGACAGTTTCAGCTGTGGAATCATCTGCCAAGAAAAGAACAATATTTATAGATTTTGAGTAGTTTATGTTTTTGGGACTTACTTCTTTTGGCCAGCTGAGATTATGGCAGCTCAGAAATTGCAAAGCCTCTGAAAAATCCCATTTCAAGTCATCAATGGCTCGAATGTACAGAGCGTGGGTTTCAAACTCTCGCTTCTATGATAATATTATTATAGGAGGGAAAATATCAAAAATTTAAAAATGTGGCAAAATTTTGGTAATTTTGAACTGACCAAGTCAGGAGCATAGAGCCTTTTCAGAGTAAGGCCGTCAACATATCCAAGGTAACCATCCTCCTCCAATAGCAATACCTGTATTGATTATCACAACAATCAAAGGGGTGAATTGTGTGGTGGGGATGGGGGTATGCCCCTGTTAATTATTATTTCTGCTCGAACCTGGATTAGGCCGAGGAAGTTATCAGCTCTAGCGTGTTCCCCTGGACCGGCTCTGAACTTCAACGCTTTTCTCAGCTCAGATATGTACAGCTTCACAAACCTTTCAGATTCCTTCCGTGTGTATGTATGTTATAATTTATACAGTTACTGGCCTCGCCCCTGGGCTCTCTGATCTTATATTGACATAATATTATGATATTCACCATTAACCAAAGTGGATGAATTGAAACCAGACTAGCAGCTGCCTATATACAGCACATTGAAAAAAAAAGTGGGAGTAAGGCTAAGCTTTATAAGTAAATTCTACAGAAAATTATCATGGTGTTTGCTATACTTGTAATTATATGTATACCCTTTGAGAGACTTGCTGAAAGGCTTTGTTCCAGAGAGCGGCCAGCATGACCAGCCCACCGAGGGGGCAGTAGACATTGTGCAGGGAAGACTCCACCACGCCCATCAGGGACTGCATGAACGCCTGGATCTTGTGCGCGTGGTAGTTCTCAAACGAGTGCTGAAGTACATGTAAACAAATGAATACAAGAAAAATTTTTTTGCTGACTATAAGGCTTACAAATACATTTAGTTTCTGAAACTGATCCCCAAATCTAGGGGAACCCCCTCCCTCAAGTACACTAATTAGCTGGGAATAGGGCCTGATAATCACTGAAGCTATAATATTATTCTAGAGAAAATTAATGACAACCAGAACACACTCTGAGTCTCACCGCTGGATTATCGACGATGTTTTGCAGAAATAGCACAAATATCTGCAGCAGTGACTGCATTGCCTTGGAGTCCCTGAGCACGTCAGAGTGTGTGCGTAGCTTCTTCAGGAAGTTGTCCCACAGGACGATATCCCTCGTAAGCAGCAGCGGACAGATCTGTAAGTTCCCAGCAGTCAAGTGCCCCTGGAGTACCTCTACGTAAACGGCCAAATTGACAAGCGAGTGCTTCTTGATTCCACTTTGAAAGTTACTCAAAGACTGAGCATCTTCAAGAAAGTATTTAATCGGAGACCACTTGTAGAGCTTGTCCTCTGGTGATGAGTTCTTATCTCCTCCTTGATCACTAGGGGCCTCCCCTTCCATATCGGCTAACGAATTGACGATCGCGGTGAACATTGGTTTGGCGTTCTTACCGTGGTTGTGTCCAAAGAGATAGAGAAAGAGTCTTCGATCGGCAAACTGAGTTAAGATGGAGGCTAGGACGTGTTGAGCTACGGCCATCGCTGAGCCAGGAGGGGGCTGGTCTAGCTTGTCAATGTATGTCTGCCAGGGATAAGAGTTGGGAAGGACAACTCTGTGAAGGGGGGGGGGGGGGGAAGAGGTCAAATCATTATAACTCCAAGCTCGTACAACCGGAAAATTTGGCGGGGAATTAAATTTGGCGGTCTATATTACAACCGCCAAATTAAAATCCACCAAAATTTCCTACTCACATATATACATATGGCAATCCCGTACCGAACCGCCAAATTTAAATCCGCCAATATTCTTAATTGTAATAGTGATTTTGGGCTCAATAGCCAAATTTAATTCCCGCCAATATTTCTGGCTATACGGTACTTATTACATGTTACTATGACAGTGAAGTAAATTAATTAATAGGGTTGTCCTCGTACTTTGCAATGGCTGGTATGATGTTGCTAATGAGATAGCTGGACGCAGTGTGTGGCATGCGATGACAACACGTTCCCACGGCAACCAAGCTGAGAGCGATGACCTCTTCAGAGTACTCATCGTTTGGCTTCCCACACGATACACACGTCCCTGGGGTGTAGGCTGGAGGAGGAAAAAAATACCAAGTCATTGTTATGCGTACAACGAGCCATAGCCTCTTCGCTAAGCTAATTATTACATGAAATTTTCATTGTTTTTCTTCTTGATGAAAATTGATAAAAATTTTCACGCAAAGGTTTTTCACAGTGAGCGACTATTAATTTGATATAAATGAAAATACTGTTACATAAAAAATTTCTAGCATAAAAATTGTTATGAACGAAATTAATAATAATATTATTACTACCTTTCCTGTTGAGTTCGGTGGTGCTGCTCTGCTGACTTCCCAGTGTGCTAGTGCTGGAGTTGGTAGGCCGGACCATCCTGTGACCACTCCCACCACCAACGCTAGCAGCTGCTACCACGGGTGGCTGGGTAGTGGAGGGAGAGGGGGTGGAGGGTGAAAGTCGCCGGTGAGCGGGGTTGGTGGCTGTTACAGTTTTAGAGGTGGTTGTGGTTGGGTTGTTCTCTTTGTCTCTTAATATCTCTTCTTCACTCTCACCTTCCAAAGCTTCTGGTACGGGAGAGAGGCTCAGTAGCTCCCTGCCACTGGGAGGCTATACATGTACGTTATGTGAGTGGGGTAGAGAGAGAGAGACTATCTATGGTAGAAACCACATGGTGTACATTATCTTTAATTGATAGCAGATCAGCTCCCAAACTTGTGCTGACCTTCCAAAAAATTCCAATTCAATAACAACAATGCAGAATTGGGGTGGAGTTATGTACATTGGAGGATGATGCTCAGTGGCCGAGCAGATGCCGACTTAAGTAGACCCACAGCCTACGCAGCATTTGCGGTTTGCACACAAGAATGCACCCTTAACGACGCAATTACACACATCCTGTCTAATTACAAGTACATGTACAACATGTACATGTACATGTACATGACATTGTATCTATTCGATCAAGTAATGGATACATAGTACATGTACATGACATATCAATTATATTATGTACTATACATGTATAATATGCATGCATGTACATGTACATGTACATATACATGTACATGTATATAGCTACATGTAGCTAGCTTGTAGATAGTCACAAGAGCCACAGACGTACAGTCAAGTACTTGACTTATGGAGGGGGAAGGAGGGAGGGAGGGGGGAAGTTAAATTACTACAAATTCAACCGAATGATATCACTACGATCGTACGAGGGAGGAAACGTGTGGAATTACTCACTATACATGTACGTCGATCATGACCAAAAACGATAGACAATCCAACCATACTTTACACACGAGATAGCTGTACGTGTAGTTCGAGAGTACTGGATATACTCACTAAAAATTATTTGTAAAAAATTTGTAGCAAGTACATGTACATGTACCTGTAGTTTTGACATGGTTGTAGAATTTCCATCGACAATATTCACAGTCGGTATCTCGCTGGTGGGCGTGGCAGGTGCACTCCCACTCGCTCCTCCTCCGAGGGACTCGACGAAGGCCTGCCTCTTGAGGGCGGGGCGTCGGGACTTCCCCCCATCAGGACCCAAGGAGGGGGGGCAGCCGAGGGTGAGGTGGACACACTGGTGAGACTCCGCCTGGATCGTCTTGAGAGTCATCTCCATGCACCAGCGACAGAGGAGGAATATCCAGTTCTGGTCGATCTCGGAATACTCCTGAATGTACTGTAATTAAGCAATACATGCATGACACAGTGCTATGAAAACTATTGCAAAAGACTTGAAGTAGTGTTCTACATGTACATGTACGTGAAAAATGCTTGACCATTAATATAATTTCTGTGTTATGGTTGCAAAAAGCCCTCCTACTGAATACAGAATGTCTAATACCAGCCCCTTCCTGAAGTAACCGCAAATGTACATGTACCTTGTAGAGGATGACAAAGAAGACCCTCAGCCACGGAGCCCTGAGGCTGGGAGGAAGGTGACCGAGGTTGTAGCTGCACTCTCTCCACTTTGACGATGATTTCTCGTGAAGGTAGGGGAAGTCCCTTTCGTTAGGGGCTGCACACAAGCCGAGCATTCTCAGTACGAACTGGAGGAGACCTCTCGTTCTCCCAAAATCAATATTTCGATCCATTGCCTACCAAAAGAGAGAAAAATTTTATTATAGGCTCCTAAACACACCCTCCCACTATTTGGGGAGAACCCTGTACTATTAAATATCATGTGACAGTCATGTGACTCACAGGGAATATGTGGTTGAGGAAAACTCCGAATATGGCGCTCTGTCTCAAGTCCTGAGGTGAGCAGTCCAGATCATTGAAGATCTCCTTGACGGCGGACACCAAGCCATCCATCACGTCGTTCTGGTTGGTGTAAAACCTCGCCAGAGTGCGATGGGGCAGGGTGCTTGGTCGTTTGTGTAACCTGGGTCCCTGTTCCTTCATCATCATCTCCTTCACGTTCGCTCGAGGATTGGCAATGTGCTGGAACACAATATTAGAGACGTTTTATACTCCTGATTATCAGATCCTACCTCAAATTTAATAATGATTATTATGACTACTGTCTAACATGGAAAAAATAATTTTAAAAAACACGCATTTTCTGGTAAAGGTCGTCAATTGCTCCATTTATACATGTTATGAGAATTTAATTTCTTACATTAAATTGGATCATACATTGTATTCTATTAACTACGGTACTACATGTACATTGTGGTGTCAAGGTGGTGTATATAGATATACATGTACATCAATCTTACCCTAAGCAGTAGTGATAGTAGCTTCTGCATGAGAGAGTTGGTCTCAGGATCCAGCTCCCGGTTGTGTAGACCGCTGAACACAGCCGCCCCGGCACCCCCTCCTCCCACCAGCGATGATGTAATTGATACCTTGGGCGTGGCTCCGTAGTGAGCACCAACCCCACTACCAACACTAGTTGCCGATACCTATTTACATGTATAAGAAGAAGTGGGAAAATATTTCTGTGAATTTGGACAATAGGTGCTTTCCAGGTGACGATTCAAAACCTACATGTACATGTACATGTACATGTGCATGTACTGGTACATGTCAGATTCCCCTCCCGAAGAATCAGCATTTCACTAATCTAGCAGTGAAATACTCCCAGTTTTGTACAAAATGTGGTTCCCTGCAGGGTAAAATGTGTGTGAGCGCACCTTTTTGCTGACAGCGGGATGATGCATAGCACCTTCGACAGTAAATTGCAAGTGAGCGGCGCCACTGGCACTGACTGGTGATACTATGCTTGTGGACATGCTCCGCTCCCCCTCGGGGGCCGGGGGGCTGCTCCCTACGTTGCGGAGGAACACAGTGAGTAGGTCGACGCTCATCAGGCGAAGCTCGGGGAGGGAGGCATCGACAAGAGAGAGAGACTGAAGGACAAGGTCACGGTACTTGATGTGATCTAGAAACAGAACCTTAAGGAACTCTTTTACAGCCTAAAGTGGAAAGAAGATAGATACAGTGATGTAGGAAATTTAAATTTTTGAGGATAACATGTAAACTCTAAGTAAGCGCTGTGACGCTTATCTGAGAAAATTAAGCCCCCAAGTGAAAATTTTAATTGTAGGGGTACACCTTCTCTTTGTTATGCAGTATCACTCAACTCACCCTCAGTGAGATATCAGAGATGTTGGAGATGCAGAATTTGGCCCTGGCACAGACGTTTGAATTTTTGTCTTGAAGAAGCTGAGTCAGCAGACAGAAGCCGTAGCCAACAGCTGCCTTGACGCTGTCCTGAAACTCAGAGAAAGGAATGTCCACAACCTCGCTGCTACACATGAACTGGAGAAGCACCGTGAACCTTTCAACTGGAGGGGGAGGAGAGAGAGAGAGCTTGCCATAATATTATATGATACATGAGTATCATGAGTATATTATGTCCAATAAACTGCAGGACAGCGTCCCACAAAATAATAATTCTTTGCAGGACAGTGTCCCACAAAATAATAATTCTCTGCAGGATAATATCCAATAAAATAATAATTTTCTGCAGGACAACGTCCCACAAAATAATTATTCTTTGCAGGACAGCGTCCAACAAAAATTTAAATGCAGGATAATATCCAACAAAAAATAATTCTCAACAGGACAGGGTCTAACAAAAAAATAATTATCTGCAGGACAGTATCCAACAAAATAATAAGATTCTAATAGCAAGGGGTCGCCCTCACCAAAGCACAATAATTATTCTCACACGATGTATACCTGTTTTGAATTTGGTCATCCACTGCTGAGCGGTGAGGCCTTTATGGAGAGTCTTCCATAGCACACCATCCTCCACATTCTCCAAACCAGGGACCCTGCCCATAACCACGCCTCCAAGCCCCTCCCCCTCCTCTACCGTCGTGGGGGTGGAGCTAGCAGTGACAGGGGCGGAGACTGAGTGGGTGTGCTGAGGGCGTGGCGACTGCTTAGCGGCAGTGGAAGGCAATGGATTGTGAGCCAGAAAGTGCACGCACTCCATCAGCAGACCAACGCATATACAAGCTACGTTGGAATTCTCGATGGCCAAACAATCCCATAATCTGCACGGGGGAGAAAAGAAAACAAAGAAATGTGCACTACATGTATATATAATTGTACTATATTACCATTAGCATACTTAATCTAATACAACGTATGAAAAAAATATTTTAATTTTGAAAAATGTGTGCTTTTCTGGTAAAATTCGTCAATCGCTCCATATACATTGTATACACATTATGAGAATTCATATGCTACGTTAATTTGGATCATATACATGTACATGTATGTACATTGTATTCGATTAACTACATGACATTGTATATTTTCTCACTTGTTGAATAGTTCTAGTATGTCGTGGAGAGCCTGGTCTTTGCTATCAGCCCAGTCCAGCACGTGGCAGCTGTGGATCAGTGTGGTCAGAAGGTTCACCATGTGTAACACCGTGTCAGGGTGAAGCTTAGTCGTCACTTTCTGAAAAAGATAATTACAACACTACTCAACAATATTTAGCACTATTTTGACCAAGTTAAAATTCAGTGCCATCCCCCACCCCCCCCCCCCCCCCACACACACACACATATACATACACATACACAATACCGTATAGCGGGAAATTTTCGAGGGAGAAAACTTTCGCGGATCGCTAGGAAAGGAGCATTTCGCGGAGAAAACTTTCACGGAATGTTAAAATTGGTCGCATAATGGGTGTGGCATGCCCAGAATTTCATAGAGAAAACTTTTGCGGATGGCGGGAAAATCGCGAAATTCGTGAAAGTTTTCTCCCTCGAAAGTTTCCCGCTATACGGTAGTTGCATACTGTACATCTCTGAAACGTATTTACATGTACATCCAAAAAGATACCTGCTGTAGAATATTCTGGAAGATTGCATAGAGCGAGGGGGTGGAGCCGATCTCTGCCCTTTGCCGCTGCCCGGGACTGACCACCTCCTCCGGGAACATCACATCTTGACCCCCACTACCGACGACCTCAAAATCAGCAGGATATCGCTGCATCCCGATTCTCCGTGGACGAGGCTTCGGGCTCCGCCTTCTCTGAGCCGCTCGCATCTGCTCTGCCCCTCTCCCTCCGGCTCCCTCGCTGCTATACGACGAGTGAAACGAGTCTGACCGCTCGTCCGAGTGCCGACGGCTTAGGCTTAAGTGGTGGGCGTGGCCAACAGGCGAGTCCTGCGAATATTTCTTGTCTCTGGCAGAGGAGGGTCTTGAGGTTGAGGGGGGCTGCTCAATTGTAGAAGCGAATTTCTTCTTTGGGCCAGAGGTCTTCATGACAGTCTTGATGGAGAACCGTGAGGCACGAGAGGCAGCGGCCGAGAAATCTGGAGCTTCTTCTTCATCTGAAAGAGGAAGACTATTAAAAAAGGTTTAAAAATTATCTGGACACTCTATAAACCCAGGCTGCCCGCAGAAAGAAAGATATGAAGTATTCACATGTGTGCTGATAGTAGCCAAACTGTACTGGCTAGAGCACCACAAACCCCTTCATCTCATCTACATGTACACTATTAGGCCAGTTGGAAGAGGAAAACAAAACCCCAGAGAATTGATCGACCATCTTACCGGCATCTTGTTTCTCGAGTTCAATCTGTACATACTTGAGTATGAGTTTGTTTGCGAGTGTGAGCCAGAGAGACATCCCGTGACAGAGGAGGCAGCCGTTGGAGGTCTCCAGGTGGTCTGGGATGCTGTGGTTGGAGCCCCACGTCGTCTGGAGCATCCGAAGGAGCGTCTTCTGAAGCTGGCTGTACTGGTCGGCTAGCGTCCTCAACTGAGTCAGCTGAAGAAGAATTGGGTAGAAGTGTGTGAGTGAATATGCAAATTCAGCATTGAATTTTGCAATCTGATAGCAATTGACCCACAAAAGTTTTTCTCCACAAAATTTTAAGCATGCCACACCCACCTATACAATTAATTTAGCATTCTGTGAAAATTTTCTCCGCGAAATGCTCACTTTCACTGCAAAAAATTTCTCCCTTGAAAGTCTCCCCACTATAATAATATTACAGTAACTCTACCTGTGTGAGCCAGATGTCGAGAATGAGTATGAATCTTGTGAGGGACGAGTTCACACTGACGATGACGTGCGTCTCTCCCTGCTCCAGTGAGGATTGCGACACTAGGGCAGTCTCTGAGTCATACCCACTCATGCTACGAGGGAGGGAGAAAGTTAAAAAAAAATTAATGATGAAAAATATAATTTTTGGAGGGAGGGATTGGAAAGAAAAAAAATATATTGCAGGGCTAGAAATACAAAGGCATGTACATTGTAAGTGGCTCTTCCTTTTGCTGAATTCCTTTGGGTTAATTTAGGATTGGTATATAGTATGCAGCTCACCTTCCAACACTGTCTCTCTTTCTCTCACTAGAGTCTTTCTCATCCATCTCCTCCAGCTTGATCTTTGCCCCCTGGTCGAATGAGGTCGTGGACTCGGCCTGGGCGGTGCGTTTCAGCTTGCCCCGCCTCTCTCTCAAGGCGTCCTCACACATGTGGGGGAGGTAAGGGATGGCCACCTCAAGACGAGTAAGATCCTGGCAATTATTGAAAAAAAACAACAAAACAAGTGGATTGTTGATTCCGACAGCAAGATACTCTCTCTCTCTCTCCCCGTACCTGTAGCCAATAGAGTGCCACCTGCATCTTATCTGGATTGTTGTCCCTAAATCTGTCCCAGATGAAGGAGAAAGTCTTGAGTCCCTCCTCGTGGGTCTTGTACGAGAAGATCCCCCTAATTAAGAGGGAGCAGAGAAAAATGAAACAAGTGGTGACCACCGTACGAATTATTACCGTATAGCCGGAAATATTGGCGGGAATTAAATTTGGTGATTGAGCCCAAAATCGCTATTGCAAGAATATTAGTGGATTGAAATTTGGCAGTTCGGTATGGGATTGCCATATGTATATATGCGAGTAGGAAATTTTGGCGGCTTTTAATTTGGCGGTTGTGATGTAGACCGCCAAACCACCAAATTTAATTCCCCGCTAATATTTCTGGCTATACGGTATATTAAGACTTACTTGAACTGTTCTTGTAGTTTCTCCATCTTTCCCGGCTCTGCCCTCAACTTGACAAGCAGGTCTAACCAGTCTGGAACGACCAGCGGGAAGATCTTCATGACAGACTCTTCGGGGAGCTTCCCTCCGTGACAGAGGAGGAAGAGCTGATGGAGGACACTCAACGTCCGCTGGTAGCGAAGGTTTGCATCATAGGCTTTGTTCCTATACATGCACATGTACATTCAATATACCGTACTTAATCTAATACAACGTATGGAAAAACATAATTTTGAAAAACGTGCTTTTTTCCTGGTAAAGGTCGTCAATCGGTCCATACACAAACATATGAATTCGTAAAAAATTAATGCTAATTTCTTACGTTAAATTAGATCATACATACATTTAGTATTCGATTAACTACGGTAATACAGAGGGTGCATGAATAGAAGAATTCTAAAAATAGACATTCCATACCAAGAATAGAACCTCAGTATACATGTACATGTATATACAGTGCATTACTATTAAATTTTAATGCCATATTATTATACGTACCACAGGTATCCGACTTGAGCGCAGCCAGGTAGGTCTGGCTTGAGAGCCTCCACCACACACTCCAGGTTAGAGTCACACACCGCACAGAACCAACGAAGAGTGTGCTACATGGACACGTATTCATTAAAAGTACATGTACATGTACAATTAAAATATACACGCATTACATATGCTGCTAGCTTAAACTTCTGCCAAAAATACTTGATATGGACTTACTGCACTGATGAGGTTGTCGGAAATATCACTATAGTTTGAAAAGATGGCAGAATCTACAAAAAAGGTACACATATTACATCAGGATTACATGTATCATACATGTAATTGTAGGTGCTCTTGCATGAAGGATGCATGTTTCAATACTTACAGTCGAGGTAGGCTGGTTCACTGTCAGTGGCATCGAGGCTGGAGTCTGGAGCTGAGTTAGAGGTCTCCTCCTCCCTGGCTTGATGGAGAATGGTATAGTAACTCTGGAGCCACTCTAACACCAAGGCAACAAGATGAACCAACCACTCCTGCTGGGAGGCCTGCAGGCCGGAGGAGGGAGGGGAAAGAGAGAAAGAGAGAGAGAGAGAGAGAGGGAGAGAAGAGAGAAGAAAGGAAAGGATCATCTGGTCCCGGAGAAGAGGCCTACAGCAGGTACTTACCCTGACAGTTGTTGTTGGTGTGCAGTAATTAGAGAGCAGCCACATCCCCTCCCGGCTCACTCCGATGTCAATCTGACTCCGAGCAGCAAAAGAGACGTGGTGTGGGACGGAGGGGCGGGGGAGGGTCCCCATGTGCCCGTGGGCATGGCTATGGCTATGGCCGTGACGGAGAGGGGGAGTGTCCCTCGGCACTGCTTTGGGGACGACCTCTATCAGCTTGGAGACGGCCTCCAACATCATGGAACAGCTGCCCAGGTCATCGGAGACCCATGGATCAGGGGGACCAACTAAAGAGATTGAGAGTATACATATACATTAACCATGATCATAATGATAATAATTATTATACATGTATGCATATGAAAGTTTATTTAATTTCTACTACATAAAATTATTATACACGTGCATAGCACTAGCTATCCCAAGCCTAAGCTGCTTGATCAAAGTGAGCACCCAGAATGAAGGATTTTAATTATACATAGATGTACATGTAGTGTGTGGTACAAAGCTAAGGTACGTTGACTGGACGATAATTTCTCGTATCCAAAGTATCAACATAAAGTTTTTCAGTATTAATTTTCCCACCTTGAAAGAAGTGCCTTGAGTCAGTGACATCCTTGTGTTTCTTAGCGTGGCAGTCCCTGCACATCCTGACGGGGAGGCCGTTCTGCACCGAGCAGCTGCTGTCGTAGCACGTGACCTCTGCCCTATTGACCTGTTGACCCCGGCTCGAGCACGTCTGCTGGTACTCACAGTTGGGCTTAACCTCACCTGCACAGTGTTAGTAGTGTGCATGATATGAAATAAATCTTCACCAATATTTCTGCACATAATCAATTATAAGGGAATACAACAAATGAACACGAGGTACACATAATTAGTGATAATCATATTAACTTATAGTGTAGATAGGGGCATTTGTATAAAATCAAACCATGAAATACATCTAATCCTATTACTCTGAAACAGCAGTGAATATGCATGTACATGTATGCCATGAGACTACTATTGTTACTGTGTGTGTTTTTGTGATGCATTGGATGCCCAAGTCAAGCTTCAACTAGCAACATCAACAGATGCTCTACGCACACACACACACACACACACACATGCTGAGTATATAATCGAAACAAGAGCACACTGCTAATGTACATGTCGAAATAATAGGTTTTCATTCCAACATTTCTTGGAATGCAATGCTTCAGTCTATATGTATGTACACAAGCAAGGGGGGAGGAGGTGGAATGGGTGATGGAGTACCTAATTTGAGGAATGGGAGTATCTGATATCCATATATTGGATTTTGATTGTTACAAGGCATGCATGTGTACAGCATGCTGACACAGACGAATTCCACAATAGTAGTTACAAATTATTTGTGTTTTTTTATACACACAAAGATATACACAAGCATGGGTGCACTCACATGCACACACAAACTTACGCAGAGGCCTTGGTATTGGCATCCTCAAGTGATCACTCTCTGGGGAACTTCTGCAAAGAAAGAAAGCACTTTGATTATCGATCATCTATCCATCATCCCCCCCCCCCCCCCAAAAAAAAAATTTCTCTTATCTTTCCCTCTGCTTGATCACTAGTATTCACATAGGCCATAGTCTGGCTTGATGCATTTTTGATGCGTGACATAAAAAAAATCTATCTATCTATCTACTGCCTCGTCCCTAGACCACTCCCACATTTTCAACGCTAGGGACGAGGCTACCATCCATTAGCTACACATTGCTTACCCATGGATTCTGAGGTCACAGTCAGGGCACAGAAGCATGTAGAGTTTGATGGAGGTCGCCTTGTGCTGCGCGGCACATTGACGATCCAGGCACACCTAGAGGGGTAAGTCATGTGACAGTCACGTGACCTGTAAAATTAATGTACAACGGTTACCATGGTGACTCTGCTGTTTCCCTTGCGACAATTAGCATTTTCACAGCTGGGAGTGTTCCACTCTGGGTCAAAATTGTACAAAAAATTTTTTTAAAGAGTTAAAAAATTATTACTATGCTATAATAATAATATTATTATACCTCCGTAGATGAAATGGGAATCTTGGGAGAACTCCGGAATGGGAATGGGCCAGTAGTGAAGAAGGAGGCTCAATGCATTGTCACGGATAGTCGGTGTACCAAATGCAATTAAGGAGAGAATATCCTGTGGAAAAAATAACATTAACTTGATCTCTTTCTCTCTCTCTCTCTCCTCCCTCTCCCTTACTGTGCAGACATCTCTCTTGAGCTGCATGAGTGTGTCAGAGATGAGCAGGTGGTGTTTCTTCTCCTGGCAGCTGCCCAGGACCATCATCAGCGAGGAAGAAGCACTCATACAAGTGTACGGAAGATCGTGGCAGTCAGCTGAATACATATATGGAGAGATATCCATGCAATAAATAGTGAAAATGTCTAAATGAAAAAATTTAAGTAATCTTTATAAACTAGGGGACAAAAATCTCAACAAACTGAAAATTAAATAGGCATCTAGCAAAGTAGTTCCACCAATTTTGGTACCTATACTGCATGGATTTCTCAACAAAATTTTCTGATAGAATTATTAAATGGAGAAGTCATGCTTGCAAAATCAAAATGGCATCAATGTCATCAATAATGCAGAGTCATACCTAGACACTTGGGTAAGACATAGCGACAAAGCCGGTTCAGGACTTCGTCCGCCGCCCTCTCCCAGTTGGGGCTCGGCAGAAAGTAGAGCAGACACGAGGCAAATACCTCGGGAAATGTCGCCATATTGTCGTAGTCTACGGCGCTGATGTAGCACAGGACATCGATCAGTAGCTCCCCCATCTCTCTCTTGAAGCTGTGGATCCTGGACATGTAGCTGATGAGTTTCTCCGTGATGAAGTAGTAGAGGTTTCGTAGCTCGTTGAGGAAGTTGGGAGAGAGAGGGGGGCCATTGTCATTGCCTAGGATGATACTGAGAGGGAGGGAGGGAGGGAGGGTGGGATGGTGATAGATAACAGATCAGTGAGTGCAGTGCAGAAATATAATAATATTATAGTCAGATATTGGGAGAAATTTCGATAATTAGTTGAACCAGATAAGAAGATTAATGTGCAACCACATACAAGTATAACGTTAATACTTGTGTGACTACAAGTATAACATATTATATTAATACTTGTGTGACGTTAATAATCCCAGTGTACATAACGATACAAGCGCCCACTCCCGAGATTATTATCACATAATGACAGCATTGGGATTTCACTATGACAATAATTGTCACTTTCACTACTCTCAGTTTACATGCACTCACAGATGTTATTATGTAAGTAAAACAGGTTCGTATACAATTATACTAAGATAATAATTGTTCTACGTAGACAATGCTATGACCAAATATGTCGTTGAATACCTTTCCAGCACCTCCCTGATCTCACCGAGTGGGTGAAGAAAGTTGTCCCCCGTAGACACACCATCTGCAATATGCACCTTCATACGTGTCCCTGTGTGTACCACATAAATTATGCATGAAATATTGACAATCTTCTGTCACTCAACGCCAGGCCATATAACTGAATTTTTAATGGGCTGCCAGAACTTAGAAGGGTTCGCGCTCTTCAGAAGTCTACGGTAGCAAGTCAAGTGTATAAATACACTGATTTAATCGACTTACAGCAGTCCTTCAGCTGCGGGCCGTAGTCCCCAGGGCGGACTCGCGCGCCGCCAGACTGCTCAGGGTTCTTCTCTCTCCTGATCCTCAGCGACATTGACTTGGGCCTACTGTGGTCACATTCTGAGGATTCCGACAGTAATTCATAGCCGATCAACGGGAACCTGACCCCACTGGAGCGGTCCATAGTACAGGCCACTCAACCGCGTACAGAGTATGATTGGTTTCTAAAATTTCTGTGGATTTTCACTTAATTGGATAAAAATAATACAAACTACGAGCCCCGCCCACTTTCCACATGGTTTCCTGTTGCCATAGCAATCCAAACGAACAGCAGATCATGCATGGAGTAGATTGTAGAGCTTCGAGTTAGCTGATCGAAAGAAATGGTGGAGGTTTCGAGGCAATCTACGTTCCCCCCAATCCTGAGGGGCTACAATCCCGCCATCACCGCGTCCTTCAACTCCTCCAGCTCCCCGCAAAGACCCCGATCTCCCGCTAAATCATCAAAAAAATCAGATCACCAAGTGCACGAGGCGAGTTCACATCCTCAGGCACTGGGAGCCCCAGCGCAGAGCACCAAAGAGCATCGAAGTGGAAAGAAAAGGAGAGATGGAGGTGGAAATCAGAAGGCTGGTTCTAGTTCTGGTTTGCTTTCTGCAGACAAGATCAGGAGGGAACATGAATTGGAGCTAAGAAGAAAACGGAATCAGGTAAAACTGAAAATTTTAATGGTGTCTCTATATAATAGTTAGATACTGAGTCCAAGGTCTCTACGCCTTTTAAGAGACCAAAAATACATCATGATACACAATGCGTATCATTTGAATTTTGCGAAAAAAAATTTATAATCATCTTGCAGAAAGCAGAGGCCACGTTGATGTGCTGGGATGCCCTTCTGGAAGAGCAAAGACTGAAGAAACATCAAACGCTTCAGCAGAGAGTTGGGATCCAGCGTGACCTGATCAGCAAGAATGACAAGCTCTCCACCGAGTTGAGGAAAAGAGAGGAGGAAGAGAGACTTGAGGTATGCTCAGCGGCCAAATAAAAATTTTTTTTTATTGTTCAGAGGATTTGCATGGGTTCAATTCTAGGATTTCAATTTCTTTCTTTTAATATTTTTTATCATTTCTGATTGTTTTTCTGATGCAGAAAATTGAAGCTAGAAAATCGTCGCAGAAGAAGCTGACAGAAGCACTGCGATCACACATAGAGAGAAGTAAATTGAATTTCCTGCACAAACTTTAATATTATTGTTGATACTTACACACTTTGTACTATACAGTTCAGGAGCACAAGAAGAGGATAGCTGAAAAGTTGAATACCCTAAAATTGGCTGAAGAAGAACAGAAAGGGGATAATGTAGACAACTCCACAGAGGAGTTCCTCTCTCCAGCCCATGCTGATGATGGACATGAAGAGCAGTGCAACCCACCACAGGACGGCGATACAACTGCAATCTATCAAATGCTTAATAGAGGTATAATTTATTATATGCATGACTTTTCTGCATGGAATACTTATCCTCGTCCCCAGGCCCTACTAAAGCCATGTAAACCCATTATAACCAACTTTTGCATTATTGATTTTTTTTTTAATAATACTGACAGCTTGCAATCTGGGGTGGGCCTGGATACAGGGTTAGTAATTATTACTTGTCATGATGCAGAGGATACTAGACTGGATACCAAGTCTATGCTGGAGTCACTCTGGGGTGGGAAGAAAATGGCTGCCCACAAGCAAATCAGACCGATAATAAGACGTTCAAATAAGCTGAAGCAAGTGGCCAGTCCTTCAGTGAAGCAGTGTCTAGAGATCTATGAACAACCGACTGTACACGATCGCTACACAGGGAAGGTAAGAACATCGAGCAATGATGATGCCAGTAGTTCGGACCCATATAGTAATGTATGTGAGAGCGTTCTGCTATTCTGACCCCAATTTGCAAGTCACGAAAGTGTTGTATGCAAGGTGCCCGCATTTTTATCATTCACACTTTGCTGTCTTGCAATTATTGTAATTTTCACCATTTATAGCCTATACCACTCGGTGAAGTTCTTGATGAGATCATCACTAAGGCAGAAATGGGTACCAACTGCTCGAACTGGAATAATGCCATAGAGCTCATGAATAAGCAGCTGCAGAGAAGAGCTACAGCCTTGCTGCGAAGGAGGGACCCCTATAATAATACCATCGATACAGCTCTCACTAGCATCAAAGGATGGTTCACGGAGCTCCTTGAAGAAGACGAGAAAGTACAAGATAGAGCAGCTTCAGTCTTAGAGAGGAGGAGAAAGAGAAAGGAGAAAGCGACTTTGCTTCTTCCAACGAGAAGGAAAAGTGGTGGGACGAGTTTGGAGATAAAAAAGAAGCTGCCTACCTTTCTCACACCAGATGGTGACTTACTCTCTGGCTCTCTGGAGGAATTTGGCGATCAGCTATACTGCAGTCCAAGCAAATCTAGTGGACCTCCTACAAATATCACCAAGGATGAATGGAGGCAGGAAAATGCTGGCAATGCTGGTTCAGTGTTTTTGACTGATTTACACAGTGATTCTCTGGACAATATCAATCTGGAACAGAAATCGACTACAAAGCTCGTTAGAAAACTGAACGAAAAGTCAATGCCGAAACGAGCCCCTAAGGTGATGAAGGGGTGGCAGCCTCTGTCTTATAGTGCACTCTCTGAGCACAGTAGTGTCAGTGAACTGCCAGTGAAGGGGCTGGGACACATGGCTCATGGGAGGTACTCCATGTGGAGGCCTGATCAGTCATCTACTCTAGGAGTGGCAGAATAAGAAAATTTTAATCTTCAGAATATCCTATGACTGTACATAATATTATGTAGCATCAATTTTAGTAGTTTTATGCTTAAACTTATTGTACTCATGAATCAATCAAAATCATTAAAATACAATGTAGCACCATATATAAGAATTTTAAATTTACACCACATCATAGTCATGCACTACATAGTACAGTACTTTCAGAATCCTCACTCAGAATGTACTAGATTCTAGTACGTAGCTGATAGTGCTATGCCACTTATATGTATTCATCAACCCATATGATCTGAATCGTCATTAATTCTTATTCAGTCACTGGCATCTTCATCACTGAAGTAGGAATCAGGTTTAATGGTCTTTCTCTTGCCAAACTCGTCCAAATGTATGTGGTAGCCTGACCCTGACCCTTCCGTGAAACTAGATGATCCAGCTGCACCGCCGTAGGACGTCAATTCTCGCTCCCTCATGTCATGGCACAACCTGGAAGAAAAAAAATAGAAATAATTATAAAGGCATACATAAAAATTGACTGTTGCTCAAGTAGATTGTTTTGATTCTTTTAATCTTACCTAATGGCCTCTCTAAGACTCAAATCATCATCTTCCTCTTCTTCCATATCTTCCTCCTCCTCCTCCTCCTCCTCTTCAGCTAACGACCTCCTTCCTTTCCCCCTCTCTCCCACTTCTTCTCCATCCTTCTCACCTCGCACTTTTTTCTTTTTAAGCGGCTGTTCTCTATCACCCAAGGCATTCTTGGGGCAGCGAAAACTCAAGTGGCCGAATTCGCCACACTCGTAGCACCTAGACTTGTCCTTATAGATACGTCTACGAATGAATTCAGATGCTCTGCCGTTGTCTTTCGCAATGCTGCACTTTAAAGTTCGCCCAAAGAGTTCTTTTCTATTCATGGCCTGCACAGCTCGGTGGGCCGACTGACGGTCCACAAATAGGACGAAGGCCACTCCCTTGCTCTCACGGGTGAGCTTGTCTTTCATGATGGTCACTTTACCAAGCTTCCCATACTTTTCGAATATCTATACAAACAAGAACAAGTTCCCTAATTAAAGCGCACCATGTAACCTTTTTTATTTCAGCTCTGTACAATTATGAAGATTCTCACCTTATACAAGTCGTTGTTTGTGAGTTCATAAGGGAGATTACTGACATAGACAGTGCTCTTACTCGGAGCTAAGCCGCCACTCATCTCCGACACAAAACACGGTGCTGACCTTTGACCCTTCAAAAAAGGCGGGAACATTGAACCTTGACAGTTGCTTAAAAATCATCAGGAGTAGATCATCTATGCTAAAATGGACGAAGAAATAACAGCAGAAGGGTCTTTTCTATCGCACCTTTTCGGCCGTTTTTGAGCGAATTTTCTTGAAGGATTTTTATATGATAAAGCTAAGAAGCTACATGTACCTCCCAAGCTTGGTGTGTATACTGTGGCATATGTTCAGGACAATGATAACTGCTTTCACCTGCTCAAGAGCTACATTTTGGTTTTTGTTCCAGCTCCATAGCTCTTTCCGTTGCTGAGATACACTTTGGCGCGCGCCGCGGTATAGAATTAATGATATTCATAGCTTTTAATTAATTACGTCACGGTCTGTACATTCCAACGTGAAAACCATACGCGTTTTGCTACCCCCTGTCTTAGCTCAATAAATAGCATTTTCTGGGAGGTACTATCGATAACGGGGCTAGACGGCGTCAGGGGTATCCCCTCTGGCACCTGCAGCTGAAAACTGCACATGGTCCTGGGCATAAATGGCTTAGGGGTCGCCCAGGTTCCTCCCTTGAATACCCCCCATCCCTGGAAGTATGCCAGCTGCGGTAATGTCCGCAGGGTCACTCCCAAACGGATCATCGAAGCTGCGGCACCTCGGCCCGGGGGGAGGGATGATTGGGACTATTTTTTTCTTTCATTATGAGAAATAATTATTGGAATAAAATATAATTAATTTTATTCTTTTGCATAATATTCGTATTAATTTTCCATCCAGTCCGATATTATTATACATACACAAAGACAAAGGTTATGCATCATCCACTGGCTACATGACCCCAAGAGTAAATAATCAAGATGAATGTGGTCATTGGGCATGTGCTTACGATCATGAGGCTAACAACTAGCGATCAACTTATGTTGCAGAAGTTTCCTGGGCAGAAAAACATTGCCCTGTAGCAATTGTTGAACAGTTCTGTAGCTTTCAAGAAAAGATCACATTCTCATTAACTGCCATTACTTTCTCTTTTTATAATGCTTAGACTATTGGGCCTCTTCGCCTGTACTGTCATTAAAATTAATAAGAATAATAATAATAGCAAATTCTGGGACGTCGTATCCGGGTAGATGCTAGCAGCTAAAAATCGCTGCAAGGATCTGGGCATTATGGCTTAGGGACTGCCCTTATCCTCCCTTGAGAACCCCCCATCCTGGAAGGGTGCCAACTGCAGCAACTCGGCTTGGGGGAGGATGGGGTTTATTTTTTCTTCCATTATAATTAAGTAATATTATAACAATCATGGGATAATGTAGCTTAAACTTATTCACAGTAAGTTGATGCATGTCAAATTGTGGAGCACGTGGTGTCTGGGGACGGGTCGACCTTTGACCCTCCAAAAAGGGCGGGAACGTCGAACCATCGAACCCAACCATGTGGACGGTGGCTGAAATGGACGAAGAAACAGCAGAGGAAGGGTCTTCTCTGTCTCACATGGAGACCTTCCTCGAGAGGGGAATTCTACGAAACAAGAAAACCTTTTCGGCCGTTTTTGAGCGGATTTTTTTGAAGGTATTTTATGACAAAGCTAAGAAGCTACCTCCAGTGCTATATATTATAAGCTTGTCTATGGCCCATGCAGTATGAGAGAGAGTTCCCTGAAGATGAGACTGGCGGGAAATCGTTAGACTTTCGTGCTGAGGACTGTGAAGAACAGATTAAGAACATCTTTGGCAATGACGGTAGGGTTAAAGGCCACGTATTGATACGCGATAGTCAAGTTTCCACCTTTTTCCCCGCAGACGTTGGTTGCAGGTATCAACCTATAGTGATAGAGGATGATGGAGACAGTGAATTTGACTCTGAAGATGCCACACTCACTGCTCTACTTCACGAGAGAGTGATAAAGGTCAAACAAGAGATAGACTGGGACCTGGAGGAGCAAAAATCACGCGAAAAGAGAAGAAAGAAAGAGTTGATGCTAATGGAGGGGTATTCTTCATCTGACGACGAATCGGATTCCGCAGTGTACCCAGGGGTGAGGTGGCGTCGAAGGAATGGGCGTGGTAAGTGGGCGTGGCCTACACCCAATTCGTTTTTAAGTATAGAAACGAGCTCAGATCCTAAAAACTATGTACAAGAAGGAGGAGGTGACCCCCTGCAATTAGTGGTGATTGATCCGTGTAGTCAAGCTATTGCCACCATTACGCTGCAGCCGGGATTAGAGTCAGAGGACAATCCCAACGATCAAGACGAAACAATTTTCTATTCACAGGACAATTCGGTGACACTCTATCCTGACCAATCACAGTCACTTTCACAATCCATACTAGACTACACGGACATGTGTACAACCGACAGTGAGGGTACTGACTCCGCCGTGTCTGGCGTACCTTTTGATATTATGCCAGTTCGAAGCCACCATCGATTTCAAAATAACCGGTCAGCACTTCACCGAACCAACGCACGAAACGAAGTCGTTTTACCAGGGTCACCCCCCACATGTGACAACCGCCACAGATACAGGACGGAGAGTGAATTTCTTTCGTCTGTGAATTCAGAAACAGAAGTTGATCTATCATCAAAACCTTCAGTTTATATTCCAACACTGGATGTGTATATACCTGATTATCGTGATCCTACTCATACGTCTCCTGATAATACGACGGCAAATTTGCAGTCATGTGACCCACGTCCTTCTAGCAGTCGCCATCGCCCACCAACAGGGGTAAAACCCTTCAATATAGTGGACGTAATCAAGATAGACTCACAGAGCTCTACCGAACAAGATGAGATACTATCCGGCACAGCATCAGAAACGGACGATCCACGACATTTTTCAGCACGGCAGCCAATTTCTCGAGGTCATCCATCGTTAGCAGTAGCGAGAGTGGCGAGGTGGGATGGAAACTCAGAGACTACTGGTACATCTCAGACAGAATCGGAATCCGAGTCCGAATTGGAGATATACCGCAGGCAATCTCGGGCTAGACTAGCCCTAGCCAGGGACAATGAGACAGACGAGGAGTCGCTCCTGAGTGGCTATGAATCTGGGTATATGGAACCCAGGACTCGAACTAGCACACGTTTAAGCACAATAGTATCATCTTGTTCACCTTCGTTATCCTCGACTCCACCCCCTAGTGATGACGCAATGACTCCTCCCTCCAGCCCTGAAAGATCGAGACAAGAGAAAGGTGCAGCAACTTCAAAGCTTACTGCTGTAAAATTGAAGTCACTTCAGCTGTCTATTACACCAGTTTGCATCATCCCTCGAAGGGAGTCTTTGTCTGAGCTACTTACGTGTACGAGCGCCAACCCTCCCCTCCCTCCCTCTCGCACACCTTTAAGCGAAGCACGAGCACATGTGGCAGAACTAGAAGGGGGTGTAGCAGATAAAGATATATCGAAGAAAGTCAGCGCTGGAGTCGCCCAAGACTGTGATGGAGCCAGCTTGAATCCTAATCCATCTACGAGTGCACCAGCACCCACCAGTGATGCCACAACTAGAGAAGAAGATATTCCTCGGTTGAAACGTAGCGATACCACAGCTAAGGATAGGGATACTCCTCAGCAGTCCCCTACTACTACTAGTAGCGCACACCTTATCCCTTCTACAGAGCCTCTTCCTTCAAATCGGTGCCGGAATGAAACTTCTGACCTTGAGTCGGCACAGGATAATCCCTCTGAGCTTGAGAGAGAAGACACTATAGCCAACTGTGCAACGTGTTATTCACCATGGCGATCGACCAAGTCAGTTATGTGTGCTCACTGCCCTGCTCCCGGCTGCTCCCTCCTCTGTCTCTCTCCTCCTTGCTCCTGCTTGCACACGTGCACGTACGACCACCATAATATTATGCACAGTCAGCAGCACCCGGACCCAGGCCCATGCCACAACCGTCTACAGGTGATGTCACAGGAAGGGGCTCAAAATTCTTCAAATCACACCTTGGCTCCTCCAAATGGGAAAAATAACAGTACTGATGTCACTTGTTCTACTACTGGTGGTAGCTATGGTGACTCTAGACACACCTTACCAACTGGCTCTTCTAACAGCTCAGAAGCTAATCCTCCTTCCGTCTCCCTTCCTTCACCGTCAAGAGAGCCAAATCACGGTGGAAGCCACACCCAATCTGCATCGTCCTGCCGCACCTGTACCCATGGCTCAAATACTAACTGTTGCTCGTTGTTACCATCACCAAGCCACACCCCGCATGTACATGTACTACCATCCAGTTCTAGTACTCAGGAAGAAAGTCACATCTGTCCCACATCGCCTTGCTCCTCCCACCACACTTTGACCTCACCCCATTCTTATACGAACCATAGCAACCTCTGTCCGTGCAGTTCTACAGTTCAACAATCATCACCGCCGCGTGGATTATTTTCACGATTATATGCCATGCCCTCTCCCCAGTTAATGCCGCCCCTGAACTCGTTAAAGAGAAGCAGAGAGGGTGAAGAACTATCATCGAATTCCAGTGAGAACGAAATTAGCTCCCCCCCCACCAAACGACCTTGTTTATAACATTATTTATAATAATATTATTATACCAGATTGCAGAAAATTTACTATGTGTGTGTATACATGTATATATTTTTAATTTTGTGTGTACATGTATGTCTACATCCGGAGTCATGGAATGCTATGAATTTATTTAACAGCTGGAAACTTAGCCATAATTGACTAATTGGCATACCGTACATAGTACAAAATGTGGTACAAGTGTAGACCTAGACACGCCCCCTTCTCTGCTCGGATCAAGTGATGCTCAATGAATACGAAGGTGCAAAGCTCAGTACTGCACATGCAGTTGACTGATAAACTACTGAATTCGTAGGTAAGTCCAGTGCTATATCTCTTTCACTGTCTATTTGCATGCAGGCCAAAAATTAATACGATCCCTTTTCCTTGCATGAAGCAAGCATGTTTGTCGTGACGGCCGTGCTGGTGCTGCATGTAGCCAGTTTAGGCTAAAGCCCCCCTCCTTGTAAGAAGTTTGGCATGCTAAATCTGCTCGCTTGTAATATGTCTCCTTTCGCCAATAATTCGCGATACATTTCGATACTGCGGCTGAACCCCGCTGCAGATTCATACATGATTGTGGCTACCTATCAGTCCGAAAAACAACCACATCAATACAAATCTTTCTAAAAATCATCAAAGATGGAAGAACCCCATGAGTCAACTTTGAGATCCTCTTCCTTCAATTCTGCCAACCACCTTGGAGACACTGAGCACACCACCACAAACCTCAAAGTTAGCAGCAGACACTCGATAAACATGGAGGAACAAGAAGAAGGAGGGGGAGCATCAGGTGATCTTCGACGCGAGTTGACCAGACTTCAAGAACGCGAGGCTCTTCTAACCCACCTCCTCTGCTTGGAGAGGGAGAAGAGGGTGAAGGCTGAACAGTTAGTTGAAGCTGAGCACTTGGCATGCCTTGAGCTAGGACAGAGGCTGGGGAGGGAGAGAAAGATTGTGGCAGCTGTACGAAAGAGAGCAGCAGCTGCTCAGTTGGAGCAAGGTTTTTGTTATAGTAAGGATGATGGGATTTCTCTGCAAGAGGATGGAGGAGAATTGTTGAGAACGGGTGTGAATTTGAAGGTAAGTCTCTCTCTCTTTCTCTCTCTCTCTCTCTTTCTCTTTCTCTCAGCCCATTCTTTTAGCCAATCAAGACCACCTGTTATCCCTTAAGGACACACTAGACGTGCAGTAATAATAACTATCCACTATGCCCCTGCACTGTTGATACACATACTCCAATGTGCATATAAATTTTATTATCCATTGTACCCAATTACCTAAATCGTATAATATTACAACCCATTGTCTAATGGGCTCACAGACGGTACACAGTGCATTATGTCTGGAGAGCGGGCATTTCGAGGCACTCTCAGCCAAATACTCCACACATAGGCTCCTTTCAGAGCAGCCTCAGCTATAGCGTGACACTCCACATACGCTCCTTTCCTGGTGTACATGTAGGGTCTATGATCGGAGCCTTTCCTACGCTTGTAGACATACACGATAAACAGTACAAGACTAGGCAGTACTTCACTTCCTAGTACTTACCCACATAGATCGTAGTAGTATATACCCATATTATAGATCCATCTGGCTGTGATGTAGGTGTTAGCATAAAAAGGCCATTATGAGCAAGTAAGATGATCTATGATTTTACACCACCAGTTGATAGCAGAAGATCCCATAATATCTTTTCTTTGACAATGGTATAGATATATTTGTCAGTAGCGTTTAATTTTGTGTATGGAAGTGTAATCATGATTTAATCATTTTACTGGTGGATCCTGCCCACTGTGTAGCTGCAATTTGCTCCGCCATTGAGGCAGGAATGCGAATGTTTTCTTTTTATCCGCCTTGATGTACATGATTTAACTGGTGGAACCCACTGTGTATACTGTACACCAGAAAAATCTTTTTTCCTCGGTACGTAGTACTTAGGTCATACACAAGTATGTTTTTTTTTTATCCGTCTAGAATAATTACAGCGTCTACTGAGACAGAGTGGTGTATACATCATAATTATCTCTTGCGTTTGCTCTTGCGCTGACGCTGGGGTGATACGTGAACATAAAATTAATTCTACCGGGTATCTTTTATTGACAGAATCTATTTGTGGTACTTAGTCAGTAGATTTGCTCTGATGCTGGGGAGGTATTTGGGCTCCCTTTCGATTCACTGGCGACCGATTTATTTATTAGATCACAACATTTCTTGCTTTGCTCTGGCGCTGGGTTGGTATGTGAAGTTCACCTTTGCTGACATGTACGCACACATGCACCCAGCATGTCACATGTACTGAGCATGTACTGTGACATGGCTTCAAACAGTTCACTACTTTGCCTGGCAGCCACTGGCTCTAAAATAGAATTTCATGCCCACCTATATACACTTAGTTTGAACCCACCATCAATTAACTTGACATTTCAAGGGCTGGTTGCATAGGAAATTCTCATGATTTGGTACAGTATACTTACTTTCATGGGACAGAATTGGGAAGTAGCTTGCTATAGGTACTTAACTGCCCTATACCAGAGCCTGTTAAAATTAAAATCAGCCTTGCCTATATAGACCCCTCTTCAGCCTCTTCTCATGAAATGATCAGGGAGGCTCCTGGTCTGAGAATAGTACATAATTCAATTGAGTCAATTATTTATGTATTTGTACAAATTAAAGTGATCATTTTACATTAATTTTTACCTAGAGAAGTAATTACTTAGGTAATAAAATATACTACGGGGGTATTAATTGATTTCTGGTGTTTTCAATCCTCATTCCAGATCCAGAATGGAATGGAGCCAGGCCTGGACGAAGGCCTCCATAGCTCTCCCGCTGGCTCTAGTCAGGGCAGTGACTCGGGTCTGGCCATGATGAGTCCAATGGAGGCAGATTTCTCATCATCGGTCTTCAGCCAGTTGACCTCTGATCTTCAACAGATGCTAGGGGTAGGAGCAACTAAAGGTAAGTGTGTGTGTGTGTGAGAGAGAGAGAAGGGGGAAGGGAGAGAGAGAGAGAGAGGGAGGGAGGGAGAGGGGGAGAAGGAGAGAGAAAGGTGAGGAGAGAGAGAGACCGTTCAAATCGTTGCTTGCGTCACCTTTAGTATTAGCCACTTAGCAGGTACCCAACTTGTGTTGAGCTATTTTTCTCATTTCCTCACTATTTGTGAAAATTAGCACCTCCCCCCTGGACCCCCTGGAGCCACACTAGTCTCAGTGACACCAATTGACACCATCCAATAAACATTCAATAGTCATATAAACACTGCCAGTTGACTGCTACTAATTATCACACCACAAAATGCTTGGTTACCCTCCCCCCCCCCCCCCCCCCCCTCACCAAGAAAATAGTAAAATAGTTGCTCAAATTTTCCTTTGTAATCTTCAAGTTCACATCGGCACACATTGTTGATTTTTTATCCAGCACCGAAGCTGGTAAAAAATTGAAGATTTTATAGTAGTACAAATGGAACACATAGCATAATAATAATACCACTTTTTTAAGCCAGATCGAGAGTCGAGTATTTGGTGAAAAATTCAAAGCAGTAGATAGAAGCTAAGAAGCTTAATAGAAACAATTTAGTAACCTATGTAAGCTGATCTATCATTAATTGCTGCCAGAATAATTCCATTAAGCTAACTACCTAACTACCTGTGCTATTCATTAATGAAAAAATACCACATGCTTGGAATTTTAGCGTGTCATGCACACAGAGAGAGAGAGAGAGAGGAAGGTAGCTATAGAGACTACTCTGGCTCCAGAGACAGAGTAACAACATCGGCTAGACTAATTGCTACGCATACAGGAATACATAATTCCACGCAAGACTCGTTTAATAACTTACAGTGACGAGGTATTCTATGAATTGTTACACTTTTGAGTAATTACATCCTGAAAGGGATGGAGTGACCATTAGCTCCACAGGGCCAAGTTAATAAGAATAATTATTCTTGAACAAGTCTCACACACTCTGTGGCTAGCTCCTGGCATGCCTGTACACAATTCCATACATTCTGTCCCCATTCTGAGCATTAGCCCTCACTTAGCTTCAGCATGAAAATTATGCAAATTTAATAGCTAGCATCATGCCATGCCACACCATCCATATTAACACATGTAGGGATGACAAGAGTTCTCAGTGTATACAATGGAACCCCTCTATAAGGACACCACTGAAATGCATGGTCCCAGCTACGTACATATATAATATAGATTCTGAACAGTGTACAAAACTACCCCTGAAACAAGGACACCTCCTTTAATAATAATCAGGACACTTTAAGCTGTCCAGAATAGAGGGGCTCCACTGTATACACATGTACCATAAATTGTGAATATTTCGTTGTTAAAATAATATTTTCGGACAGCCTGGTTTGTGCTAAAATTAAATGAACGAAAATACATGCGCAATATTAACAATAATGTGGTACAGGATCGTTTATCCGAAAATTATTTACCGCGAAAATTTATCACCTGAAATATTTGCGATTTACGGTAGTTTCACAAATTGCCTCACTGTTGCACGCAGACTCCAGTCTAGAGCAGAAGGAAGGGCTGGCCCGAGCTAAGGAGGCTATCGAATCGGATAATTCTGGACTGCTAAGGAAGTGTATATCTTTGTTGGACGTGGACGCCCTTGCTAACGAGGGGGTGGAGCTCGAGGGAGAGAGGGCGGAGCTTGAGGAAGAAGGAGAAGGAGGAGGAGGAGGGAAGGGGACGTCCCTGCTGGAGTTGGCCAGCGAGTGTGGAAGGAGCGAGTGTGTGAAGGTGCTTCTGGACGCTGGGCTCAGTCCAAACCGGAAGACTTCTTGGAGGAGGAGGGATGGGATGTCAGCGCTTCACCTAGCTGCTAAAAATGGCCACCACGAGTAAGTTTTTGTACTGTACATGGAGAGATTAATTTTCAGTTTTGGCCCTTCAACTTTCTTCCCAAAATACACGTGTACCAATATATTATCGAAGAAAGGCATACATGTATATCAGCTAAACCTTGATCACATGGGCCGGCACATTAGCTAGCTGGCAGTCACAGCTGCATGCATAAGTACTTATTCGACACTATCAAGCCTTTCTCTTTCCAATTCTTGGAACTTTCCACAAAAACTGTGGGAAAGCCAAGATGCTGCAAGTCTTTAGTATTCCATTTTTGTCACATTCAAATAAAACACATGGCAACTGTACTATATAGCACTGCTGACATGGCACATCAATGTCATGTGAAAGAGTAGCCTAGCAACCCAATGTCATTTTGCTTATTTGTCCTAGTATGGCTATAAATTACTACAAACCCTATGTAAGCTAATAAGTATAGTGATAGTAGACTGGAGTGGCATGGCCTCTGTATTTGGTGGGAAGGAACAAATACCTTGAAACTGCACGCCTCCTCCACATAGCTCACACACAATGGCTTTGTAGATTGAGTCATACCCTAGCTAATACAATGGCACACCTTCGTTTCCATCTAATTAAGCTTCTAAGGTTTTAGAGAGCAAGATTGGACCATCTTTCTGCAGATATTCTTGCATAATTTGGTAGCAGTTACCATAGCAACATAATTTTCAGCCACAATCCCAGCCAACATACTACAACAATGGTATAATATACAACTTGGCTTTATCTAAGCTTCTAAGCTTTTAGAGCTCGAGCAATATGAAGGGGGTCTACCTTATTGCTACTCTCCCAGGTTAATTCCCTTCTATCTTTGCTATCCAGCACCCTTGTCCTTCTACTCAAGTCGAGGGCCGATCCTCACCTTCAGGACAGCGAAGGAAGGACGGCTCTCTACCTAGCTGTACGCGGCGGCCATCTTAGCTGTGTCCAGACTCTCCTGGAGTATGGAGCTAAAGTGAGCACCGTCACTAAGGTATGCAACATAATAATAATTATCGTCATGGGGATATGGTGGGTAAAATTAAATATTTTGTGATAATTATCTGTGAGATAAATATTTGCCAGTCATAACTGTTAACTATTTTTTAAGTGAATTTAATTGCTCAGTAATCTCTTAGTAATCTCTCAGTATACTCTCTGTATTCTCCCTCTGTATTCTTGCAGCAAGGGGAGACGTCGCTCCACGCAGCTGTGCTCGCCAATTCTCCCACAATCCTGCGTAATCTGATTATCCAGATGAGGATCGTCATGGAAACAGTGGAAATGACGAGTGTGGTGAATCATTGCGACAGTGACGGAAGAACTCCACTACACCTAGCTGCATCGCTGGGGCATAAGGTGTGTCTCTCTTCTCTTATCTTCTTCTCTCTCTCTCTCCCTCTCTCTCTTTCTCTCTCTTTCTCTCTCCCTGCTTTCACTTGTACAATCTTTCTCTCATGCACAGGAGTGTGCTGAGGTGCTGTGTGTACGTGCAGACATTGACACTGTCAAGAGAGACAGGTGGAATAGAACTCCATTGGACGTGGCTACCCCAGACTGCAAAGAAATCTTGCTCAACAGAGGTAGGAGGGGGAGAGAGAGAGAGAGAGAGAGAGAGAGAGAGAGAGAGAGAGAGAGAGAGAGAGAGAGAGAGAGAGAGAGAGAGAGAGAGAGGAAGGGAAGGGTGGAAGGGGAGGGAGAAAGGGAGGGGTGGGAGAGAGAGAAAGACAGAGAGATCAACCAATTTCTTTACCTTTATCACACACAAGAGACATCAGTTCCGATGAGTAAACACAGTCCACCTTTTGGCTCCCTGGCTAATTCATTGTCGCTAGACGTGCCAATAAGGCACATTATCCTAACGAAGTGTCCTGCCCAAACTGCTGACCTCATAATTGGCATAATCGACAAACGACTACATCGTGATTTGATCATGCGTGTGAGCACATCTGTGAGCCTCAAAATAACGCATGCAAATGTGGTCAGATTTTGGCATAACTCGCTATTCGATCAGTCATGCACTCACTCAAATCTATTGTCTCAAAGCAATCATCCCCGTTATTGAATTATTAAATTTTATGGTGTCTGCCTGCTATGCTGATTAGTGGGTAATCATCTAAACGAAATCTCAACAAGTAGTCAGTCATTAATAAACAATTAAATACCAATTAGCGGGGTAATTCAATTAGTCACCATTCACTCTAACAGACAAAGCTAATGCTTCATTTCTCTGTCTCGAGTTGGATTACTGCTCACTTACTTCTCTCTCTGTCTCTCTCTCTCTGCTTGTCTAGTCACGAGGCTTAATTCTCTCTCCAATCGCTTAACTTAGATAAACATTAGTGGCATAATATTGTAGTTGATTTTAAATGGTTAATTAATGACTCAGGATTTGAAACAAACTTCAGAACAATGCCAGATGAGTGTAGCAACTGGCATAATTTATTAAGCAATGTATCCTGCTTCATTTTGGCCAATGATATTAAAGTTTTCACTTGTTCGGAACTAGTTTTGGCACTAACACATCTTACCCTGGAGCTTATTTAGACTGTCTGTGTGATCATGCTTTATTTTCGTGTAGCAAGGTGTGGCGGACATGAGCAACTTGGGTAGTCAGACGATTTCCCAACGATTGTTAAAGACTGGCTTAACTGTCACACATGGCAGCAATGATACCGTATAGCGGAAAATTTTTGAGGGAGAAAACTTTCACGAATTTCGCGATTTTTCAGCCATCCGCGAAAGTTTTCTCCACGAAATTCTAGGCATGCCACATCCATTATGCGACCAGTCTTAACGTTCCGCGAAAGTTTTCTCTGCGAAATGCTCCTTTCCTACCGATCCGCGAAAGTTTTCTCCCTCGAAAATTTCCCGCTATACGGTATTAGGAATTTAAGAGACTTGCATGACGTTGTGCATATATACAGTGTATTATGTTGCTAGCTTAATTATGAATCCATGGCCCACTTAAATTGTCCAGCTGCTTTCAATTAGCCTCCGAATTGAAACCGTGTGTGGGGGGAATGCTGGCACAAATTTCACCTATTTCTACCATGTACATACCTACGAGCGTGTCCCATACCCAATAATAATAATAATATAGGCTACCCTCTATAATTATAGTGGTGCCACTTTTAGCAAAAGCTAACGCAATCACCAAACTACTTGATGTGATGTACCCCTACTCAAGCTGACAAGCATTCTTTTGGCTATGCTAACCGTATTTTCAAATTTCATAGACCGTCAAAAGCGGTGTTTATACCCCTCCCCCTGTCTCCCTGCTGTTGCTAATAATTAGGTAACCCTTTGATGTGCATGTAATAATATTATGTGTGTCTGTCTGTTGTAATTGTTATGCAGAGAGCAGACAAGTGGTGGTCTACGTCGAAAGCTGTGGCTCGAGTCCGGTCCATTCCAGTTCCAATCTCGTGTCCGATTCCGATTACAGGACAGCCATCGGCCGGATCTCCATTCTGAGACACCACAAGCTCTCCGACCTAGAACTTCTCGTGCAGGAGGCCTTCAAACAGTACTGGAACGCTCTGAAAGTGTTTGGAAATTCGAGAACCGTAGATGACCGTTTGCAAGAATCCTCTCTTGGCCAGAAGGAAGAATGCTTCAAAGGAATCGGTTTCTGGGAAGGCTGCACTTCACTCAATGAATGCATCACTGCAGCTTTTTCTCTCTCAAAGGCTTTCACCGAGCACCAAAATGGAGGAAATAATTATGTGAATCCCTCGGGTGCAAAAGAAAGCTATCTAAAGTGGAGCCGAGATTTTCTGAATCAATGCCGGAGCCGTACCTCCACCATGGATCTGACGGAGGAGAGCGTCCTAAGCTATAGGGTGGGGTCGATGAGCTGGACACCAGGGGAAATCCCCTCCGGTGCCAAGCTGAAGACCCTGTTTAGCCTGTTTGCCGAGCTGGAGAGACAACAGCAGCAGCAGCACGGTGGCCACCGTGGGAGGATGGGCAGGGATGAACTCGAGGAAGGAGAGAGAATGATGGAGGTCACCATCTCACTCAAAGGTAAACTTAAGAAAGCAATTACATGTAGCTATAACATTTTTATGCAATCCTTGACATTTTGTTGTTTAATCAATAATTAAGTACGCACTGACTAGGCCTTGAAATCAAAAGGGGCAAATTCAAAGTATTAAAGCTGTTACAGAGTGTAATGTAGCATAAAAAGTAGAGTAAACAAATAATCTGCATCTCAAAAATTCCTGTAATTTTTCTGCCATATGGCATGTTTTGTGCACTCATGAGCCACCAAGTATAATATTATATGTGTAGGCAATTTTAATTGATTTTCTGGCTTACCATAAGTATAGTAATCCTTGCTATGTTGTTTATCTGTGTTATCTTTGCTGCAGGACTCCGTGAGGGATGCCTAGACCAGCTGGCGTTTGACTCCATGATGCCTCTCTACAAATTGAAGGAGTATGCCAACCTGGTGAGTATGGGCGAGGAGAACCCTCATAATTAATGCTAATTAGATCAGTGGTAATGCATATTACTGGTATTTGTTGTTGTATCTCTCAGATTGAAGAGCACAAGGGACTGGTGATCCATGGCGCTCAAGGAAGTGGAAAGACATACCTGGCTCTTACACTGGCAAATCACTTCAAGGTAAAGGGTCTCCATATTCACAAGTTTAGCCGACGACCCTGTACCTAATTTACTCCGGCGATGATGACCCCTTACCCACTCCTCTCTCTCCCTGCAGTACAAGCATGGAGTTCATGGGACTCAGGTGGTGCACGTCTCTCTGCACCCTAACTTCCAGCGAGACGATCTCTTTCGCCTGCTCCACATCAACGGCCTGCTGGTCTCAGCCTCAGGAGGCCAGAAGGAGGAGGAGGAGGGGAAGGTGGAGGAGCTGAACGAAGAGAGAAAAACTTCAACTGTTCAGCAAAGGTACTAATATTACAAATTGAAGGATGAAATAGAGATGGGAGGTCAAAGAAGTATGCATACATGGGTATAATATTATAGTAGGGATAATAAGGTCTGTACGTGTAGTACTGTTAATGGCATTTTGGTGAATTTTGAACTTTAGCATTTTACTGCACCTTTTTTACTTTTTGTAGGACATTCATTGTGATCCTGGACGACCTGTCCAAGGTTGCCGTACCCAATGTTCTGGCGGAGCTGTTGACCTGCCTCACGTACAGGGGGGCGGAGCATCCGCTGTGGATCAGCGACGTGTTTAGTCGTGACGGGGGATCGCTGCTCTACCCGTGCGGACACTACTACCTACAACCACACTGCTACTTCATCACAACTCAGAGGACTCATTCTAGGTAACACAAAATTTTAATTAGATCATAAACGATTGGAAAATTTTGAACATTTTCTCCATTTTCAGAGGCAGTACAGAGCTGATCTCAATCGACCATTTCCCCCACATTACCCTGGACTACCACGCAGAGCCAAGCGTTGGCGTTCTAAGGAGACAGCTCACGGCTAAACTTGTCCACTGCAGCCTTGGAGACCTTCCTTACAACGCCTCCTTCCTCCCTCGACTTCTTCTCTGGTCCGTCGACATCTGGCTACTCTACAATCACCTCCTGCTTAGCCTAGACCTCCCGGAGCTGACATGCGGAATCAAAAATTTCTTACAGTGTCCGCTCGAATCGAAAGACCCTGGAGTTATAGTGGACTGGATCTGTTCTCTGTGGAACTTTCACCTGGCTCCCTCGATTGAAACAATGCTTCAGTCTGACCCTAGGTTGTCGATCGATATCGTGAGCCCACAGTTTAATGGGACCGTAAAGTCGAATCAGCAGAAGGCGGAACAGCATCGCTACAAAGCGCTGATGCAGCTGCTTCTGGCGTGCACAAGGCTGGTGTTCTTGCCAACCTGTCCGCTCCAACTGGAAATGAGAGTAAAGGTGATGGAGCAGCTATCTTCAAGGCTGGAAGGGCTGTTAAGTGCTGATGGAGGAGGTACAAGCAGAGAGAAAGTAGACCCACAGAGCAATGGTAAGTATGAGCTACATAAATTTTAGAACTAACAAAAATTGAAGGGCTGAGAACCAGAGTGGCCTAACCCACAAATGTTGACTTAGCCCCCCTAATCTTGAAAACATGTTTAAAATACGTTTCATGAGCAACAGAAAATTCACATTTTTGAAAATTTAAGTGATTTGGTAGAGTATGGTGTTTGGTTTTTAGTCCATTTTTGAGCTTTTTAGACAATTTCCCACATTCAATTTGGGGTTAGGCCACTCTGGTTCTCGACCCTTCAATTATTAGTGTCTCTAAGTTATATTGTCTCTCTCCTCCCCTTCTCTCTCTCCAGCAGCTGGTTCTGGGACTCCTCCCCTTCCTCCACACATAACGAACAGGGTCACCCCTCCTACTCCTGGAAAGTCCTCCCAAGACCGTCGAGGATCCGGCTCCCTTCCGTCAACAAAGCCACACCCTCCCTCCTCCTCCTCCTCCTCCTCCTCCGCTACCAAAGCTGACAACATGGTCTCTTACGAGGACATGATACGTAACTCTCCTCGAAACACGCCGAAAATGCCTCGAAACAGACCCCCACCTCTGCCGCAAAAGACACAATCGGCCGACGCCATTGAAGTAGTCAAGAAGCTACAGGCACTGACTGCTCCTTCTCCTAACTCCTCGCCCGTCACGCCTGCAGCTGCCACTGCTACTTCTAGTGTGGTGGTGAGCGGTAGAAAGCCACCGACTCCAACTCATACAGCCACGCTGAGTGCGAAGAAGAAGAGAGCACCTCGGTCTTTATCGACGGGGGAGGGGAGCCCTAGGATCATGGAGGGAGTCAAACTGAGAGAAAGTAAGAAGTGGATTTTGTCTAGTACAGTCAGAGCTGGGAAATGAATGCGAAAATGTACGGTATTACTTTAGTAGTCAAGCTTAGTACACATCACCCTAGTATCAGAAAGCAAGTGAGAAAATTATCTTTTAGGACGTCAATCTGATACCCTCCCTTCCAACTTTCATGTTGATTTTTGCTGACTTAATATTAAAATTTAATGCCACTTTCCTTTACTTCAGAGTCAGATCCTAGTCGAAGTAAGACACTGCACAAACTGAGATCAAAGACAATTGCTCTATTTTCAAAAGATGGTGGATACTCTACTCTACCAAAGTAAGCCTTTCTAGCAGTCTGTAGAGAAGATTAAAAATTAATACGTTTTATTTTCTCTCTAGATTGTTTCGCAAAGGATCACGCGCTTCACTAGCGAGCCTCAGTGAAGAAGACTCCAAGAAACCACACGATGCTAAAGAGTCGCATCGCAAACGACCAAAATCCGAATCACAACAACTTAATGAGTTTTTTGACATGCTATCATCGGCCACTTCGGATCGATACGAAGAGCAACGCAGCCCCCCTCCTTCCTCTCCTCCCCCAGAGGATCTGGTAGGAGAGGAGGTGGGGCCAGGGGGCGAGGCCACGGATGGCGGGGATGACCTCGACGATATCTTTGACCTTGCAACCAATATGAACTCTGACCGCATCGAAGGACAAAGAAGTGCAGGCCCTTCTCCAATTAAACAAAACGGTGCAAGCAGCTCCAGCTCTCCTGAAAAATCAAAAAAGAAGAGAAAAGTGGCTAAATATTTCCTACCTACCGGTTCACCGTTTTCACAGAGAAAAGACCGCGCTAATAAGAATCGCGCAGCATCTTGTGCTAGCCCCACGAATTTCTCCATGCCTGATTTAACTGTAGGTAGCGTTGGATCTCCAGGTACACCCAGTGCTGTATCCAGAGGCGGCAGTGGCAGTGGCTACTTTGGCTCTCACTCCACTTCCACCACGCCGAATCGCATTAGAGCTAGAATTTCATCAGAAGTATACACACACGGTCGCTATAGCCACCCTAGGGGGCATGGCTACCATCACTATCCCGACCCCCATCATCACAAAATTCATCATCATCATCATCAGCCACTCACTCAGTCAGCCAGCGAAGGAACTCGTCGAATGAGAAGCAACTCTCTGTCTTCAGAATCCCGCCACACGGTGAGCAGCGGAGTAGGGGGGTATTCACCATCAGCCCTAGCAAGCCACTTCATACAGACACCCAATAACAGCCGAACACCACCATATCATCACCATGACTCTATAGCTAGTAGCACAGCATCGTATGCTACAGATCCCATTGCACGAAGACTGCTAGGCCACGGTCGATCACACGAACAGTCCATACCCTCTCCCTTGGCGATTTCAGTGCCGAGCGTGAACCACACTGCCACCCCTACCAGTCCCCTAGCCACAACGGCGTATAGTAGTAGCTACCAAGACAACTTCTACACGGAGAGCGAGGCTAGCCCTTGCACCTCCTCCCATCAGCACACGCAGAGTAGCTGCAGCAGTAACACAATGAATACTGCCAGCTATCAAGAGCTCAACGGTAGTCCGTACATCTCCCACCAACACACGCAGAGTGATAGCACGACACACACTGCTGATGAGGTGGCAGACAGTTCACTGCTTCTTCAACACAACGGTCAAAGTCGGGAGAATTTCCATCACGGCACTTCCGGCTATCCTGAGGGTTTCAGCCAAGGTATAACATCTGCCACTATGCCTCTAGACATGGCACTACCACCAGCACCGTCTAGTGCGCCCGCTAAAAAGAAACAAGCAAGGAGTGTAGAGAACTTGAAAGAAAACTATGATGATCTTGGCGCTTTTGATCTGTTCCGAGCTGCGTCAGATGGAGAGATTAATCAATCTTCATCCCCCTCTCCTCGTTACCAAAAGGAAGAGAACTACTTCCAATTCAAGCAAAATACACAACAAGAAGCACCTTCAACATCACACCCACACAAAGAGCTAAAGCAGCTGCCACCACCTCCAGTGAGCAATGGCGCAAGGAGTGAGAACAGCCGTCGAGGAGGGACCAGTATTACTATGATGCACTGTGACTACCACAGCATCTACCCTGAAGAGAAGAGTACTAATTCCATTCAGTCTGCCCAGAGCAGCGCTAGCAGCACGCAGAGTGGTGTTAATAACACAACGAATAAGAGGGTGACAAGTATCACGATGATGCACTGTAACTACCACAGCATCTATCCAGAGGAGGGCACCACTGCAGCTGGTCAGGATCAGTCACCAATTTCCCCCATCCAAGGCAGGAGTGTATCATCGACCACTGATCCTGCTGTAGCTAGCTACGATAGAAACAGTAGTGACCAGCAATACACGCCTAGGAGAAGGTCAGATACCACTGGTGGTACACCGTACGATCTTCAATCAAAGCGAAATTACCATGATGATTTGTCTGATATTTCACCGAGAAGGCATTCAGTTACGGCTAGCGATCGTGGCTACTATCGCAATAAGAGCAACAGTTCAGTGGGCAGCGCTGCTAGTGGGACTCCTTCCTCCTCCTCCTCACCCATGGGGTCAAAGGTCATAGTTGGGAGGCCGAGAAAGTCCTCAGACGCTACTAATTTGTTGTTTAGTGCAAGTCTTGGATTCTCAAACTTGTTAAAGGCTGGATCATCTAGGGACAGATTGCAGTGTAACAGTGAAAATGTTGCTGAAATGTGATTGTCTTAATAGTTAACATTTTTGACTATATATACATGTATATCATAACCTGCTATATCAATGCAAAAATTAATTATAGTGGAAATATACAATAGTCATGTCAAGGAGCTCATTACACTAGTACTATAATTATACACCATAACTGCATTCATAAGTCTTGGTACTGTTGGCTCACTAATAATAGTATTAATCATTCACCTCTTAATCTGCATGAAAGAAAGCATCAGCTAATGATTATGGCAGTGGTCGTCAGACAAAGCTAGGCCATTATAGTTGTGCTATAGTAAGCATAATAATTATATTTTTGACTGTGACGACCACTACCATAATTAATATTATGTAATTAATTTTGAGGCATACATTGTTATTATAATATTATGGTATCAATTTGCATCCTATATCCTATAGCTAGGTGATCATGCATGACACCCCACTTCACCATCATGCTTTGAATAAGCAGCCGTGATTTGCACAGATGAATTAGGAAAAACTTGTTATTATACCGTATTTTCTCGTTATTAGGCGCATCTCGCTTATAAGCGCATATCATTTTCCTGACCTATTAAAAGTACTCGTTGTTAGGCGCATTTTGCGTGTAAGCATAGATTATATATCACCCGGGTGATAATCTATGGTATAAGCGCCTATGTGACCCTTGACCTCGATATCTGCATGCCGTTTCATGTTACTAGAAATCACGATGGCTACAGTACTATCGATTCTCAGGTACTACGAGCTATGACATCACTTAGTATGAGCGCCATTTCGAGCTGGGCGGAATGCAGCAACACGAATGATTGCATTGCATTGCGCGATTGATCGATTGGCCACGCCCCTAAGTGATACCGCGAACGCGCATGCGTTCTTGGATGCAGCTATTCTTTGTTAGGCGCATCTCTATGCATACATCTCGCTATTAGGCGCACTTCGCTATTAAGCGCAGGTTTTCTTCCTGTGGAGATCTAAGTGCATGCGCTTAATAGCGGGAAAATACGGTATTGCAAGTACATACATTAAAATAATATTCACATATCAACAAAACAGGAAATGTAATGTCATAAAGTGCAAAAAAAGAAAAAATCAATCACGATCAATACAAACAAGACAACATTAATTTTTTTATTGTCTCTATTAGTCTCTACTGTAATATCAGTGTCGTTTTCTAATTTCAGATTTCTCAGACTTTAAACACTGCAAATTAAATGCATACATCACATTCCTGTAAATCATCGGTTGCCATAATTATGTGCTGAAATGTACATAGATATGACAATTTTGTGTACTTAACTATGCTGGTGCTTGGAGGGTGGCTGGCCAGCAATGGTAGACCACATTGCGTACAAGGAACAATCCAAACCCCCCCCCCCCCCCCCCCCCCCCAAAGTTAATATCCGAATGCAACCAAAATTGTTGGTCAGAATACTAACACTTGGATTGGTTTACCACCAATGTATAATAGTCTGGGGTAGTTTGAACTTTTAGAATGGATTGGGACTCCCAGGTACAGCATGTACACATACAGTCCACAACCAGCCACAAAAATGCGGAAGTTATCCTAATTCCGAGCGAAGCGAGGTCTCTACTTGGACTCGAGAGTCGTTTTGTATGGCTTCTGGGCGTATCTTTCGCGTGCGTCTAAATTTTCTTTCTTACTCTCTTCGGCGACTCAGGCCATGTCGCCATGTGCTACTGAGTCAAAAGCTGTGGCCTCCCTCAAGATGGTCATGCAAGGCCTACAAAATCTACCATTCTACTGGACTGTGCTTACCGGGCAAATCAATGTTCGCGCGGCCAAAAACGATCGCATCTTCTTGGCCCAAAGTTGTTTGTCCTGTCGCTGATGGTAAAGATGTTGCTAGCTGTGGCCTGTCAATTGGTCTACTCTTGGCTTCATTCTTCCAAGACTGACGACATAATGGAGTTCCTTTTGTTGCTAATAGCTACTTCAGTGTAGACAAAAGAAACCACTCCCTTGTCCCATGATCTACATGTGCAGCACAAACTTAATTTACGGGGCTAGGGCCACATAAAGGCGAGGAACTCTAAAATAATACAAATTCATCATGCATATACAGGAAGTTCAATACAGGATATTGGCATAGTGGCTCGCTGAGCAAGGACTGCTACACCAAGTATAACTCTAGTTACCGATAATTAATTGTCAACAAGCTGAGCATGCAGCTGTAGACAGCAGCACAGTTAGCTAGCTATAGCTACAGTCAGTGGGGGTAGTAGCTACTGAATTGAGAGCCAGCGGTGAAGGTTCTACGTCGTTGACATCGTTATAATTTTAAGAAGAAACTAAGAAACACAGAAAAAAATTACAAGGTGCTTGACAATGAACTAGCCGTACACTGCCAGAGGCAAAGAAGCAGGTGCCACTGACAAAGATACAAAGATTTCTGCTAGCGCTCGAAAAAAAGTGCTCTTTCACTCGCAGTCGGCTATTTGGAATGTGCTACTACACCAGATACTAGCTAGTGAGAAATTAAATGAGACAGTGTACACTACTTGTGTGCGGCTAGGTCAACGTTCAAAATTCGACATAGCCACTACAAAATGGCGGTGGTGCAAGCGGGAGAATAAAAGAAGCTATGGCAGCTCTCGGGAAGATGCAGGCCACTCACCGAGCTCTACGCTTGTAGTGCGTCACCGACTGATGTCAGTGAGTAGATGAGAGAGACAGCGTAGTGTACTTGTGCGTAGCTAGGTCAAGAAATGTTCTACTGTACATGAAAACAACAGTTGTGGACTTACATTAACTTTATGCCTTTCTCTTTAGCAGCTTCTCTAAGAACTCTTCTTACTTCATCGGTAATGGCGGAGTTGTTGTAGAGGCTGTGGGTGGAAGGAGAGGCCGACCGCCATGACACACTAACTCACCTAGCTAGTCTAGTAAGTAGACAACATTATTGTAGCTAGGTCAACTTACTACAACTCCTTAAGATTAGCCATTGTCTTGATGGCGTCGGATAGGACCTTGGCTCCTTCATCGCCGATGGAGTTGGCACTGAGGCTGTGAGTGGAAGGAGAGAGGAAGACACTGACCGCCATGACACACTAACTCACCTAGCTAGTCTAGTCAGTAAGTAGACGACATTATTGTAGCTAGGTCAACTTACTACAACGTCTCAAGATTAGCCATTGTCTTGATGGGGTCGGACAGGGCCTTGGCTCCTTCATCGCCGATGGAGTTGCCATGGAGGCTGTGAGTGGAAGGAGAGAGGAAGATACCGACCGCCATGACATACTAACTCACCTAGCTAGTCTAGTAGGTAGACAACATTATTGTAGCTACTCTCTAGCTGTTAATTATAATAAGTAGGTAACTAGCATTAAGTCTAGGTGTTTATTAATATTGTTATAGTTAATAAGAAACAATTTAGAGGAATTTTAATCTTATCACCATGGCAACAGTAACTAGAGCTCTTTAGATCATAGCTGTAATAAATACTGCAATTTGATTGGCTACTGACAGGTATCTATATCTCATAGTCACCTACAAGCTTCTCATAGTCACCTACAAGATTTTCATAGTCACCTACAAGTTTTACCCTCTGGCTCTTAGCAATACAAAACTATATGATCTAAACTTGTTAGACACTGTTTAGTCGGTTTCTATGTGATTTAGAAGACCTCAGGGCTCTCATAGAACCCTTGCTTCGCTCGGGATTCTAGCTATACAGAGTCCTTCGGTCTTCTAAATCACATAGAAACCTCCTAAACAGTGTCTAACTAATATGTAGAGCACATATCCCACGCGCACATTGTGCAATCTATAGAATTGCTTTTGTGTGCATGGCTATAATTTTGTGAACTTCAGAAAATTAATGGAAGTGCAGTTTAATTGTATGTCTAAGCTACCAGAGGTCCCGGTGACAAAAAGCACTCTCTCTGCACCAGATCTAGACTACTAGATGTGAACCGATACTTCCAATATTTTATTGTAATAGTATAGCCATAGGGCTGCAGATTTCAGCTCTGTCAGCGGATGGGGATGGACTATAGATTTCACGAGCATTATTAATTTCGATGATCTTTACCAGTCATATTCTTGGCTACTTAGTTGTGCGCATGAGCAGAAAACACAATGGGCATGCATTATGCATTGAGTAGGCAGTGTTGATAGGCGTGGCTACGTTAGTCAACAAAAAGGCACTATTTGTGACGCCCGTGGACCATATCCATCGATTTGAAGCACACTGAAGCTAGTTTTTCACCGAATTCGATTGATTCATTGTGCTTACGAGTCGCTTAGATGCCTACATCTCGAGATATGGCGATTTTTGTACTCACGACAACGACGATAACAACAACAACGACAATGACACAACCGATTACTTTACCCCTTGCGCATGCGCACGGGGTAATAAATAATAGTGAGTGGGCAATAATTACGCAAGATACTAGGTACAAGTTATGATAAAGTTCGATGCTGTCATGGCAACCACATTAATTACCGGATGTTATTAAAGTTAATTAACGCCGATAGGCAGCAGCCGTATTTAGCCAAAGGCTATCTAGCTGTTACCTTTTAGTCTCGCACAGCCAGACTCTTACACCTCGGGAGGGGGAGGGAGAGAGTCTGGTAAAGTGCTATACATCGAGTTATTCCAGCGCCTCGTACGAGGCGCGACCAATCAGATTGCATCTTTAGTTTGAGGTGGCATAGCGTAAAGTACCAATTATCGGCACCTAAATTTGCCCCGCGCATAACTTACCAGCAGAACAACCTATGATGATGGTTCTTGCACCAAAAGGTAGGTTTTTAACTCAATATACTATACCGCAAATCCAAGGCTATAGATACAGTTCTTCGCGAAACTATGGGCAGCACAGCCAAGGTATCAAAAAATCAGATATCGGCACCCCGTACGTATTATCGGCACCCCATAGTACTGCCTATACTCAATTATCGGTACCAGCAAGCTTTCGTGTATCTTGACACTTACCACTTACTTGGAAAATTCTGAAAAAAATTCCACAGGTTCCTTTCAATGTGCTCCACTAACAGTAGCGTTTAAAGAGAGTGAATCTTTCCATTCGCTACGTAATAGCTAAAATTACATCCAAAAATACACAAAATTTTCTCTTAGATATGATCGGCGTTAGTCTGACACTTTGTAGGCTAAACTCTAGCTTCTGGCAATAGCCTGAAGCTATAGAACTCATAAATAGTAACTTCAAGACTCAGTGGAGACTACCAGACAACAAAATAGCAAAAAAACTCGATCCCAAAATTCGGCTAGCAAACTGGGGGTCGAAGGTCACTTTCTTGGGCTCTATGGGTCCGTTGCCACGCCTACATAACGGCTGTTGGCCTTAAAACGTCCTGTTTACTTCCCTTCCAGAGATAGCGCGAGTTTTTGTTCCAGGACCGTAAACGGGTCTGTAATTTCCCGTAAAATTTGCCGTAAACGCGGGTGCCGATAATTGATACATGCCGATAATCGGTCGTTTACGCTATCTGATTGTGAACGGAAAATAAACGCGCGCACGCAATAGTATCTCGTCCGTTCACAGTCGGATACGCCACCACAAACTATGTAATGCCATAAAGATGGTTGCGTCTCGTACCAGGCGCTGGGACAACTTGATGTATAGCACTTTACCAGACTCTCTCCCTCCCCCTCCCGAGGTGTAAGAGTCTGGCTGCGCGAGACTAGTTGCCTTTGGCTATGGCGGTTTCAAAAAGAAGCCCGAAGCTATTCAATTTGGCAGAGCTGGTTTGTAGGATACTTTTAAAATTTAAGGTACCATTAAATTGCGTGGGCGTGAGGTGGGGGATATGACACCTAAACCACATCAAAGTCATTAGTGAGGTGCATGTTGTGTAACCACGCTCTTTTAATTGCACAGGTCTCAGGGGTGTGGCTGCTAGAGCCGGAAGTGTTCATTTAATATCCTCCATGGACCGGAAGCCGAGCCGGAAGGGAGGGGCCAGGCCACGCCCAAAACAGCCCCACCCTGTTCCCCAAGGACCACCATTCTCAATCAAGTGCCTACTAACCACCGGATGTCCACCGGAAGTCCACAATCAATCCCAATTAAAACACACAGCTTCCTCAAGGCCAAAACACACACAAACACTTGGAGGCCGTTCTGCCACACCGCCCACGCAAGAGCTCACCTCATTTCCTGTGTGGGCGGAGTAACAACACGTCATCGCAACCACATCCGCTTCAAACCATCGTCAGCTTCCGTCCAGCCGTACGGTCCCCTCCATCGCACCGGCGTACAGTGCCTCATTAACAGACATGGCCTCACCTTTGACCTCCTGCCACGCCCCCAAAGCCTCCTCGCGGGGTTTAAAGGTCACCACCGCTTCCGGGACACGCCCACCTATCGCCGAGGCCAAGTCCCAGGCGCCGATATCCAAGCACTGGCCCGTGAAGCCACGCCCAATCGGAAGCAATAAAACCTGCATTAACGCACACGCACACACTCCACACAGTGCCAGGAACACGCCCACATGCTTAATTAGGCCAAATAAGGCTTTTTTTTTTTTTTTTTTTTTTTTCAAGGCGACCTGAACACTAAGCAGAAAAAAAATTGTCCTAAAACCACCATATAATCGAGCTGGGTGCATAGTGGAACCATACAATGCAAGCAGGCAGCCTAAATTTCAATTTTGTCAAAAGGTTGGTAAAGGTCGTCACGTTTATGTGCGCGCGTGGCCCCGCCCCTCACGTAGCGCGTGGGCGGAAACATTGCAAACGCATGGCTTCCCTGTACAAACATATGGGGAAACTTCAAAGGGCCATAACTTTGATTCTAAGGCGTGAATCAAAATTCCTGAAGGTCAAATCTCTGCATTCGATCCATTCTGCGCGCCGGTGCAAAAATTATGTCCCCAAGTGCTCCCAGTTCCCCCCTAAATTAATTAATTAAAAATCTTTTTTTTTTTTCTACTTAGTGTTTAATTTGTCGTTGCGGTTAATAGTTAAGGAAGAATGCTTTGATCTTGCTTTGAAGTGGGCAATTACCGGTGTTTTCTTCAGGGGCCACTTCCGGTCGCTAATTACACGCGCATAATCATCCCTGGCCGATTCTGGACACGCCCACCTTCGACTAAAAGCACTCGTATGGCCTCTTCGGCCACGCCCCTTCACGATTCGCTAATTGAATTAGCCAATCCTGACGCTCACGCCCACGCACTTTAATGCTACCTTAAAACGCTTGTTCATCTGCTTGCTTTTAGTCTCAATACCAGACCGCTCCCAATGCAGCGTTCAGTTTTTTTCAGGATGAACGCGCGAAAAGAACTAAACGCTGCGATGGGAGCAGTCTGGCTTGCGGGTTGCGAGACTAGCTTGCTTTGGAAGGCAGGCTACTTGCTGTCAACGTGTTATCAGTATGACGCCACTCTCACGAAGGTTTATACGTATACGTATGTACGGTGTTAATAGGCAGTTTTTACAGTAGGCTCTGAAGGTGACAAGCCTAAGGCTGTTTCAGTAAAACTGCGAGTGATGAATTGCACTAGCCTGTGAACTAAAGGTGCCCAAGTGAGATATTTGTGACTATTCAACAGCTAAAAGAACGGTACTTGTCAAACAAGAATAGATTCGTGCCCAAAAATTACAACTTAGCAAAATAACTAAGCATTTATAATACACGCACCATTTTCTTTTAATATTCGTCGAGCCTCTCAGTTCAGTACAGTGTTACGTCTATCACGACACAGAATTTCAGCTGCACCAAGCACTTTCGCTTTTTACTTGCAAAATAAAAACACTGCCAGTAAACGTGCAGCTGCCAGAAATGAAACTTCCCACCGTACCGTGTACATTACATCAAATTTGATTGGCCAATACCAGCTAGCCCCACCCAACTATGCACATGCGCTATGCACGAGCTCGAGCAATGCCTGGCGAGCTACACCCTCCGCGCGAGCGCATAGAGAGTCTAGTACACCAGATCTAACCTACTAGCGCCAAATTCACGTACTCAAGATATTCAAGGTCATATTTTTTATCCTTCCTGAATAAAGCCTTGCACCCATCAGCACCCATGAAACAGTTTACTAGGTGCACGTTGAATTGTCTACAATGGGTGAGAAAGTAGCCCACAGACAGACAATCTGCTGGACTGAGGCTGATATACTCTAGACCTCTCAGCTCCCCTTTGAGTTCCTTGGCTACCAGCTGACACAGAGTCTCATCTTGAGCTTCAAAGAGACAGTGTAGCAATGAGAGAAGAAGCGGTTGGGATTTGTGGCCCAAGCTGGAGCCACCTGAATTCAGATCAGAGTTGGTACCAGAATGAGGTGTTAATTCTGTTAATTCACTGTCTTGCATACACTTTTGTACAACTAAAGTAACGATTTTATCCATTCCTTGTGCTTTAAGTTTAGTTTTGGCGGCATAAAACTGGAACACAGCGCTAAAGCGAGCCCGACCAAAGAGTTCCTTGAATTGTGCCACCTGCTCACTCGGATCCATCTTGGTAGCCATGTGAATGGCCGCCAACAGTTCCTGTATGGAGAGATGGAGGAAGTTGTAGGAGTGTGATGGCATTCCACTAGCAAAGCTTTCTACTCCCTGAAGTAAACCAAGAGTGTTGAAACTGCGCTCAAGGTCAAAGGTTATGTGGTCTTCTATCACTCCCTTGTATGCTATCTCACAAATACATTGAAACTGACTCTGAATAGCAGTTGGAAGCTTATCCAGTGATTTTAGTCCAGGTATTTCACATTGCTCATTCTTTTTCAGATGCCGAAATATGCAGTTACGGATAAGTGCAGAGAAAATGTCAAATTGAGTATGTGGAAGTACACCATCACACTTGAAAAGGTGGACCAGGATGCTTGCATTCAAAGGCAAGTAGCAGCTGCCTTCTACAACTGGGTTTTCTTTGATTCTTTGTTGTAGTTCCTTGACCTTGCCATGATCATCTCCCAGGCATCCAGTAAAATACTTCTGCAGTTCAGCTTTTGTGAACCCCAAGATTTCAATTCGAGTTTCAACAAGCTCATGAAGTTTCATTGATGAGATGGGGCGAGATGTGATGACTACAGAGCTTTTGTGTAGCTTTTTGCAGTGTAGTATGTTTCTGATGATAGAACAGCCTGGTGCATTCTCTGGTAGCTCGTCCCAGCCATCAAAAATGAAAAGAGTACCTTCTCCATCACAAGTGGTTATCTCCTTCTCTGCATTTTGTCCCATTGTGCCGTCTCGTTTTGGTAACAAATCAGCTATGCTCTTGGCATTTTGAACTACTTCTTCACGCAGTTTCACCAGTATGACTTGACTGTATTCTTTCAATAATCGATCAGCTACCCACTCATGGCAAATGTGCAGAGAGAGGGTACTTTTTCCACATCCTGGGGCTCCTTCAATCAATATTTTCATTTGTTCAGTTTCCCCACATCCTGGAGCTCCTTCTTTCTTTTGTTCAGCTTTTTCACAGATTTGTTCAAGTGTAATGGGAACCTTCCTTTGTAGAATATCATCTATCTTTCCCGTAATAGTCTCACGTATGAAATGATCATCAATACTTCTTCGCTGCACTTGTTCCGGCTTGATCATTGCCAAATTAAACACTTTATTAGTTACTGAAGGAGGCCAGTGGTCATCGCCACTGTAGCTAGCTTGAGTCTTGGCTTTGTAGAGTGATTTCAAGTATGCAGTAAACTCTTTTAACTTGTTATCTGTGACTTCTGAATCAGTCTTTCTGTCATCAACTACAGTTATAAGAGCATGCAGGTATTAAATGGGCAGAAATTTCATCTTGCTAGTGCTAGTATATTGATTATAATATCTATGTGAAAGTATAGCTGAGCTATTAACACACAGCACTATGCATGCCACAGATAATATATATTATCATGGACTCTATAATACTTTGGTAGCAGTTACCATAGCAACATAATCTTCAACCCCAAATTGTGGGATAGTTAGAGGTGATAGAGGGTCATTAGTATGTTAATGGGTCAGTAGTGACTGCTACCAAAATAGTTAGATGTTGGTTTCACAATTCTACTCGCGGCTTCGCTGCTTCGTAGAATAATATATGAAACCAACATCTAATAATATAGCTCATAATAATAGCTTGCTTGCATAATAATTACCTGTTGCACTTGAGACAAGCTTAGATCGAAGAGCTGCTCTGATGGTTTCTTTAGTTGGTCTTGGACTGTTTCTGAGCCAGTGCTTAATCATTTCTTGAAGGCAGTCATTAGCTAATCTGTAGTCTTTCTCAATTGTATCAAGTGTACCAGTGTCCACACGCAACTCGATACCTATTGATTTCCATCTGGCACGATAGTCCCACATCTCATCAAGCACTTCTTTTATATTGCTAATATTCAGGATATCTGTATACAAGAGTTGTAGAAACAGTTTATAGACACATCTCATCATGCACATACCCTCTATACATTTTTCCAAGTCACACGTTTAAAAACCGTATGGATGCACCTACGTCTAATCATTTCTACAACTCTTGTTCCATGATGCTGGGATACCATGACTGGAGAAGCAGCATGCTGATTGCTTCCTTGGCCAACTGTACAGGCTGCTTGATTCCCCTCTATTTACAAACATGTCATTGACACTAATCCAGGGGTTAAAAAGTGGGGTTGCAATTGGGTATATAGCACTTTAATGATTACATGGTATTATAAGCCAGATTATGCCTGATGCCCATTACTGTATTGCATGAAGGTACACACTTCATAATATTATAATAATGCACTACACTGTAAAAACTTAGGTGGGTAGTGTCCACCATTTTGCTTCCCCTATCACACCAATTGCCCATTTGGCGTGCCGTGGGAGACAAAGTGGTGGGATCTACCCACCTTTGTTTTTACAGTGTATAGTAGTATACTACCTGCTGGATGATTCAATGCAATTTGTTTGGCCAGTTCCTGGTTGCCTCCACCACTCTTGCTGTTGACAGCTTCCACCAGCATCCGCCATGTGGGTGGACCATGTTTCTTCTCGTCATACTTTTGATTAAGCCACAGGAGCAATACATCTTCGAGAGCATCAGATTCACTGGGATGCTCATCACGAATCTTTCGCAAGTCTGCTATTTTCAAATTCAGTGATCGACCAAGGTTGTAGTATCTTGATTCTAAGGGCTGTATCTCCTCGATGATTTTGGACAGATCACCCTCATCTAGTATGAGCAAATTAGTTCATCAAGATCATGAGGCTGATGTGTATTAGAACTTACTCAATTCAGTTGTATCAATGGCATCAAAATTAATATCTATAAATGAACATTAACACATTATGCATGATAGATTTGTTGTATCATCAAGCACATGGTAGTAGTAATCAATATACCTCCAACAGGTCCAGGGTTCTCCTCTATATCTCCAGATATCAGCAGTAGAGATAAGATGACAGAAGCAGCTACTGATAACGCAACATCCAGCACCGCTTTTGCCACTGCCAACACCCATGTCCCCTGGAGCTTGGTCATAATCACAACTTCTACTTTAGTATCAACATAATGCAGCTTCTCCACCAGGTCCTGCTTATTGGCCAGGGCTCTCCATAAAACACTCAGTGATATCAGACAGTCCACTGTCTGTATGACTGAATGCATAATCAGAATAATGTGCATGAAGATTTATAATAATATTATAATATTATGTACAAAATTATATTATGCACATAATAATTATTACACACTCAATACTGAGCACTCCCTATAGCTACCTGAGATGATCAGCCAGTGGACTGGATGCATTGATGGATTAATCATTTTCAGGATCAGAAAGATCGAGCAATAAACAAAGCAAGTTCTGAAGGAGAGGCTCTCTGATAAATCACCACCAACACCAGATTTTGATCTTCTGATGGCCATGGATAATAATTGGTAGACCAGAGCAGAAGTAATCTGAAGGATCAGGGTGAGAACCAAGCCAAGATTCATTCTTTCAGGGACAGTACCACCTTTGGAAAAATCTGCAAGAAAATTAATGCATGAGCCATGCACTGAACCGACTGTAAGGCAGATATTATATGGCAATTGTGTTGACCATGCATTCCACTCACTCAATAGTGGGAGATGACGTCCCCTTGCTACTAAAGTGCGTAGCCCAAGATTGACTCCAATTGACATTATCAACAGAAAGAGTGTTGCTACTCCTTGACTCAGCGTCAAACCTCTGTGAGTCTTTCCTCTAAATGGTGACCTCATCTTGAATGGGCGGCCCAGGGCACACCATGAAGACCCAATGTGGGCTCTCCACTCTCCAATGCTCCAATATGGCATTTCTGTCACAGCAAACCTAGAATTAATCACCAGTCATAATGATAAAACAATCTGATGGCACCATCAGATCTAGACTTGGCCCAGTTATACTATAAACCACCACCCCCCCCCCCCCACCCCAATTGTACTGATTAATCTTGTTATGATCCATCACATTAATTTTATCAGAACCTAGCTTTGGCACAAACTTATGCTGCATGGGAAACTCTATGAGCATGCTATACTGGTAAAATGTGAAAGCATGTGTGGGCGCTCAGAGTAGAATTGGAACATTGCATTAGCTTGGTTATTTTTTGAAAAAAGCGCCTAAAGTTTTCATATATCTAGCTACCAAAGGGTTAATGATCTTGCCCTCAACTTTTGCATGTCCACCTTAGATGCATGTAGAATGTTTATAGTGGTATAGTTGTCACGGTAACGGGATCACGTGACCGACCACATGACTTGATGTTGTGTAATGGCATGGGGTCAAGTACTGCTCAGTGGAGAACCAATCCTCTATGTACCTCTAAGGTGAGATGAAAGTGCTAACTATTGTGTGTAAGCTATAACAGGTTCTTATATCTTCACATTTGGACTTTGTAGCCCAATTTTCCTGTAAATTGTAGCTGCTGAATTGCCAATGCTCACTCAGACCCTGTGCATGCCTTGAAGGTCAAGCTGAATACCCTACACCCTAGAAAGAGGCTAAACGAGTCATTTAAGGATGCACATGAAGATATTTCAATGAAAGAAATCACTGAATACTGTTTAGAGTGCTTTAAATAGGTTACTTGCTTGTAGTATATGTGACTATGCAATATTTATGTATATCGTGTATGATAAATGTGAATAATCAGCCTGTCATTGGGTAGGGGTACAACATATTGACTCAAACATCTACCAGAAAATTTCTACCCCATATTGGTATAAATCTTTGTAGAAAACTTACTATTGACCAAGTTAATGCAATGTTCCAATTCTACTCTGAGTGCCCACATGTTGAAGTATAAAATGAGAAAGAAGACCCAGTGCCATATCCCACCCGTCCACCACTCGGACTTCTTGCAAATCAAACTGAGTCAGTTCTCTGTATGACAACACCGAAAAAAAACAACATTTGTCCATCCCTTCACTGTTACTTAGCCTCAGATCGCTCAATCTATACGACTCACCTCCATTTTAGCTTCAAGCTTGGCCATAATTATGCCTAGATCTCAAGATCTGGCAATTTTTGTCCACAATAATAATGCATGGCAATGACAGGATTGTCGATTTGATTACTGTACTGCTTGCGCATGCGCACACACACAGGATAACAACAACATGTACATCAATAAAATAAAATGCATACATGGTTAGATATTATACTACACAGGTCATGCATACATAGCTATACATACTTTATTCATGCATGCATGAATGTAGTTCACATAATCATTTGTTGGTAGTTGCTTAGCAACCTAAGTTTTTATAGGCAATTTGCCGGCTATGCATGGGAAGGGGTTGGGTCATCATAAAGTAGGCCAATGATGAACAGAGGTCAACTACCAACAAAATAGTTATCTGCCAGTAATTGGGGTGCATTCGACCATGCATCTCATGCACCCCAATTAGCTACTGGCAGATAATTATTATGTGTGACAGTTCACACCCCATATAGCTAAGTCTAATAAGGTCACACTAAGATAACGAGGACAGGGATAGCTGAAAAGTAGGAAAACATGATAATATTAATTACCTAGCGAAATTCAAATCAGACCATGGTTTGTAACTAATTATAGTAATAGCTGCTTCTGGACTATACTATGGGTATTGAGGATTTATACTATTTTTAGCCTATAGATATGAATTTTGCCAGGTACCTACTACACGCCCTCTTCTCCTTTAGGCCTAACAAGTTACACATGATCATGAATTACTAATCCAATAGTGGTGGCCGAAAATCACATAGCTACCATTGCATGAGTCAGTTGCATCATATTAAAATTAAATAATAAGATCCTAGTTAAAATATCAGAGTATTTTCACTACCTCTGGTAGCATGATATAAAATTATAGCTATCTAAGTTTGCTGGCAGTCTGTAATATAATATTACTATCACAGCTTATTACGACCGATGGTTTAATTATTATAATGTAACCTGCTAAGAGAAAAGGGACCACTTGGGATATTTTATAAAAATTGGGTTTTTGGCATGGATTGATAGCTCTATGTGTATTGAATCCAATGGTGCAAGTTTCATGAAAAAATATTGATCACCATCTGAGTTTTTATGCACTCAGGTCTATAGGTCGGAAATTGCACATTTTTAATTTAAATTTACATTAATTTGTATACGCTCGAGTAAATAATAACGCCCATAACTAGAGATATTAGTTTACATGTTACAAATCTATGAACATAGCATATCACTATGAAGCCAAAAATCTACATTTCTAATAGACTATTAAAAAAACCAGAAAAGTGAAAAATAATATTAATCTTCCACACATTTTAGCAATTATTAGAAAATGAAATTTTATCCCAAGTGGTCCCTTTTCTCATAGCGGGTCATATATTACCGTGGGTGATCGAGCTGTAGGAGGGAGACTACCCTCGGCGCGACACAAAATTGGCTAAATTATTTACCCAGCCCGGGATTCTTACCAATTGATTTGTATCGCCGGAGTTCAGTGCAATTCTCTGGCTATGATCGAGAAACACAATGATCGGTCTCTTCTGACACTATCGCTCGAGCTAAGAGGTGCGGCTGGGCCTATATAGTCGTCCGGGGCCCAGAGAGGGCGAAGCTCATTAATTCTCGTGAGGATGCGACATCCAGGAGGTGGGCGTGGCCAGTGGGCTGAGCATACTCTAGCTAGCTGTGGATGGAAAGGGAAGGATAGCTACATTTAGCGGCCATTGGTCCAGACCATGAGGTGGACTCTAGAATGGACGGGTGCTCATTTGAGCGATGTGTTGATGCATGAGGGTGGTACCAGGTCTGGTGGACGCACACACACACACACACCCTGTCTGGGTGGGGGATAGGGTGCACGAGTTCACAATGAAGGTAAGGAGTTATTTTATTTATTAGGAATGTAACCCTTTAACAATAGCTTAATAATCGCCAGCTTCTTTTTCTATGAATTGTATAGTGATTATCCATGTACCTATATTTTTATTTCCACACATACCCTCCCCTGGCTTAGCTTTTGGGTGCCATATACATGGACATTCATGCCAAGGGAGGAGGCATCCACTTCACAGTGGACTGTGTTCGCCAGGCTAGCGTTGACCAGCTCTACAGCTCTCTCTCTGAGCGACTCTCAGCCATGCTACGCTGTGGGACCACTCTGGTCGAGGCTAAGAGCAGATACGGGCCCAGGCTCGACTTTGATAATAAGTACAAGATGCTGGGACAGGGCTGATCAAAGAATTGTTATTGAATTTTTTGTAAGTAAATCTTTTGCTGATTTTATGCTTCACAGAGCAGCTGTGGAATTGCCTTAAGAGACTGGGGCTCTCATAAGACTCCAAGTGAGTAGGTAGCTACCACATAATTATGTTTTAATGGCAGTCATTTCAAGTACAGATTTGTGATTGAATGTTTAAGCATCCTTACGTTGGTCTCTTGGTAACGGGGGAACATGTTGGATGGCATCATTGTGTAGTTGGAGACAGAGAGAGAGAGAGTTGATCAGCTGACTACTGCATGTGTGCATGATGACCCCTTACCCACTCCTCTCTCTCTCCCTGCATGGAGTTCATGGTACCCAGGTGCCACAGTGCACGTCTCCCTGCTCCCAAACTTGCAATGAGATGCTCTCTTTCGCCTGCTCCACATCAACGGCCTGCTGGTTTCAGCCTCAGGAGGCCAGGAGGAGGAGGAGGGGAAGATAGAGGTACAAAGCAGGGTTGCATACAGAGGGGGGGGGGGGGGGCGCACTGGGATCTCCCCCCCCCCCCCCCCCCCCCCCAGAATTCCATAATAATAATTATACATCTAATATATACAGCACAAGTAATATGATGACATACACAAGCAAAAAGAAATCGTTTGTTATCACAGCATTATTGTGTGATTTATTTACTAGTATATTATATGCATGGCAGCGGCGCATATACACACGTAAGTCTTCCGTGAGATCGCCCCCCCCCCCCCCCCCAGAAAAAAATCCTGTATGCAACCCTGCAAAGGTACAAATATTACAAATTGAAGGGTGAAATTGAAGTAGAGATGGGAGGTCAAAGAAGTATGCATACAAGAGTATATAGTAGGGATAATAAGGTCTGTACATGTGATACTGCTAATGGCATTTCGGTAATTTTGAACTTAAGCATGAAAAGCAAAATTTTACTACACATTATTTTTTACTTTTTGTAGGATGTTCATTGTGATCCTGGACGACTTGTCCAAGGTTGCCATACCCGATGTTCTGGCAGAACTGCTGACCTGCCTCACGTACAGGGGGGCGGAGCATCCACTGTGGATCAGCGACGTGTTCAGTCGGGACAGGGGATCGCTGCTCTACCCGTGTGGACACTACTACCTACAGCCACACTGCTACTTCATCACAACTCAGAGGACTCATTCAAGGTAACACAAAATTTTAATTAGATCATAAACGATCAGAAAATTTTAACATTTTTTTTTCCATTTTCAGAGGCAGTACGGAGCTGGTCTCAATCGACCATTTTCCCCACATCACCCTGGACTACCACTCAGAGCCAAGCGTCGGTGTTCTAAGGAGACAGCTCACGGCTAAACTCATCCACTGCAGCCTCGGAGACCTTCCTTACAACGCCTCCTTCCTCCCTCGACTTCTTCTCTGGTCCGTCGACGTCTGGCTACTCTACAATCACCTCCTGCTTAGCCTAGACCTCCCGGAGCTGACATGTGGAATCAAAAATTTCTTACAGTGTCCGCTCGAATCGAAAGACCCTGGAGTTATAGTGGACTGGATCTGTTCTCTGTGGAACTTTCATCTTGCTCCCTCGGTCGAAACAATGCTTCAGTCCGACCCTCGGTTGTCGATCGATATTGTGAGCCCGCAGTTTAACGGGACTGTTAAGTCGAATCAGCAGAAGGCGGAGCAGCACCGCTACAAAGCGCTGATGCAGCTGTTTTTGGCATGCACTAGACTGGTGTTCTTGCCAACCTGTCCGCTCCAGCTGGAAATGAGAGTGAAGGTGATGGAGCAGCTGTCTTCGAGGCTGGAAGGGCTGTTGAGCACAAATGGAGGAGGTGAAAGCAGCGAGAAAGTAGATCTACTGAGCAATGGTAAGTGTCAGCTACATGAATTATTTTAGAGAAGTAGTGTTTCTAAGTTATACTTTCCCCCACTTTCTCTCTCTCTCCAGCAGCTGGTTCTGGGACTCCTCCCCTTCCTCCACACGTAACGAACAGGGTCACCCCTCCTACTTCTGGCAAGTCATCCCAAGACCGTCGAGGATCCGGCTCCCTCCCATCGACAAAGCCACACCCTCCATCCTCCTCCGCTACCAAAGCTGACAACATGGTCTCCTACGAGGACATGATACGCAACTCTCCTCGAAACACGCCAAAAATGCCTCGAAACAGACCCCCACCTCTACCGCAAAAGACACAATCGGCCGACGCCATTGAAGTAGTCAAGAAGCTACAGGCACTGACTGCTCCTTCTCCTAACTCCTCGCCCGTCACGCCTGCAGCTGCCACTGCTACTTCTAGTGTGGTGGTGAGTGGTAGAAAGCCACCGACTCCAACTCACACAGCCGCGCTGAGTGCAAAGAAGAAGAGAGCACCTCGGTCTTTATCGACGGGGGAGAGAAGTCCTAGGATCATGGAGGGAGTCAAACTGAGAGAAAGTAAGAAGTGGATTTTGTCTAGTACAGTCAGAGCTGGGAAATGAATGCGAAAATGTACGGTATTACTTTAGTAGTCAAGCTTAGTACACATCACCCTAGTATCAGAAAGCAAGTGAGAAAATTATCTTTTAGGACATCAATCTGATACCCTCCCTTCCAACTTCCGTGTTGATTTTTGCTGACTTAATATTAAAATTTAATGTCACTTTCCTTTACTTCAGAGTCAGATCCTAGTCGAAGCAAGACACTGCACAAACTGAGATCAAAGACAATTGCTCTATTTTCAAAAGATGGTGGATACTCTACTCTACCAAAGTAAGCCTTTCTAGCAGTCTGTAGAGAAGATTAAAAATTAATACGTTTTATTTTCTCTCTAGATTGTTTCGCAAAGGATCACGCGCTTCACTAGCGAGCCTCAGTGAAGAAGACTCCAAGAAACCATACGACGCTAAAGAGTCGCATCGCAAACGACCGAAATCCGAATCACAACAACTTAATGAGTTTTTTGACATGCTATCATCAGCCAGTTCGGATCGATACGAAGAGCAGCGCAGCCCCCCTCCTTCCTCTCCTCCCCCGGAGGATCTGGTAGGAGAGGGGGCGAGGCCAGGGGGCGAGGCCACGGATGGCGGGGATGACCTCGACGATATCTTTGACCTTGCAACCAATATGAACTCTGACCGCATCGAAGGACAAAGAAGTGCAGGCCCTTCTCCAATTAAACAAAATGGTGCAAGCAGCTCCAGCTCTCCCGAAAAATCGAAAAAGAAGAGAAAAGTGGCCAAATATTTCCTACCTACCGGTTCTCCGTTTTCACAGAGAAAAGACCGTACTAACAAGAATCGCGCAGCATCTTGTGCTAGCCCCACGAATTTTTCCATGCCCGATTTAACTGTAGGTAGCGTTGGATCTCCAGGTACACCCAGTGCTGTATCCAGAGGTGGTGGTGGTAGTGGCTACTTTGGCTCTCACTCGACTTCCACCACGCCGAATCGCATCAGAGCAAGAATTTCATCAGAAGTGTACACACACGGTCGCTATAGCCACCCTAGGGGGCATGGCTACCATCACTATCCCGACCCCCATCATCACGAAATTCATCATCATCACCATCATCAGCCGCTCACTCAGTCAGCCAGCGAAGGAACTCGTCGAATGAGAAGCAACTCTCTGTCTTCAGAATCCCGCCACACGGTGAGCAGCGGAGTAGGGGGGTATTCACCATCAGCCCTAGCAAGCCACTTCATACAGACACCCAATAACAGCCGAACACTACCATATCATCACCATGACTCTATAGCTAGTAGCACAGCATCGTATGCTACAGACCCCATTGCACGAAGACTGCTAGGCCACGGTCGATCGTACGAACAGTCCATACCCTCTCCCTTGGCGATTTCAGTGCCGAGTGTGAACCACACTGCCACCCCTACCAGTCCCCTAGCCACAACGGCGTATAGTAGTAGCTACCAAGACAACTTCTACACTGAGAGCGAGGCTAGCCCTTATACCTCCTCCCATCAGCACACGCAGAGTAGCTGCAGCAGTAACACAATGAATACGGCCAGCTATCAAGAGCTCAACGGTAGCCCGTACATCTCCCACCAACACACGCAGAGTGATAGCACAACACACACTGCTGATGTGGTGGCGGATAGTTCACTACTTTTTCAACACAACGGTCAAAGTCGGGAGAATTTTCATCATGGCACTTCCGGCTATCCTGAGGGTTTCAGCCAAGGTATAACCTCTGCCACTATGCCTCTAGATATGGCACCACCATCAGCACCATCTAGTGTGCCTGCTAAGAAGAAACGACAAGCCAGAAGTGTGGAGAATTTGAAAGAAAATGATGACGATCTTGGCGCTTTTGACCTGTTCCGAGCTGCATCAGACGGAGAGATTAATCAATCTTCATCCCCCTCTCCTCGTTACCAGAAGGAAGAGAACTACTTTCAATTCAAGCAAACTACTCAACAGCAAGCACCTTCAACATCACACCCACATGAAGAGACAAAGCAGCTGCCACCACCTCCAGTGAGCAATGGCGCAAGGAGTGAGAGCAGCCGTCGAGGAGGGACCAGTATTACTATGATGCACTGTGACTACCACAGCATCTACCCTGAAGAGAAGAGTGCTAATTCCATTCAGTCCGTCCAGAGCGGCGCTAGCAGCATGCTGAGTAGTGTTAATAATACAACGAATAAGAGGGTGACAAGTATCACAATGATGCACTGTAACTACCACAGCATCTATCCAGAGGAGGAGGGCACCACTGCAGCTGGTCAGGATCAGTCACCACTTTCCCCCACCCAAGGCAGGAGTGTGTCATCAACCACAGATCCTGCTGTAGCTAGCTACGACAGAGACAGCAGTGACCAGCAATACACACCTAGGAGAAGGTCAGATACCACTGGTGGTGCACCGTATGATCTTCAATCGAAGAGAAATCGCCATGATGATTTGTCCGATATTTCACCAAGAAGGCATTCAGTTACGGCTAGCGATCGTGGCTACTATCGCAACAAGAGCAACAGTTCAGTGGGCAGTGCTGCTAGTGGGACTCCTTCCTCCTCCTCCTCACCCATGGGGTCAAAGATCGTAGCCGTGAGGCCGAGAAAGTCATCAGACGCTACTAATTTGTTGTTTAGTGCAAGTCTTGGGTTCTCAAACTTGTTGAAAGCTGGGTCATCTAGAGATAAATTGCAGTATAACAGTGAAAATATTGCTGAAATGTGATTATCTTAATCGTCTTGGTAGTTCTTATTATTAATCTTCTGACTATCATACGATGCTATAATTATCAATGCAAAAATTTAATAATAATTAATAACTGCATAAGTCTTGGTACTATTATAATATAATTATAATATATAGCTCACTAAAATAATTATTAATATTATTAGTCATCGTTCACCTCTTATTAAAATTAAACTGTATGAAAGAAATCGTCAGCACAAAGAATGGATAATAATTACATTTGTGAACGCCTGAAGTAAAAATGGAGTTTTAGGCACACCCCACATTTTGTGATTTTTTTGTTTGAATCTATCATACAACATCTCAAAACTTTCCTTGCAAAAAATTATGATCATATCTTGAACCAATAGGGAGTCATAACTGATTGAAGGTACCCAAGTACACAAACGTTCCTTTATTACCAATATAAACAGTGTTCACGGCTATCATGAAATATAACAATAATATCATTGAATTAACTGCATGAAACATGTGTATATGGGTGCAATCATTAAAATTCAATGAAGAAATGCCTATTAAAGTGTCATGGAAACTCACAAACTGTCCATCACCTATTTCAAAGGACTAATCTAGGTAGACAAAAGTGGGCGTCGGCTTCCACTGTGAGAGTAGGCTCGTCACTGGTCACTGGAATGAAAATTGTCAAGTTTTACACCTTTTCAGCTTTAATCCATGCTGAGGTAGTTCCTAAAATGTATCCTAGTGCCTACTGATAACGGGCAGACACCTGGAAAACAGTTTCAGCACTAGTATACTTGAAACGCTAGCCGCTGCGGCAATATCTTCTTCTTCAAGGTAAGAATCCAGTACAGATGTATAAGTAAGGTCTTCTAGCCTTACCAGCTGAATATCCCTGCCTCACAACCTCTCTCCTCGCTTTCCTCTTCATTGGGGGTTCCTTTGGCATCGTTATCAATAATGAAACTGTCCACCTCTCCCTGATCATGGCACAATCGATTCTATATAGCGCACACCGATGACGTCATCGCCACGGTTACCATGGAAACAAAATTCTACACTCAGCTACAATGTGCATGCGCAATAGCAGCTTGCTGCAATGAACAGTTTGGAAGCTACACTTCCTGAACTTTGAACTCATTTTTCTCAATTTCACCAAACGTGCCTAAAACACCATTTTTACTTCAGGCGTTCACATTTATAATTATTATGACTTGCATCCAGATCTGGTCCAGATTTTATTTTGATGCCTCCTTTATTGGTGCCCCAAACATTTATAATAGTATGATCATGGTAAATTCACATCCTATCCTAGCTATAGGTGATCATGCATGATTGACACCTGGCCCACTTCGATCACCACTCGTCCATCATGCTTTGAACCCACACTATCTGCAGGAAATAATATGCTGTGACTTGCACAATTGGGGGTAAAACTTATTATTGACAATTATTGCAAGTGCATACATTGTAATTATTATTCACATAACAACAAAACAGGTTCCGGAAATGTGTGTAATATCAGTGCTTTGAACTCTTCTCATGACAAAAAATTAATAACACAAAAAGTACATTAATAAATCAATACAAATAAGATAACATTAATTTTTTCTACTGTAATATCAGTGAACAGTAATGTCCTTTGCTACTTTCAGATTACTGATATCTCAGTCAACACTGCAAATTAAATACATACATCACATACCCGTAAATGTTGCCATAATTATGTGCCGAAACAAAATTAATCGTACATAGACATGACCAGACCTTTCCTATTTGTGTACTTAATGAAAAACTTAGAGACTACGTCCAGAGTCCCTCATGAATACGCCGCCATAAATTCGAACTAGGACACATTAACAAACTGCGCATGCTCCGTATACGCGTACAGTATTGGGGTGCGTGGCTTGAGCCGGTTGACCTTCACCTGCCATGTGCTCGACTGAATAGGGAAATCCCCCTGCCCTAAAAGCGAGCTCGCTAGAGAAAGCGAACTGAGAGAAACGCCATAATGATATCATCGGATAGTCCATAATCTCTTCTACGCTAGGTTCGAATTCTGGGTCCCAACAACCTTTCATGAGCGCTAAACATTTTGAAACAATTTCACAGCAATTACATCATAGGTTTCATCATAGATTTCATCATAATTTCATCATAGCAAGAGCCGAATTCTTTTTTTCTAATTGGGACTATGCTGGTGCTGGTGCTTGAAGGATGGCTGGCTAGCAATGGTAGACCACATTATGTATAAGGAACAATCAATACTCCCATGCTCCCTCCATCACCCCATCACCCCCCCCCCCCCCCAAAACATCATTCTGCATGCGACCAAAATTGTCAGTAAGAATACAAACAGTTGGGATTGGTTTACTACCCATGTAGTCTGGGGGTAGTCCCTTTAGAAGGTCCCTGGTACTTGGTACCATAAACTTAGTACTGCAGCACATCCGGTCTAGAATTAGCCACAAAAATGCGGAAGTTATTCTAATTAATGATAATTGTGAACAAGCTGAGCGTGCAGCTGTAGAGAGAGTAGTCTATCAAGCTAGACCCTTTTTCGCCCGACGACCTTTACCTACTCCCTCCACACGCGAAAAAGGGTCTAGCAAAGGTCAGGTTTAATCAAATTTTGTCTGGCCAATCAGATTCATGAAATTCATGCAAGCAATTTATGCGTGGGTGTACAGTAGCAATCGGCAAAAACGGGCACTAGACCAGGCCTACTATGCTTTTAGTGTTTTTAGAGCTTACTTTCAAACATGATAACATCGGATTGGGCCATCTGCTGCTGTTCTCTTGCTTTTGAGCCAAGCGCGCACTCGTATGGCTTCACCAAATGAATTGCATTCCAACACTGACCTTTGCTAGACCCTTTTTCGCGTGTGGAGGGAGTAGGTAAAGGTCGTCGGGCGAAAAAGGGTCTAGCTTGATAGACTATAGAGAGAGCTGCTATAGCTATTATAATTATAGCTACGGTCAGTGAGGTAGTAGCTACTAAAAATTAAAATTAATTGAGAGCCAGCGGTGAAGGTTCTACGTCGTTGACATTGTTATAATTTTAAGAAGAGACTACGAAACGCAGGAAAAAAATACAAGGTACTTGACAATAAACTAGCCATACACTGCCAGAGGCAAAGAAGCAGGTGCCGCGGACAAAGATGGCTACCAGCGCTCGAAAAGGAGCGCTCTCTCCCTCGCAGTCGGCTATTTGGAATGTGCTACTACACCAGAGACTAGTGAGAAACTAAATGAGACAGTGTACACTACTTGTGCGCGGCTAGGTCGATGTTCAAAATTCGACATAGCCGCTACAAAATGGCGGCCGTGCGAGCGGGAGGATAAAAGAAGCTATGGCGGCTCTCGGGAAGATGCAGGCCACTTGCTGAGCTCTACGCTTGTAGCGCGTCACCGACTGATGTCAGTGAGTAGCTGAGAGAGACAGCGTAGTGTACTTGTGCGTGGCTAGGTCAGGAAATGTTCTACTGTACATGAAAACAACAGTTGTGGACTTACTATAATTTTATGCCTTTCTCTTTAGCAGCTTCTCTAAGAGCTCTTATTCTATAGTCGGCAATGGCGTAGTTCCTCTGGAGGCTGTGGGTGGAAGGAGAGGCCGACCGCCATGACACACTAACTCACCTAGCTAGTCTAGTAAGTAGACAACATTACTGTAGCTAGGTCAACTTACTTCAACACCTGAAGATTTATAGCCATTGTCTTGATGGCATTGGACAGGGCCTTGGCTCCTTCAGTGCCGATGGAGTTGCCATAGAGGCTGTGAGTGGAAGGAGCATAAAGGTGCAATATTGGCAGATTAGACACATTATACGATAAGTATAGACTGTAGACTGTCTAAAGTGAATTGTAGATGGTTCTCCAATATTAGATACCTTGTATACATACATTAGATGATGTCACATAATATTGTATAAATTCAGTCTTTAAAGGCATTGTGTCATGCTATAAGCGCTGATTGCCTGCTAATTGAAGCCGCACTCGCCCACGCGGTAAATGAACACTGGGCGTGGCGGATGGCTGATAAGTTCGCGTGTACATTCAAATCTGCCCGCTGAGGCTCGCTCTGCTGGGCGTTCGACTTTCTAGGCATCGTGTAGGCTCTCGATCCTTTACTTATCAGTTTTCTTACTCTTTAGCTGTCCATAACCGAAGATTGCAGGCTTCTCAACTCAACCGTCGCGAATGTCTTCTGCGCTGCACGTGTTCGATCTCCGCGTACTTCCGTGGACTATACCGTGATATTGGGCGCGCCCGTACTTCCTGTGCCCACTTTAATTGAATTTTTGAACTAATGAGCTCGTTAAGAAGCAATTAGGCCTTATGTATGGACACAATGCCTTTAAACTTAATCTTGTCTGAAGTGTCTACAGTGTCTAAAGTGTCTACAGTTGTCACATTATATGCGCTATATACATGCACACTCTATACAGATAATATATTATGTGCAACATTATACTGTATGTGTATAATGTATATAAAGTGCCTCAACCCCCTTGCCAAACTATTTAATGTTTAAATACCACAACCCCCCTGCCAAACCATTTAATGTTTAAACGCCACAACCCCCCTGCCAAACATATTTAACGCCATGACCCCCCTGCCAAACTATTTAATGTTTAAACGCCACGATACCCCTGCCAAACATATTTTAATGTTTAAATGCCACAACCCCCTGGCATACTATTTAATGTTTAAACGCCACGACCCCCCTGCCAAACGTATTTCAATGTTTAAATGCCACGACCCCCGCCGAGTGTATTAAATGTAATGTTTGAATACCTCGACCCTCTGCCAAACGTAATGTTTAAATGCCCTGCCAAATAATATATTATTTTTACTGTTTAAGCACTCGACGACTCTGCCAAACATTAATGATAATGAGACCAGTCATTTCCCCTCAAATAATTTTATATGTCATTAAAACGAAAGCACTCGACCATTGACACTTTTGGCATTCTTTTCTATTATAAAGTAATTGTACGTAGTCTATACACACCAACTCTATATAGTCTATTGTGAACTGCAGTCTAATGTGTGTATATAGTGAGTCTAATCAATGCAATATTGACACTTTAGACACTTTAGACATGGCCTCGCATTATAGATCTATTAATTAAAGTTACCGTAGATCTAGTTTATACATACCAACTTTATACAGTCTATTGTTAACTGCAGTCTAATGTGTGTATATAGTGAGTCTAATCAATGCAATATTGACATTTTAGACACTTTAGACATGGCCTCGCATTATAGATCTATTAATACCGTAGATCTAGTTTATACACACCAATTTTATACAGTCTATTGTTAACTGCAGTCTAATGTGTGTATATAGTGAGTCTAATCAATGCAATATTGACATTTTAGACACTTTAGACATGGCCTCGCATTATAGATCTATTAATTAAAGTTACCGTAGATCTGGTTTATACATACCAACTTTATACAGTCTATTGTTAACTGCAGTCTAATGTGTGTATATAGTGAGTCTAATCAATGCAATATTGACATTTTAGACACTTTAGACATGGCCTCGCATTATAGATCTATTAATTAAAGTTATACCGTAGATCTGGTTTATACATACCAACTTTATACAGTCTATTGTTAACTGCAGTCTAATGTGTGTATATAGTGAGTCTAATCAATGCAATATTGACATTTTAGACACTTTAGACATGGCCTCGCATTATAGATCTATTAATTAAAGTTACCGTAGATCTAGTTTATACACACCAATTTTATACAGTCTATTGTGAACTGCAGTCTAATGTGTGTATATAGTGAGTCTAATCAATGCAATATTGACACATTAGACACTTTAGACATTCTCTGGTAGTTAAGTCCATAATAATATTGTGTATTGCTTGATAAAATGTAGTGGTACTTTTGATACTTTACACTTTAGACTATTACACTTTATAGTCTACACTTAATACTAAATAATACCATACTATACACTTATATATAATAGGTATAAAGTATAATATGTCTAAATAGCCAATATTGCACCTTCCTCGGAAGGAGAGAGGAAGACACCGACCGCCATGACACACTAACTCACCTAGCTAGTCTAGTAAGTAGACAACATTATTGTAGCTAGGTCAACTTACTCCAACGTCTTAAGATTAGCCATTGTCTTGATGGCGTTGGACAGGGCCTTGGCTCCTTCATCGCTGATGGAGTTGTCCCTGAGGCTGTGAGTGGAAGGAGAGAGGAAGACACCGACCGCCATGACACACTAACTCACCTAGCTAGTCTAGTAAGTAGACAACATTATTGTAGCTAGGTCAACTTACCTCAACACCTTAAGATTAGCCATTGTCTTGATGGCGTCGGACAGGGCCTTGGCTCCTTCAGCGCCAATGGAGTTGTAGGTGAGGCTGTGAGTGGAAGGAGAGAGGAAGACGCCGACTGCCGTGACACACTAACTCACCTAGCTAGTCTAGTAAGTAGACAACATTACTGTAGCTAGGTCAACTTACCTCAACGTCTTAAGATTAGCCATTGTCTTGATGGCGTCGGACAGGGCCTTGGCTCCTCCATCGCCGATGGAGTTGGCCTCGAGGCTGTGAGTGGAAGGAGAGAGGAAGACACCGACTGCCATGACACACTAACTCACCTAGCTAGTCTAGTAAGTAGACATCATTATTGTAGCTACTCTCTAGCTGTTAATTATAATAAGTAGGTAACTAGCATTAAGTCTAGGTGTTTAGTAATTGTTAATAAGAAACAATTTAGAGGAATTTTAATCTTATCACCATGGCAACAGTATAGTAAGTAATAGTGAGTAGTATGATACTGGGGCAATAATTACGCAAGGTACAAGTTGTGGTAAAGTTCGATGCTGTCATGGCAACCACATTAATTACCGGATGTTATTAAAGTTAATTAACGCCGCTAGGCAGCAGCTGCATTTGGCCAAAGGCTAGCTGTTACCTTTGGCTATGGCGGTTTCAAAAAGAAGCCCGAAGCTATTCAATTTGATGGAGCTGGTTTGTAGGATACTTTAAATTTAAAAACGCTTGTCATATGCTTGCTTTTTAATAGTCTCGATACCGGACCGCTCTCAGTTCTTTCAGGATGAACGCAAAAATTGAACTAAACGCTGTGGTGGGAGCAGTCTGGCTTGCGAGACTAGCTTGCTTTGGAGGGCAGGCTACTTGCTGTCAACATGTTATTAGTATGACGCCCTTCTCTGCCACAAAGGATATGTATATACGGTGGCAATAGGCAGTTTTACAGTAGGCTCTGAGGGTGACAAGCCTAAAGCTGCTTCAGTAAAACTACAAGTGGTGAATTGCACCAGCCTGTGAACTAAAAGTGCCCAAGTGGACATTTGTGGCTATTCAAGAACCTAAAAGTACACCAGACCTTAGACCAAGTAACCTATGGCCAGACTAGCGCCAAATTCACGTACTCAAGATATTCAAGGTCATATTGTTTATCCTTCCTGAATAAAGCCTTGCACCCATCAGCATCCATGGAACAGTTTCCTAGGTACACTTTGAATTGTCTACAATGGGTGAGAAAGTAGCCCACAGACAGACAATCTGCTGGACTGAGGCTGATCCACTCTAGACCTCGCAGCTCCCCTTTGAGTTCCTTGGCTACCAGCTGACACAGAGTCTCATCTTGAGCTTCAAAGAGACAGTGTAGCAATGAGAGAAGAAGCGGTTGGGATTTGTGGCCCAAGCTGGAGCCACCTGAATCCAGATCAGAGTTGGTACCAGAATGAGGTGTTAATTCTGTTAATTCACTGTCTTGCATACACGTCTGTACAACTAAGGTAACGATTTCATCCATTCCTTGTGTTTTAAGTTTAGTTTTGGCAGCATAAAACTGGAACACAGCGCTAAAGCGAGCCCGACCAAAGAGTTCCTTGAATTGTGCCACCTGCTCACTCGGATCCATCTTGGTAGCCATGTGAATGGCCGCCAACAGTTCCTGTATGGAGAGATGGAGGAAGTTGTAGGAGTGTGATGGCATTCCACTAGCAAAGCTTTCTACTCCCTGAAGTAAACCAAGAGTGTTGAAACTGCGTTCAAGGTCAAAGGTTATGTTGTCTTCTATCACTCCCTTGTATGCCATCTCACAAATACATTCAAAGTGACTTTGAATAGCAGTTGGGAGCTTATCCAGTGACTTTATTCCAGGTATATCAAGTTGCTCCTTCTTCTTTTTCAGATTCCGAAATATGCAGTTACAGGTAAGTGCAGAGAAAATGCCAAATTGAGTATGTGGAAGTACACCATCACACTTGAAAAGGTGGACCAGGATGCTGGCATTCAAAGGTAAGTAGCAGCTGCCTTCTACAACTGGGTTTTCTTTGATTCTTTGCTGCAGTTCCTTGACCTTATCATGATCATCTACCAGACATCCAGTAAAGTACTTCTGCAGTTCAGGTTTTGTGAATCCCAAGATTTCAATTCGAGTGTTAACAAGCTTATGAAGATTCATTGATGAGATGGGGCGAGATGTGATGACTACAGAGCTTTTGTGTAGCTGTTTGCAGTCTAGTATGTCTCTGATGATGGAACGGCCTGGTGCTTTCTCTGGTAGCTCGTCCCAGCCATCAAAAATGAAGAGAACACCTTCTCCATCATGAGCAGTTATCTCCTTCTCTGCATTTTGTCCCATTGTGCCGTCTCGTTTTGGTAACAAATCAGCTATGCTCTTGGCATTTTGAACTACTTCTTCACGCAATTTCACCAATATGACTTGACTGTATTCTTTCAATAATCGATCAGCTACCCACTCATGGCAAATGTGCAGAGAGAGGGTACTCTTCCCACATCCTGGGGCTCCTTCAATCAATATTTTCTTTTGTTCAGTTTTTTCAAAGATTTGTTCAAGTGTAATGGGAACCTTTCTTCGTAAAATATCATCTATTTTGCCTGTAATAGTCTCACGTATGAAATGATCGTCAATATTTCTTCGCTGCACTTGTTCTGGCATGATCATTGCCAAACTAAACACTTTGTCAGTTACCGGAGGAGGCCAGTGGTCATCACCACTGAAGCTAGCTTGAGTCTTGGCTTTATAGAGTGATTTCAAGTATGCAGTAAATTCTTCTAATTTGTCATTAGATGCTGTGACTTCAGACTTTCTATCATCAGCTACAGTTATAAGAGCATACAGGGTAGTAAACAGGCATAAGATTACTATCGTCTTGCTATGCTATAGCCACCATTCATGCAGTGAGCTAAGCATTATCATGCATTCATTATAGTAGCTACCTCATAATAATATCATTATAGAACCATAATATTATTATTATAAATCAAGCTTGCTTGCATAATAGTACCTGCTGCATTTGAGACATGCTTAGATCGAAGAGCTACTCTGATACTTTCTTGAGTCAATGTTGGTCTTGGACTGTTTCTGAGCCAGCCCTTAATCATCCTTAAAAGGCAGTCATCAACCGTTTTGCAGTCTTTCTCAATTGCATCAAGTGTACCGGTATCAATGTGTAACTGGATTCCAATGAACTTCCATCTGGCACGATAGTCCCACATCTCATCAAGCACTTCTTTTATATTGTTAATACTGAGGACATCTGCATCGAATTCTACAGTGCAAACTAGTACTCATGATAATATCTCTAAGTATACTGCTTCAAGATGCTCACCTTCAGTGTCACATGCTTTTGGCTTAGTTTCCTCCTGAAGGGATGCAGTCAAACTTCCTGCTAAAAATGTTAATATGCATTGAACGGCAGTAGCTATACCAAAACAGACTATCCTATACATTCCAAGTACTACTGGTTTTAAAAAAACTGTACTATACTGTACATTCCAAGTACTACAGGTTTTAAAAAACTGTAGGGATGCGACTGGTCAATTTATAAAAAATATTATTTAATATTTCTACAACTAATTATTTGAAGCTGGAATGCAAGGATCAAATAATACACTGATCACTTCCTTGGCCATGCAGTGTATGATAAAAAAACGCAAATTCTAAGTCATGAGTCACGAGTTTTTATAGGGGTAAAAATTACACTTTATTAGACTGTCACATTAATTTAGCCACAGCATTTCCACCTGATGCATTACCAATTATTGTATTCAATTTGCATACAGGCAGATATGATCCAAATAATTAGTATAGGTAATCACATGAATTCGAGTGCAATTTGGGAAATAATTGCATGAGTTATGTATTAGAAGGAAAGTAATTGCACGAGGCGAAGCCGAGTGCAATTTATCCTTCTAATACATAACGAGTGCAATTATTTCCCACAATTGCACGAGAATTCATGTGATTGCATATTAATCATATAGTACAGTTAGCAGTTAGCAAAGGAGCTGTGGGGCAGCCACTGTTGTAGCTGAGGCACAAGGCCAACCACAAGAATGTTGCTGTAAGGTCAGTGTTGGTAAGTGGTCGACGAGTTCAACAATCACAAGAAGCTATTATGCTAACTGAAGTCTTGACCACGCCTCACTGTCATAATTATTATGCATCCACGAGGAATACGGTCCGAGGGCACCGTTTCGCTCGCTTGTTCTAGAGCTCAGTATTCTGACAGCAGAGCAGACGCATAGATACAAGCGAAGAGAAAGGGTCTAGCTCGATGACTTCTACAAAGCCTTCTCTGTCGATCTCCACAACGCCATGGTGGCCAGCTCAGCTATCCGCCATTCAAGGACTCGTTCCGACCGCGCCGTTGCTGGGCTGATGCTTGTTGCTATGATCGTACGGGCGATCTGATTGGTCCAGCGCGCGCCGCTGTCGGTCAGTAAGTGTGCAATTATGCACCTATCAATATAATGCCCCACTACCCCCCTCCCGGGCGCTATAGGGGGCAACACAGGGGGATTCACATAGAAAACCAAGCCCCAGACAGGGGCATTTGACATGCATATATTCGGTATTTGTCAAATCCCCTATCATTTCCCCACCCTAGAAGGGGGATAGAGTGGGGATTTGACAGACGAGGCTGGCCCCACCTTACGGGAAGTTGACGAGTTTATTAGTCAAATCCCCACCTAGCCCCTATGGTGCCCGGGAGGGGGGTAGTGGGGCATTACATTGATAGGTGCATTACTAAGCAAATAAGTGTGCAATTAAGAAAATAATTGCACACTTAGTCTATGGGACTTTTGTATAGAGACAAAATAACTATATGATTAGTTATAATATACTACCTGCTGAATGATTCACTGCAATTTGTTTGGCCAGCTCGTGATTGTCTCCACCGCTCTTTCTGTCGACAGCTTCCACCAGCATCCGCCATGTGGGTGGACCATGTTTCTTCTTATCATACTTTTGATTAAGCCACAGGAGCAATACATCTTCGAGACCATCTGAATCACTAGGATGTTCATCACGAATCTTTCGCAAGTCCGTGATTTTCAAATTCAGTGATCGACCAAGATTGTAGTATCTTGATTCTAAGGGCAGTATCTCCTCAATGATTGTGGACAGATCATCTTCGTCTAAGATGAGCAAATTAATTCCTCAAGATCATGCAGTTGGTGCATAAATTATTAATAACTTACTCAATTCCGTTGTATCAATGGAATCAAAATCAATATCTATATGAACAGACATTAATATTATGCATGATATAAATTTTGTATATTATTATATCGTCAAGCAATGTAACGTGTTGTTATAATTATATACATACCTCCAACAGGTCCAGGGTTCTCCTCGACATCTCCAGATATCAGTAGTAGAGATAAGATGACAGAAGCAACTACTGATAACGCAACATCCAGCACCGCTTTTGCCACTGCCAACACCCATGTACCCTGGAGCTTGGTCATCATCACAACATCTACTTTAGTATCGACATAATGCAGCTTCTCCACCAGGTCCTGCTTATTGGCCAGGGCTTTGCATAGAACACTCAAAGATATCAGACAATCCACTGTCTGTATGACTGAATGCATAATCAGAATAATATACATAATACATACACAAAATTATATTATGCATATAATAGTTATCTGCCAGTAATTGGGGTGCATGAGATGCATGGTCGAATGCACCCCAATTACTGGCAGATAATTATTTTGTTGGTAGTTGACCTCTGTTCATCATTGGCCTACTTTATGATGACCCAACCCCTTCCCATAGCCGGCAAATTGCCTATAAAAACTTTGGTTGCTAGGCAACTACCAACAAATAACATTAGGCCCCAATTCGTTGATTATTAGTTTCTCATCAACCGCCCGCATCAATCTTTCAAGTTAGAATTTATCACCATTATTTCATTAGTGCATTCCAATGACGTTAATAAAAGGCGTGGACAATCACGTGACCGACCATGTGCAGCAGTTAGCTACAATGTTGTTGAAGAGCTAGGGGGTGCTATGGCTCTGGTAAGCATCTGTGTACTGCCTAACCATGCTACTTTCATGACTGACACTCTTGATGCCACTTTTATGACTAGTATACTGTTTGTGTGTGCCAATAGCAATGTTTGCCCAGGCAGCACCATGCGTTTATGTGCCTTTCAAGTGTTGCATAAGTTGTGGTCAACATTAATTAAATAATGGTAATACCCGCCCGCCCGCATGGTATGTTGGGAAACTACCTGATGAGAAACTAATAATCAAGGAATTGGGGCCTTATATAAATTAATATTATGTATGAATGTTGCACACACTCAAAATTAATAATACTATACAGAGAACTCCCTATAGCTACCTGAGATGATTAGCCAGTGGACTGGATGCATTGATGGATTAATCATTTTCAGCATCAGGAAGATTGAGTAGTAAACAAAGCAAGTTCTGAAGGAAAGGCTCTCTGATAAATCACCACCAACACCAGATTTTGATCGTTTGATGGCCATGGATAATAATTGGTAGATTAGAGCAGAGGTAATCTGAAGGATCAGGGTGAGAACCAAGCCAAGATTGATCAAATACATTCTGTCACCTTTGGAAACATCTGCAAGAAGAGCATGAGCCATGCACTTAACTGACTGTAAGGCAGATATTGTGGCAAACTAAAAATCATGTTGACCATGCATACCACTCACTCAATAGTGGGAGATGATATCCCCTTGCTACTAAAGTGTGTAGCCCAAGATTGACTCCAATTGACATCATCAACAGAAAGAGTGTTGCTGCTCCTTGACTCAGCGTCAAACCTCTGTGAGTCTTTCCTCTAAATGGTGACCTCATCTTGAATGGGCGGCCCAGGGCACACCATGAAGACCCAATGCGGGCTCTCCACTCTCCAATGCTCCAATATGGCATTTCTGTCACAGCAAACCTAGAATTAGTCACCAATCATGATTCTGCATGCATTGTGTATCTAACCTGATGGCACTATCAGATCTAGACTTGGGGACTGAACAGTTATACTATAACCCCCCCCCCCCCCCCCCATTGTACTGATTAATCTTGATCCACCGCATTAATTTTATCAGAACCTTTTGGCACAACCTTATTCTGGGAAACTCTATGAGCATGCTACTGCTAAAATCATTATTAAAATACACGAGAAAGAAGATCCAAAGTCATGTCCACTTGTCAAACTTCTTGCAAATCAAGAAAGCTCTGAGTCAGTTCTCTGTATGAGAACACGGAAAAATGCATTTGTCCATTATTGTAGGTTCCTTTCACTGTTAGCCTCGGACCATTGGATCTATATGACTCACCTCTATTTCAACCTCAGGCTGGCCATATTATGCTTAGATCTCAAGATCTGACATTTTTTGTCCACGATAACAATGCATGGCAATGACCGGATCATCGTCGATTTGGTTACTGTACCACTTGCGCATGTGCACGATCACAGGACAACAACAACATGCACATTATAAAATATGCATGGTTAGATATTATACTACACAGGTCATGCATACGTAGCTATACATATTATTTTTTTTATTTATGCATACATGAATGTAGTTTACCTAATCATGGCATTGCGTGACGGTTATCATAACACACACCCCATATACGCCTAATAAGGTCACACTAAAACAACTGATAACGAGGATATGATAGCCGAGAAGGAGGAAAACAATGGTGTGTGATTTTCCGCCGACACTGACCAGATTGCTGCTACAGTGATCACAGGCTATTGGTCAGGCCATCATGGGAAACCAAGCCATTGTGGATGGGATGGCATGACCACGGCCCTACAAACATGAACATCTACCAGTGCACCTACCCACACAAAACAATAATAATATTAGCCCAACATCGGCATTCCAACACAAATTTGATTATAAATTGCACAGAAAACGGTGGTTTAGGCACAATGTCATAAGTTTTCTTTCTGGATCTGATAACTTGTGTCATTTCAGCAATAGACAGCCAATTTATAAGGCCACTCCAATGAAATTCCTTGTTTCTCATCACTTTAGTATCTCCTGGAGGATGCGGGCGGGCGGTCATTATCATTATTCATTATCAGATTTGGACAGTAATCTGACGACCACTACCTACAATTTTATTCTCGAGCATGCGCATTAAGAACCCAAGTATGGAAAGTTGCTACTGCGCATGCTCGAGAATAACATTGTAGGTAATACTAATGGTCGTCTAGTAACTGTGGGTGATAGTGCTCGAAATCAATAGTAGAACGAACTGGCACCAAAATAATGAATAATGAGTTTAGAAGTGCGGCTCAAAAAAAGCAGGCGGGCGGGTGATGAGAAACAATGAATCTCATTGGAGTGGCCTAAATGATAACCAGACCATGCTGGGTCATGACACACTTATTAAATATACCCTTTGCAGCCCTGTATACTCTACTTTCAATATACCAAATAAGTTTAATATCATGAATCAGTCACAAGTTAAACAACAAAATAATATCAGAGCATTTTCACTGCCTCTGGCAGCATTGCTGTCTATGCTGGCAGTCAGTAACTTGCTGTAATATACTTCAATGATTATCATAGCTTATCACGTAATGTAAAAATTTAATATCGTGGGTGGGGTGAGGTAGGGGTATGCCGCCATAATCTTCTTCACGGAAAGAGGTTCAACCCTCGCGCGACACAAATTTAGTATTTTTACCGTGCCCAGCCCGGGATTCTTACCGATTGATTTATATCGCCGGAGAAGTTCGACTTTAACTTATACCGTTCAGTGCAAACAATGATCCGTCTCTTCACTATCACTCGAGCACAAAGTTTCAGTAGCTAAGCTGGCAATGAAGCTTATTCAGGACGTAGCAGGACGCGGCTCAAGGTTCGGCTAGGCTAGCGTATTAAATTTAGTCTCGTGCCATGCCGCGCCCAAATGGGCCGGCCATATCATATCCGGATCTGCGGATATACGGATATCCATGGGCATGGGGCCGGGGCGCGGCGCCGGGCGTGCACGCGCACGTGGAGCTCGATTCTCGTGCCTGGAATAATAATATAGTACAGTACTAGCTACTGTATTACGTAGACGCGTCCCAAGAATGACACTGACAGCCGCAAAATCGACTGCATGTTTTATATTGACTCAAGCAATAAGAATTTAAGTACAGCTGCTCTACTAATAGTTCATATTTTTTTATGATTGTGTATTTCTCATTATTGAATTTTCTTGGTTTGCCACGCAAAAAGGTAAAGGTCGTCACAAAGTACCTGCGCGTGCACGGCAGATCCGGCGCAGTACAGTACATGGATGCTTCCCAGGCCCGTACGCAGCCTTTCTCAAAGGGGGGTTACATGGGGGTGTGGCTCAGACAGGTATGCTGTGGGCATTAACCCACAGCCCACCTAGGGGGGTCTGGGGGCATGCTCCCCCAGAAAATTTTTGAAATTTAGACTCTTTGAGGGTAATTCTGAGGCATATTTACAATGATGGGCTGATGCTGCTAGCTACTAGACTAGCACTACGTATTGTACACTGGCTATGCAATCTATTGCACATCCGGTGTGCGTTATTTGGAAAACAACACATCGTTTTGTAAAGAAGCATGTAAGTTACACCTGGTGCTAAGCTAGGTGGCCAAAAAGGGGGGTTCGTCCGAACCCCCTCGAACCCCCCCTGTGTACGGGCCTGCTTCCTTACCTGATTTTGCTGCCTCCTGGGAGCAACTCCTAACTTCAGACTCCGCCAGCAGGCAGCTGGAGCACTCACAAGTCACCTTGGTGAAGCAGAAACTATGGGAGAAATACCTTCACTCCTTCAAAACAGTGGCAAAAGAAGCTCTACATGCTAACATTGAGAGTGAGAGTGGCCAGGCTGCTTCATCTGGTGCTGGTCCCCAGAGTCTCTCAGCTTTTCAGGGCAGTATTGAAGAGATGAAAATCAGCTACTTCGTGATTGGAGAGAAACCTGTTGACAAAGGCTACCCTCTGTACATCTGTCTCCATGGCGGCGGTGGCACTCACCCCTCAGTGAACGACGGACAGTGGAAACACATGCAGGAATACTACAGGGACAGCGTGTCGGTTGGTATCTACGTCGCTGCTAGGGGAATCACAGATACCTGGAATCTACACTTTGTCGACAGGTCGTACGAACTCTACGATAAACTGATTGCATACATGATCCTTTGCTGGGACATTGATCCAAATCATGTCTACCTCCTGGGGTATTCGGCTGGTGGAGACGGCGTCTACCACATTGCTCCAAAAATGGCCGATAGGTGGGCGGGGGCGAACATGTCGGCAGGACATCCCAACAGTGTTAGTGTAGTGAATCTCTACCACGTACCATTTGTGATTCAAGTTGGCGAATGTGACTTCGCTTACAATCGAAACAAGGTTGGGGCAGAATATGGACTTAAATTAAAGGAGTTGAAGAGTGCACACCCTGACGGATATGTGAACGAATGCTGGCTGCACAAGGGAAGATCACACAATGTTTCCGACAATGACAGCCGACAGAGAGAGAATTTGGTCATCTCTGATCTCGAAACTTGGCTGAAAGGTGGTGAAAATCCCAGTTGCACGAAGCGCAACACGAATGCCATTGCCTGGTTGAGTCAGCATGAACGAAACCCCACTCCATTCCACCTCATTTGGGACACCAGTACACGAGCGAAAAGAAGACCACTGCATGCCTTTAAAGAAGTGACAGCACCCTCTGATCTATTCTACTGGCTCGACATAAGTGGCGACAAGAGCGCGACTAAAGCAAGACGCATCGAAGCTGCCATTAGCTACGAGTTGAATACAAGAATGAGCCCGAGTGTGGATCCTGGATAAGGCTGCTTCTCTGCGATGGACTGGTGGACATGAAGCGTGCAGTTGTGATTGAAATTGGAGGGAGCAGGTTCACAGTGAGGCTGAGGCCATCACTGGCTACCCTGACACGTACGCTTCTCGAGAGAGGGGACCATAATTTCGTGTTTGAGTCGGAGGTGGTGCTTTCTAAGGTCTATGATTCAGACCAGTGGCAGATCACAGGAACATTGACGTTGGTTTGACACTGCATCCTTGATGGGACTAAAGGGTGTAATTTTTTTGGCTAGCATATTATATAGAACAATGCTATTGTAATGATAAAACATACAATTAAATTTTTATAACAGTTACTATATATGAAAGCAAGCACGTACAATGTACGTGCATGCAGTGATAATACTCAGTATACAGCCAATTAGGCTACGGCACATTATACACGACATGGCTTCTATAAGCAGAAATTAATAAGACACAAGTACCAGTCTAAGTATCAGTCTGTATGTGACTGGTCATGAAGTATCGGGGTCTGCTATATCCTTAGATGAGTATGCGACGTGAAGGTGCTTGTCTCCCTTGTGATGACTGGTGTTGTATACCTCCTTCAAAGTTAGGCCGCCTTCAACCACAGTCTTATTGTCAACGGTGAGATATAATGGCTGCTCGCTTTCCAGACGAAGATCTTTCTTCCTAGAATACAAAATTAATGTGTGTGTACATGAGAGGGACTGTCACTGAGTGTATGACATGTGATAGATACACATTGCGTGCCGTACCTTATTCTTTTCTCCAGCTTTCTCATTGTCCACGCTTCCGGTATCCAGTACTGCTTATCCAGTGCCTCCAATGTCTCTTCACCTGGATACCTCGATATGGCCACCTGCAACATTAGTCAAATAATATTAAACTCACTAGCAAAATTATAGTGTGGTGAATCAGTCAATAATTATAATATTATATTATAGTGTTTCATACAGAAACTAAGATAAGTAAGATGGAGGATCTGATGCAATCGGGATGCATAGTCAGCAAAGTTTTTAACAAAAATAATAATACACAAAAGTGTGACTTACAGGGACTTGACCTGCATGCTTTTCAAGGACGCCACCAAGAGGGCTCGTTGCAGAAACAACTGGCGTGGGCGGTAAACTGTCCTCCTCCATCTGTTTCCTCTCCCTAGTTGGAGCTGTTCAATGCAAAGAAAATAAACGAGTTAATTCATAATTTTGTAATATAAATAGTAGCCTTGCCCCTCCCTCCCCCTCCTGGGGGCTCCCCCACCCCCTGTCATTAAACGGTTATTAAGAGTATATAGCTACTTAGGGAACAGTATACCGTATAGCCGGAAAATTTGGCGGGAATTAAATTTGGGGGTTTGGCAGTCTATATCACAACCACCAAATTAAAATCCATCAAAATTCCCTACTCGCATATATTATAACGTATGGCGATCCCGTACCTGAACCGCCAAATTTAAATCCGCTAATATTACAATTTTGGGCTCAACCGCCAAATTTAATTCCCACCAATATTTCCGGCTATACAGTAGCTACTTACTTTGTCCAGCTTCCACATCTTTTGATTCCCCAATAATCTCCACTCGTACACTTTCATCGGGATCGCCCGTGAAATGCACATGTCGGGGACTCTTCTTGCCTGGCTCACAATCTGTATCATTGAAAATTTCAACACTCCCATAAAATTGATCCTGCATTTGTATAATCATTATGTAGGTATATCACAACCTTTAAATTTCAGTACGACTATCACTGTGATGATTGCAGCAATAGCAAGTGCAGCAGCAACAAGAATGATGACAATCACAATGGCAGCAACAGCTCCAGAACTCAATCCACTCCTTGATGGAGTTACTACTATTATAAACAAAATAATTATTATTATATATTTAATTACATCTTGACAATGATTTCACTCACCTTCCACTGCTGTAGTTACACCAGTAGTTACACCAGTAGTTACACCAGTAGTTACACCAGTAGTTACCCCAGTAGTTACACCAGTAGTTACACCAGTAGTTACACCAGTAGTTACACCTGTAGTTACACCAGTAGTTACACCAGTAGTTATACCAGTAGTAGCAGGCGGTGGCATACTGCCATCGAAAGTCACCGTGAAAGTCTCGTTACTGGCCGTCACGTTGAAACAGTACATATCAGCTGGGCCAGAGAAATTCACCACAACTCTGGCTATATTCGGTTCGTCAGGGCTGAACACACCTTCTGCTGTTGTGCTCAACTGCTGTCCACAGAGACGGTACGTGACATTGCAGAATTTGGTGCTATTATCGAGAGGGTCAGTAAATTCACAGGTGACAGTCAGCCTAGTCGAGTTTTCAATGTTGGAGCTCACTTGTACAAAATTTCTGCTACTGCCATCTGAGGGGGGAGGAAGGAGGGAGAGAGAGAGAAGAGAGAGAAAGAAGAGGAGAGAGAGAAGAGTGTATGCTCTTGCACTTGTGTCTATAAGCTCTACCTTTCAAAGGACCATGAGTAGTCATACAATACAAACCCAAAAAGCCATGCCATACATCCTTATACCTGTTTTGATGAGGACTACAGAACAAACACACAGAGATGTTGGGGACAGATAGTCAGTGTATACCATAATAACAAAATACTTCATGCTGCACACTGATGATGACAGCTGGTTACATGTTGACCGGCTCAAAACAAAGCAACTTCCCCCCCCCCCAAAACTATTCCACTGATCAGATTAAAACACCAATGTTTACGTAAACAATAATATGTCCAAAAGCTTCTACTATCAATTCTATGATATACATTATACAATACCAGGTGTCTATAATGCTAAGTCAGCAATTACATGTATTGTATTATTAGCGATATCATTACAATGGGCATAAAGCTTTCGTGTCACATACCGATACTCAATGTCGTTGTCGGTCCCATTCCCAGATCACTGGTAGCTGCCACTGACACGGTGACTGCTGAATCGGCACTGATCGAACACGATGATGTCATGATGTTGATTTCTCTGCTACACACCCCCTGGTCACATGACTGAGTAAAACTGGAACTACACGAATCACTAGTTGTGTAGTTCACGTGGATGGACTGCACTATGACATCATTGCCAGAAATAGAAACAGGTACCTAAATATAGATAGATACAAAAGGGTGGTTCTGGTCACTTGATATGCTCGGGCTCAATTATCATAAATGTTGCCAAACTTACCAGTTCCTCAATAACTGCCATAAACGAGATCAGACCTGAGTTTAGACGATACCTCGGAACCACCCTCACACTCGGAGCATTCGCGGCTGTTAAGCATAGAAAAAGCGATAATTAATTCCATTCGATTGGGTGGGAAAAATAATAATTACTAAGGGGCTATCTGCGGCTCCCCCCCCCCTCACCCCCCCCCCCCCCCCCCAACTAAACCATCATGGCTCATCAGAAATGGACATAGAAGCTTAGAGTAATGGAGGCCCGGACAAGCTATACTTTACTGAGCCACATGGTTTCACGAGTTGAATGTTGTGTTGTATTTTTCTGGCCCGGGTTGTTGTGAGAAACTGAAGTCAGTGTGTTTTGCAAACCTTGGAGCATTGTAACGAGAGGTTGGCTGTAATCTCCAGTAATGTTTCCACAAGTGATGGCTCGAACGCTGATGCTGCACATTTCCACACCACCACTCAGCTGCACCCCGGAGCATGTAACCGATGTAGAATTAGTGGTTGTTGGGCAGTTGCCACAAACGGAGGAGGAGTCAATTTCGTAAGAAAGCGAGAGACAGTTTGGGCGAACATTTTCCCACGAAAAGGTGAGCTCATTGGCGGCGATAGCTGTGAAAGAAACGTTGCTCGGCGGAGAAAAGGGCTCTAGTTTGAAGAGCAATGAAACATAAGCAGAGATAGGTCTCTCTCTCCCTCCTTCTCTCTCTCTCTCTCCTCGTCTCTCTCTCCTTCTCTCCCTGTCTCTCTCTCTCCTTCTCACCCTCTCTCTCTCTCTCTCTCCTCGTCTCTCTCTCCTTCTCTTCCTGTCTCTCTCTCTCTCTCTCCTTCTCTCCCTCTTTCTCACCTGTAGTGTACATGATGGTATACGTCCCAATGTTAGTCGTCGTAGTTAACTCGTGCTGGCAGACAATGGTGCGCCCATTCAAGTCCCCACGGTCTTTTAGGATAGTCAGCTGCGATGTGTAGCTGTTGCTAACAATAGAAAGGGGCATGGCGTTAATCGCTGGCACCAAGTCAGGGCAAAATCTAGACTCATTTCTGGTAATGAGACCCATGAGTTCAGAATGGATCAGTGAAATGTCTCTGTTACAGCCGACTTGGGGAAAGGCCGTTCCCTTCCATATGGTAATGCCATCGCCCACCGTTGTGCAGTTTAACCGCAGCACGCCCCCCGGGCAAACGCATCCATCATTGATGGGCGTTAGGCTCCCCGACTGACAGCTGACAAAGGTTAGGAGAACTGCAAGAAAAGAAGAAAAAGATACTCATTGAAATTAAATACGCTGTACACATACATGTACCATAATTTTATCATAGGGTTGGTATAGACTCCACAAGCATATATTTTTGGCCCTGCCATCCCTGCTTCATCCTTCAATGTTTTTATACTTGTAGTACATAAAGTGTGATCATTGCATACTGTGTGCATATAGTGCGTCGAGCACTAGGATCCAAAACACATCCAACATGCTGGCTAGATGGAATAGTATTGGATCTACAATAGGCACAGGAGTACCATCGCTCTTTAGTTGATGTACCCCTCTCAGTATACACAAACCCCGCTGTACAGGTAGGTACAGCTCGTAAATAAGCACTTGCAGGCGCATCATCTTCACTCTAGTCTCGTGCCCAGCCCCCTTCATGCACGCGCGAGAAAGGGTCTGGTCAAAAGGGTCGCACTTCCTTGTCCTCGAGGTACGTATATTGCGGCCCAATCAGGTTGCAGAACCATGGTCACATGACATTAGTGGAATGTAATTATGCGTGATCTGTACGTACGCGCGTGCGCTCAGTCTATGCACACGGTACGGAAGTGGCGGTTAGTTTCTATTGTACGCACACCTGAATTGCCAATTATTGCATTCCAACCAGACGCGTAAGTGCGACCCTTTTGACCAGACCCTTTCTCGCGGGTGCATGAAGGGGGCTGGGCACGAGACTATCTTCACTCATGCCACTGGGTTTGTCTACAAGGAAGGTGTGAGCACCATCAACACAACTCCACAACAGATGCCCACACCCATAACATACAGCTAAACCCAGTGGCTTCCTATCAAAGGTACGCTGCTGTGAAATTCTGCGGCCACAGGCATCTAGAAGTTCATTACTAATATTCAACACTTCTTCTGAATGATCCCAATCGGTTGGAAGTTCAATGCAAGCATCAAAATCAATCCCTCTCCTCCTACCACAAGGTCGGCCACCACTTTTGCCGACTTGATACCCGGAATCTTGTGTAGTACCATGTGGCCGACCGCTACTAACACTATAGCCAGACTCTTGGGTAGTACCAGAAGGTCTACCTTGAGTCAATCTGTTACCACATGCACAACACACTTTACTCCTATTATGATTCTCATAGAAGCAACTTTGACATGTCTCAACAAGAATAGGCATTACTGCTTTATTTTAAACGCAGTAAAACAACTAGAGATAGTGACCTATGTATACTACCAACAAGAGTATATTATTCAAAGCATACGAAATGCAACGATGTAATTCAAAATAGACAAGGTGATAAACAATTTGTGTAACAGAACAGAACAGTACACTCACGACTTTCAACGGATCCAACCAGATCAATCGTCCACGCCACACGGCTCGAACGCTCGCTAGTTCACACCACGCGGTCTAGATTTGGCGCATGCACTACACTCAGTTATTAGTTATTATAGATGAGGTTTAACGCAGTTAAACCAAGTTAACTGGGAGGCAGGCCGAGCTAGTTGTGAAGGGGGTGGGGCGTGCTAGCCTAGCGCAGCGCCGCCAGCAAAGGTAGGTGTGATGGTAATCGGTTGACGTGATTGGTGGTTGCTATGGTATTTAGGGGTATAAAAGGAGTGTTGGTAAATACAAACGGCAGTCTGAACAGTCTACTTAGCAACGGATGGTGTACACAGCAAAATATCCACACACTGTTACGGACCCGTAAGAAAACTTACAGGACGTTACAGCATGGTAAGGTACGGACACGTATGCAAAGTCTCGTTTAGTTGCTATGTATGCACCCGTGGGCAAACATATCTGTGTGCACCCGTATATACATGTCCGTATGCACATATTCGCTATAATTGCGCTATTCATTGCTCGTAATCTTCGCACTCTACATAGCAATACTGTACAGCAATATTGAATCAGTTGTGAAGATGTGTATAGAGTGCAACACAAAACTACAAGGTATATATTGATACAGTGACTCTATAAAGTCTAAACTGAATACAAGACAAGAAACATCAATAACAGCTAGCGCTAGCAGCAATAAAAATGACCTGTACATACACTATACAGGGGCGTAGCCAGGATTCTGAGTATGGGGGGGCTTGACAATGCGCGCGAAGCGCGCGAAAAATTTTTGCTTTGACCACGCCCATTAATTAGGATCACGTGATCACACTATTGACTATTGAACTTCGACCTCTATGCTAAAGTATAGTGTACTAAGCTTGCGCGAGTTCTTATACACCGCCGTGCTTTAAGCGCTGAAAGGTATGGATTTCTACAGCTGAAATGGATTGTTAAGATGTAAGTTAGAGCCGTACAATGCAGTATTCGTAGAGTACTTACTGCAAAGAAGCTAATGTTAACTGTTGCCACGCCCACTATGGCTGATGACAAAGGGGGGGCTCGAGCCCCCAAAGCCCCCCCTCTGCCTACGCCACTGCTATACTTCAATCTGTCCAGTTGGTTCAAGCCTTCATGTTGGTAACTTGAATGACCGTACAAGTGATTGTGGATCCGATGGACTGTCACCTACAGAGAAAAAAAGCAAAAATCACCTGTAAATATTACTGCCTATTGAAGGGCCTCTACTGTCAATAATAATCATGGTGTCAACACCCCACCCATTCAGTTACTGTAGATGTCCCAGGAGGCCCAATAGTCGGAACAGTATAAGCAATATAGAAAAGAGAAAGTAATGGTGAAAGTGATCTTATTAATAATTGCTAAACTAGAGAAAAATTAATCTAAGTTATTAGACATGGCTTGATGATGTCATCCAGTTGAAATCTGAATATCAAAAGTACACATGGAGGGTTTAATGTACGTGCGGGTGGGGACGAGAAACAGAAGATTTACTTTGCATGGCCTTAACATTATGACATAAAGCGTTGTAAGTCAATACCATACTGGGCTGCATTTGTGTGTGTGGTGGTTGGGGGGAGGGGTAATCTTGCGGAGCCAGACCCTTATGCAGGGGGAGAGGGTCTGGTAACTTGCTATACTCAGAGTTTGTAACATTATTGACCGAGGATACAATCAGTTCTTGGCAAGATCAGAATTCATTAACACACACAAGGTAGATAGGGTATTGCACAACAAAGACACAAATCACGTGAAAATCATAATAATATAATCGCTACAGAGTTTTGCTGCTGAAATGCAATGTATGGCACATGCTTGCCTGTAATTTTTTTAATGGGTGTGCGATGATAACGCATGATCATTGCAGATATGTAATGCAGAAAAACTGAAGTCATCAAACTACCCTCTCCCCCCATGTACATGTAAGGATCTAGTCTCGTGCCCAGCCCCTTTATGCACGCGCGAGAAAGAGTCTGGTCAAAAGGGTTGCACTAATGCGTCTGGCTGGAATGCAATAATTGGCAATTCTGGTATGCGTAAAATAGAAACTAACCGCCACTTCCACGATCCATACCGTACCGTATAGACCGATCGCACGCGCGTGCTTACGGACCACGCATAATTACATTCCACTAATGTCATGTGATATCTTCGTACTTCTTTTGTGTGGATAAGAAATTTCGCTGGATAAAACTTCGCCAAGCCCCGCTACCTTTGCATGAATATCAATTTAATTTTCGCCAAGAGTATAATACATTATAGTTTTCGCCAACACAGTAAAAATGATAGGGTTATGTAGGGATCACCAAACATCGCAAAAATGATCAGCTAACGCACAGAAAGATTAGGAATTAGACCATCCCAGTGGACAACGCTAATGAAAACTACATCATTCTATATCTAAGGCACTCGATATAGTCCCATCTAGTCTCGTGCCCAGCCCCCTTTAACACACGCGGAGAAGGGGTTTGGCCAAATGTGTATAGGGCCTGTGTCACCGAGGACTGTATGACATCACGTATTTATGGTGTCCGTGAATAAAAAATGCAAATAAATTAACATTCCTTTGGATAAAAGACTCTATGGGTGAAAATGGACAGAGGTTGCCTTTGTTGCTCGTTTGCTAAGAAGGCAAGCATCCGTTTTCTCAAGGTTTCATACATGTATGTTAGACTAACCCCAGTGTGCTTCAACGTATCACTTCGTTGGCTGGCGCCCATACACAATGATTGAGCAATAGCACCATTTAGCACACACACTAGTACAAGTTACATAGACGCTTGTCCTCCACCCATGGCTACTGTTACAGTTTCACATGTATGTTCAATGGGTCTAGAGCACAAATACATACAGGCTTGAGTACAGCCATGCTTTATAAACTATTGTAGCAACAAAAACGTACAGTTTATGATCCCAGAAATCCCAAGTGACACGTCTGGTACTCCAGCATCACTACAAATATTTATAATAGGTCTATATTATATAAAATTTACTATTACTTATCCCTTTTTTTTACCATATTAAAGTATTGTTCATCTAGAATCACACCATGGGAAACCTGCAAGTTCATTCAACCATTATGGCGTGCATTATTTAGAGACTCACTACTCACCTCCATTAATTTTTGTGCTTCAGCTTCAAAGATGCAGTTTGCAGCTAGCTGAGTGTGAGGAAAGAATGCATATACACTCAGCCACTCTGTCCTAGCGTGCAAATATCATGCATGGAAGCCTCACCTCCGAATGCACCCCGAGTCAAAAGATTTTGTCCCATTCTGTCTTCATTCGCCCATAGATAGTTGGCCTGGCAACGGTTGCTCCGCCCACTTGACCATCCCACGGTCTTTTCCAGCGCTGAAGATACAGTCCGTAGCATGGACGTAGGTACCACGGGCTGTTACATCGCTCCAAAATACGCTCACGTACGTATACGTATATTCCATGTCAGATACAACGTGAATGTACGGCCTGTACTGCGCCCGTAGAGGTCCACAGCCTGTAGGCAAGCCGTAAGCTACGTCCACGTTCTTGGCCGTAGTCGTCCACGGGCCGTTACACTTCCGTATACGGATCCGTACACGGCCGTATAATTATACGGCCGTGTACGGACATGTGGATATTTTGCTGTGTACGAGAAAAGGAGCATCTCCCACCCTCCCTCCCTACTTGTCCACTGAGAATGTTAAGTACCAGTGATATTGGTTAGGAGATTCTCAGTGTGACCATTGTCGAGTCAGATTGGATGGATTGGGGTGATGAATCCCCCCAATTTGGGTCCCTCCAAGCAAGATAAGGATGTAAAAGGGGCGTGGCGGCTGCAGTGGCCCTAGCTTGGCTGCTGCTGGAGTCAGTGGCATGTATTTGCCGTGGGCATGCACAGCGTCAACAGCATAAAGTACATGTGCATGCAATACGAATGCCCCAAGGCAGTTACCCTAGCAACTGACTCGGCATGACCTCCAGACAAGGTGAAAGGTTGAATTATGGACGAACGAACCAGTTAACCAGATACATAATAATTATCATAATAATTACTATTATGCGCATGCCTTCATCGCTGGCTACATTAGGCTACTAAGCGTCAATCTCAGTGCTGAATACAGAGAGAGGGAAGCTCAGGCTATGGCTACCAAGCGTCAGTCCGCTGACTACAGAGAGAGGGAAAGTCAGGCCATGGCTACCAAGCGTCAGTCCGCTGACTACAGAGAGAGGGAAAGTCAGGCCATGGCTACCAAGCGTCAGTCCGCTGACTACAGAGAGAGGGAAGCTCAGGCCATGGCTACCAAGCGTCAGTCCGCTGACTACAGAGAGAGGGAAAGTCAGGGGACTGACGCTTGGTACCATGGTAGCCATAGCCCATGCATGTACGTATAATATTATACGCGCGAAGCCCCGCCCATCACGTAGCGCGTGGGCGGAAAACATTGCAATCGCATGGCTTCCCTATACAAAGATATGGGGAAACACTTAGTGTGTTATCTTTAATTCTAAGGTGTGAATCAAAATTCCGCTTCCAAGAAATTTCCAGGTACGATCCATTCTGCGTGCTCATATAAATAGTTTGTTGTGAATAGCTTCCCAGAGTCTCAAACATTATTTACATTAAATCTTTTTTTTTTTCAAGCTACCGTGCACACTAAGCAGAAAAAAATTGCGGCACATAAGTATACATACATGTACCTGCATTGTATAGGTTCGCACAAATTAATATGCACTTAGGCTTATATACTTTATATTGATCGTTTACCATGTACATGTAGATACATACACTGCAATACTTCATGTACATTTGGTATATATTACTATGGTAATAATATCTAATAATATTATCCATTCTTCAGTAGAGCATCCATAGTCAAGTCATGTTCAAAACAGCTACCCTAGCTAGCCCACAATAATTTGTTCAGTGTACAGTGCTAGTCTGGCGGGCCAACCCCTTCGCAAGAGGGAGGAAGGGTCTGGTATCATGCCTATTAGCGATTTGTACACGTCATCACTAGTATTGCGTGGCTACTGGTATGCAGGCCGACCAATCAGAGGCCCGCTCTTCTTGTTCAATAAACGGTTGGGGTTGTCCCTACCACGCGTTCTGACCAACCAGGTGCTAGATCTTCATGAGGCTGGTGATAATAATAATTATTGCCATAGTAGAACGACGATACCGGGAAATATCACGAGTTCATTGCCGCGTATTGCTACGAGTGCGAAGCACGAGTAGCAATGCAAAAGACAATGAACGAGTGGTATTTCCGAGGTATCGTCGTTCTACTATGGTAATAAGGTATTTATCGTATATTTAAGAAGCCTATTCTGTACTGGAGCTTTAGTAGCTCGAGCGGCAAAGCTAAGAAGGGACAGCTTTAAGTTTTGGCGATGGCCGCCGTCATTTCAGGCACCGAAGACTAAGGCGTATAGCTAAGTATGGTAAGGGCAGTGGCACCGTGGCTCATTTATCTAACTCGGGCAACAAAAATGACTGATAGCAGCAACTCACTTTCTTCTCTGGCCCTCAACGTTCAGCCATTGTTCAACGTTTCAACACTGTATATATGGCGATCATGTGACGAACACGACTGATATGGATTTTGCATGTGACGAACACGACTGATATGGGAAATTATCATACGTGTTTCCACCCACGCGTTTCCCATATTATGTTTGTATTACGGGTCAAAGTTCAATATACGATAATAACAATTATATTAAAAACGAAGAGCAGGCATCTGATTGGTCAGCCCGAGTATTTAGATAGCTCCACAATATTGGTGATGTGGCGCGATCCGATTGGGCTGCACTCCTGGCTGCAGTGGTACAAATCGCGTATAGGCATGACACCAGACCCTTCCTCCCTCTTGCGAAGGGGCTGGCCCGCCAGACTATGTATAGTGCCTGTACGATTTAGCATTGGTATACCATAGTAACAATACCAAGTATCTTAGATGATTTCCACCCACTCCAACTGCGCCGCAGGCGCAGTTAGAGCTTGTTAGAAATCATCTAAGGAGCTACCATGCAGATAAAAGTGCCACATAATTAGAAATATGCATGTATATAATATCCACACGCTACAGTATACAGTGGAACCCCTCTATAACGGCCACCATTGGGGAATGAGGTAGTGGCCTTTATAGAGGGGTGGCCTTAACTCAGGGGTTTTTTCCATAAATTGATAAAACAACAACACAACTTGAATTATGCAATAAAATATTAATCTCAGATGGCCTATTGTGACTGATGATTATATATTAATAAAAAAAGTAGGTGGAGCTGGCCGTAGTATGAGATCATGCGCACTAATGATCGTTAAAGTGGGTGGAGCTGGCCGGTGACGACCTTTACCTTGGCTAAAGTGGGTGGAGCTGGCCGTAGTGCGAGGTCAATACGTATTGGTGAGCATCATTTGGGGCCACAATACGTGGCCGTTGTACGGAGTAGAGGGGTGGCCGCCAACCAGGGGTTTCTTAAGTACTATCTTATATGGAGATGCAATCGGGACCAAGGTGAGTGGCCGTTATAGACAGGGCGGCCGCCCATCAGGGGTGGCCGTTAAGAGGGGTTCCACTGTAATAATACTATAGTTATCCCGAGTATTATTGTAAAAAATTATCCAGAAACCACCACATAGTTAAGCTGGATGCCCATACAATCGGAAATAAGGCCGTCTATGCTCCTAATAGAGCCTAGAAACTCAGAGTATAATACTATGATCAGTGTTGAGGTTCAGTACCAGTGGCCGGTGCAATATGTTACTTCCTACTAGTACTCAAGATCACCACAGCACACACACAAGGCTAGGGGAAGAGGTTGAGTACCTGTGGCCCATGAAACACGTTACTTCCTACTAATACTCAAGATCACCACAGCTCACACACAAGGCTAGGGGAAAAGCACAACAAAACAATTTTAGTTATGTTTCTCAACTCGATGTACTTTCCCACACATCCATGCATGTACAATGTAAAACTGTAGCTGTATTATGCCACCTACCTCTCAGCAAAAACGGGAGAGCTACTGTTGTGGCTGATTCTTCATCCATTCAGCAAGCCTCTGGATACAATACCAGCTGCATGGTAGCCTATGTATGTACTGGCCTAGCGATTTTCTAAATAACGCACACCGGGACTCAAAACATTGCAAAGACATGGCTTCCCTATACAAATATATGGGTGAACTTTAAAGGGCCGTAACTTTAATTCTAAGGCGTGAATCAAAATTTTCTCATGTCAAATCTCGTTTTTCGACCCATTCTGCGTGCCCATGTAAAAATTACGTTCCCAAGTGCTCCCAATCCCTCCATGAATTAAGTTTGTATCTTTTTTTCTATCTTTTTTCTTTCTTTCTTTCTTTCTTTTTTTTTTCAAGCTACCATGCACACTAAGCAGAAAAAAAAACTGCGGCACATAAGTATACGTACCTGCATTGTATAGGTTCGCACAAATTAATATGCACTTAGGCGTACTTCATATTGATCGTTTATCATGTAGATACATACGCTGCAATACTTTATGTACATTAATTTTGGTAGTATATTACTATGGTAATAACATCCAATATCACTAAAACCATTCTTCAGTAGAGCATCCATAGTCAAATAATGTTCAAAACAGCTACCCTAGCCCACAATAATTTGTTCAGTGTACAGTACCTGTACGATTTAGCATTGGTATACCATAGTAACAATACCAAGTACCTTAGATGATTTCCACCCACTCTAACTGCGCCACAGGCGCAGTCAAGGCTTGTTGAAAATGATCTAAGGAGCTACCATGCACACTAAGCAGATAAAAGTGCCACATAATTAGAAACATACATGTATATAATATTCACACGCTACAGTATAATATTATCCTGAGTATCACTGTAAAAAAATTGTCCAGAAACCACCACATAGTTGAGCTGGTTGCCCATACAATCGGAAACAAGGCCGTCTATGCTCCTAATAGAGCCTAGAAAATCAGAGTATATGATCAGTATTGAGGTTCAGTACCAGTGGCCGCTGCAATACGTTACTTCCTACTAGTACTCAAGATCACCACAGCACAGCTAGGGGAAGAGGTTGAGTGCCTGTGGCCCCTGAAACACGTTACTTCCTACTAATAATCAAGATCACCACAGCTCACACACAAGGCTAGGGGAAAAGCACAGCAAAACAATCAAGTTTTAGTTGTTTCTCAACTCAATGTACTTTCCCACACATCCATGCATGTATAATGTAAAACTATAGCTGTATAATGCCACCTACCTCTCAGCAAAAACGGGAGAGCTACTGTTGTGGCTGATTCTTCATCCATTCAGCAAGTCTCTGGATACAATACCAGCTGCATGGTAGCCTATGCATATACTGGCCTAGCAATTTTCTAAATAACGCACACCGGGACTCAAAACATTGCAAAGACATGGCTTCCCTATACAAACATATGGGTGAACTTTAAAGGGCCGTAACTTTAATTATAAGGCGTGAATCAAAATTTTCTCATGTCAAATCTCATTTTTTGTCCCATTCTGCGTGCCCATGTAAAAATTATGTTCCCAAGTGCTCCCAATTCCTCCACGAATTAATTTAGTCTTTTTTTTTCTACTTAGTGTGTAACTACTTAGTGTGTAACAAGGGGACCACACACTAAGCAGAAAAAAATGGTCCAAAAACCACCACATAGTCGAGCTGGATGCATAGTAGAGCCATACAATGCAAGCAAGCATCCTAATAGCCATATACACAATATTCGGTAAAGGGTCGTCAACGTACCCCGCGCGCCCATAATTTTTTTTATGGGCAAACATTGCTTCCTTATGGGAAAACTTTCAAGGACCGTAACTTTAATTCTAAGGCGTGAATCAAAATTCTTTCAGGTCAAATCTCTAGTTTCGACCCATTCTGCGTGCCGGTGCAAAAATTATGTCCCCAAGTGCTCCCAAACCCCCCATGAATTAGATTATTTAATTATTTAAGGTACCATTTAATTGCGTGGGCGTGAGGTGGGGGATATGACACCTAAACCACATCAAAGTCATTAGTGAGGTGCATGTTGTGTAACCACGCCCTTTTAATTGCACAGGTCTCAGGGGTGTGGCTGCTAGAGCCGGAAGTGTTCATTTAATATCCTCCATGGACCGGAAGCCGGGCCGGAAGGGAGGGGCCAAGCCACGCCCAAAACAGCACCATCCTGCGCCTCAAGGACCATCATTCTCAATCAAGTGCCGACTGGCCACCGGATGTCCACCGGAAGCCCACAATCAATCCCAATTAAAACACACAGCTTCCGCAAGGCCAAAACACACACAAACACTAGGAGGCCGTTCTGCCACACCGCCCACACAAGAGCTCACCTCATTTCCTTTGTGGGCGGGGTAACAACACGTCATCGCAACCACATCCGCTTCAAACCATCGTCAGCCTCCGTCCAGCCGTACAGTCCCCTCGATCGCACTGGCGTACAGTGCCTCATTAACTGACATGGCCTCACCTTTGACCTCCTGCCACGCCCCCGAAGCCTCCTGGCCGGGTGCAAAGGTCACCACCGCATCCGGGACACACCCACCTATCGCCGCGGCCAAGTCCCAGGCCCCGATATCCAACCACTGGCCCGTGAAGCCACGCCCAATCCGAAGCAATAAAATCTGCATTAACGCACACGCACACACTCCACACAGTGCCAGGAACACGCCCATATGCTTAATTAGGCCTAATTAGCTTTTTTTTTTTTTTTTTTCAAGGAAACCAGAACACTAAGCAGAAAAAAAATTGTCCGAAAACCACCACATAGTCGAGCTGGATGCATAGTAGAGCCATGCAATGCAAGCAGGCAGCCTATACATCAATTTTGACCAAAATGGGTAATGGTCGTCACGTTGATGTGCGCGCGTGGCCCCGCCCCTCACGTAGCGCGTGGGCGGAAAACATTGCAAATGCATGGCTTCCTATACAAGCATATGGGGGTAACTTCAAAGGGCTGTAACTTTAATTCTAAGGTGTGAATCAAAATTCCCCGGGATCAAATCTCTAGTTTCAACCCATTCTGCGTGCCCATGTAAAAATTGTCCTCCCAAGTGCTCCCAAATCCTCCATGAATTAGATTATTTATTTAAATTTGCTTTTTTTTTCAAGAACACCTGCATCCAAAGTAGAAAAATATTGGCCTTGTCCCCAGGCTCCCCGAACTTTTTCAACGCACGCGTTGAAAAAGATTGGGGAGCCTGGGGACGAGGCTAGAAAAATATCAGCAATGCCACAGTAATTTGCATTGTGGTAATTATTATGTTTTAATAGTGCATAGCTATTCGGAAGTGGTCGTCAGTAGTAAAAACGCCGGCACATACATAATTATGGTCGTCAGCAGTAAAAACGCATAAATTCACTACACGCACTTTAATACGCGCTTCTACTACTGACGACCATTTCCGTGTCCGTGTACCACATGCTTCTGAGTCAGCAGTTTTTCACAAGGTTAGTAAAAATTAATTTCTAGCCAGCCGATTGTAGCTGGTGGCGTTGGAGTATATAGCGATTGGTCCACACTCTACAAAATTAATGAGAGTTTCAGGGTGGTAACAGTTATGCTGGTATGATTATTGTCGGCCGATACTACCAACGCTACAGCTGGAGCGATCGGGCTTCTCACAGCGCAACTCTGCCATGACGGTTGAGCTAGCTACAGCCACACTACCTACAGCAAGCGAATACTAGCTAGCCTTGAGTCCAGGCTCCAGAGAGCCCGAGTTTTAACTCTGGTTTTTAATACAGCTACTAGGCGGCAGCCCATAATAGTGGTTGCAATCATAGGCTATGCATGCATGCATGTACATGTATGCATGCACGCGCCTTGCCATGACATGGCAGTTCATACATAATATATTAAATTATTGTACATGTATGCTCACATACTGGTACATGTAGCTATAGTGTGCAGCAGTACATGCATGAACAATCACATCATGTTATGTGTATGTATGTGGTGAGTATAGTATTGCAGTGATGTCACAGGGCGTTCTTGAATGGCTTTGTGACATCATCAGCATATAAATAGCTATAAAAGCTAGCTGAGTTATATATTGAAAGTGAAATCCAAGTACTAGATACAGTCTGAGTCTCCCAACATCTGTGTATGCTTTGATCGTTGCGGGCTGATTCTGTCTTTAAATATGAGCTCCTCAAAATATACACGAATTAATGTACCTCTTATGGGAGACAGCGTCAAAACGTGGAATATCTCGACCTTGAGGTGAAAGTGAAAGTTTCTGTATGATTAATTTATAGCCAATGTGGATAGTTACTAAATGAAAGAATGGTTGCTATTCAGTGGTGCTGGTAACTAAGCAAACATTAGATTTTTGGAATTTTGTGTGAATTACATTATATTACATTCATGGTAGTATTTTTCTACTTTGGATGTAACTACTTAGTGTTTAATAAGTCGTTGCGGTTAATAGTTAAGAAAGAATGCTTTGATCTTGCTTTGAAGTGGGCAATTACCGGTGTTTTCTTCAGGGGCCACTTCCAGTCGCTAATTACACGCGCATAATCATCCCTGGCCGATTCTAGGCACGCCCACGTTCGACCAAAAGCACTCGTATGGCCTCTTCGGCCCCGCCCCTTCACGATTCGCTAATTGAATTAGCCATTCCTGACGCTCACGCCCACGCAATTAAATGGTACCTTAACGGACACTCCCAATAACGGACCTCTACCAAATAACGGACACTGCTATGTGTACCAATCGATATCTCCATATGTTTAATACAGTAGCAGCACCTGAATAGCGGACAACCTCCGAATTCCGGATAACGGACACAGCAGCTTGCACGAAGTAATACAGTACTATACAAAAAACGTTCTGACTAACGGACGGCGGTGGGTGTGGCTAACCCCGCCCACGACCTTCTTGCATGCAGTCCATGGCATTATTAACAATCTGTACAAAAATAATAAGATAGCAATACATCTAGATACTCTAAAAAACGGTAGTACTTTGTCTAGCTATAGTAATGACAGCAGCCACTGCTTTAGTTACATGCATGCTCAAAATTAATGGCAAGTAGCTAGCTATAGTTAGACTATAGTTGTTGCAATATTATGTGCTCTAGGGAAGGATCTAACCCTCTTAGAATACTTACAACTTAGAAACCTTACAACTTAGAATCCTTGTTTTTGAGTCCTCAGGCAATTATTATACTGTTGGCTCAGTATACAGATAAATAATACTACTATGACATTAAATATGCATGAGAGCTATAATGAGTGAGGTAGTCCTGATTCTGATCATAATATGAAGAGTTCATATCAATATATTATTATTATTGTTAATTCTTATTATTAATAAACTGAACGTTGATGTTGACGTTAGAGCAGTGGCTGAAGGTAAACATATCCTTGAAGCTATCTTGATGAATTGCTGCCTTGTTTTGGGTTAGAGCAGGAGAGGTGTCTGGCTCATGGCAATGATCCACAGGTTTCAATCGCTTTGTTGAGGAAAGGATATCTGAAATCGATTCCTTTTGCTGAGCGCTTGTACGTTTGTAGCTACGAACTCCGTCTAAGCTTCTGTGGCCAGTTGTTTCCATGATTATTTGTTCATCAACACCAGCATGGTAAAGTCGAGTCGCAGCTGTGGCACGCAATGAATGGTTTGTTTTGAAACCTTCAATCCCTGCAGCTTTGCAAATCCTTGCAACTGTGCCATTCAACTTGTCATGCCCTATAGGTTGTGCAGCATACCAGTATGTTCCTCTGGGGTTCTTCAGTGGCTTGAGATAGAATGCACCTGGCGGACGATCTGGTGGACATTTGCTCTGATACAATTTGAACAAGCGAACGAAACATCGAGAAGGGATATTGGGGGTTTCATGATGAAGAACAACTTTGGGATTGTGTTTCCGCCCTTTTAGTCCCCCTGGATGATTTTTTGAGATATCCTCCATGTACTTGAGGTAGGCTCTCTCACCTGGCTTTTCAATCAGTTCAATTTGAGCGGGATCATGCCTCAAATTGCGATGTTCACCTCCACTTCTCAATGCAAAATACATCCCATTCATGAAAACCATCGTGTCCACCAGTGTTTGTGGAGAATGGTCACCAAGTTGCCCGGTTTGCCATAACATCTCCTCTTCTTCACAAGTAAGGGGCTCTGCTTGCCTCCGTTTCGTTCCTATCCCAAGTGATTGGATTCTCTTCATTTCGGCATCCAGAGTGCCCCGAAATTCAGCGAAAGCTGGATCCTTAAAGAAGTCTAAATCATGCCGTCCACATTCCCTTAGATACCGCATAACTCCACAGCAAAGATGGTGCAAAGTATTTGCAGGATAAATGCTTCCATCCTTCTTTCGTACTTCTAGCACATGTACATAGCGACTCAACCAGTATTGCATTGCTTCACAATCCATTTGAGTGATGTCTGGAACGATTTCTAGATCAGAGCTGGCTCTGGAGCTGCGATGGGCACTCCAATCATTCCATAGACGCATACAATATTTCGTATCTGCTTGGGTTTTCTTTGGTACACTCGCTCTTCTAGCTCTTGCCACAGCTTCCTCTGACATTGGGTCAGCGAAACGCGACTTTGTTTCTGCAGTTATAGAGTTGCTTGGAATTTCTGAAGTTTCGAAGGCGTTGCTGGCTTGAAGTAGAAGGGTGTCGACCAACGATTCTAGTGCGCATGCTTGGTTTTCGTCAGCTCCGCCCACTGCTGAATCAGGTAAAACGCTCCCGTCTTCTCCAGTGCCGAAGTAGTCCTGGAAGAGCTCTTGGCCGAGTAATTGGACAAGGCTACAATTGTTGGGAGAGCTGGGGACTCCAGAAGTAGAGGCGCCGGCCATTTTGCACCAGGTAGTCACACAAAAACTGAATAGCGCTACGGAAACGGTTGCTAAGCTATAGTCTAAATAGGTTAGACGCTTCAGCCAATGGGATCTACGGTTTTTAGAATTCTTCGTACGTCATAAATCCCTCGGGCTACCGCCCTCGGGATTTATATACGTACTCAGAATTCTAAACCCCGTAGATCCCTTGGCTTCAGCGTCTAACCTATATCTAGCCATACAATGTCATGAAAACACTCAGTGAATACGTCATGAATTTCTTTATAATGAACCCTGACCATCTCCCCAGTAGCTGCACAGTGTAATTGTGCATGTGGTAAAAGGTCGTCAATAGAATGCGTACACATCGATCGATGCTGGCCCCAGAAATCGTGGAGATGGCGTCTAAGATCGACTCTCAACCTTGAGAGCGACAAGTTTCGATGCTTCAATCACAGAGACGAACTCGACAGCACAGTATTCCTTCCGAACTTTCAGGTTGGTCGCGCGTATGGCGCGCGCTCGGGCCAGCCCCTTGTGACAGTGATGCGTGCTATATATAGCGCAAGGCTAGCTTTATTTATCCATGGCATTACGTAAACCACGATAACACGTGAAGTTCAACCAACAGTACTTCTCAGAGAAAGTAGCGCTCAGCTTATAATCTATTCGCTGGATACACGCGTAAGATACTCTACATATTTACTGATTTTCAAGTCCCAGAAAGGCTCCAGCGAGGCCCTGAGTTTTCTGGCAATTACCTCATAGATTACACCATAGGTTTCATCATACATTACACTACAATTACCTCATAACCACAGAAAAGTAAATTGCTACTGGGGAGATAACAATGAATTATAGGCTATAAAATTAATATTAGGCCCCTCCAAATCAATTAGTAGTTTCTCATCCCCTCTGAGCTCAAAATTGATGCGGGCGGGCGGTGGTAATGGTCGTCAATATGTGTAATTTTTGATGGAAATGGTCGTCCGGTATACTTTTGCATTGTGCTCCTAATCACCAAATGCATGCGGGCGGAAATTAAGGGGGGATGAGAAACTACTAATTGATTTGGAGGGGCCTTAGATGAAGTGGGGGTGACTAAAGTAAAACACCCCAATAAGGACATACCCCAAATAAAGGACAGAAGCCTATGTACCAAGGTGTCCGTTATTCGGAGAGTCCACTGTATATAGCTCACTAAAATAATTATTAATATTATTATTAGCCATCGTTCACCTCTTATTAAAATTATAATTAAACTGCATGGAAGAAATCATCAGCACAAAGAATGGATAATAATTACATTAATAATTATTATGACTTGCACCTGGTCCAGATTTTATTTTGATGCCTCCTTTATTGGTGCCCCAAACATTTATAATAGTATGATCATGCTAAATTCACATCCTATCCTAGGTGATCATGACACTGATCCACTTCGAATTCATCACTCGTCTGTCATGCTTTGAACCCACGCTATCTGCAGGAAATTTAATATGCCAGTTGAAGGAAAAACTTGTTATTGACAGTTATTGCAAGTGCATACATTGTAATATTATTCACATATCAACAAAACAGGTTCTGGAAATGTAATATCAGTGCTTTGAACTCTTCTCATGACAAAAATAATACAAAAGTACATCAATAAACCAATCATGATCAATACTATAACAAACAATAATATTATTTTTTAGTGTCTCTATTAGTCTCTACTGTAATTGTCAGTGAACAGTACTGTGGTTTTCTACTTTCAGATTTCTCAGACTTTAAACACTGCAAATTAAATGCATACATCACATTCCCATAAATATTGCCATAATTATGTGCTGAAACAAAATTAATCGTACATAGACATGAATCTTTCCTATTTGTGTATTTAACTGTAATGATATTACTAGTCGCCGGACTTTCGCCGAGCCGCTCGCTGAATAGCAGTAAGGTAACTTGTAGAAAAGGTTGATAGATTATAGGATGATAGCACGATAGATGACTAACTGAATCCAATACACAAATGCTCTGCTTATATAGAAAACCACACATAGTAACACATTAACACAACAAGCATAGCAACGGCACATCCAGAAATATAATTCTGTATAGGCCTGTGTGGCTAGGTGAAGACTGATTTTCTGACATTTAGTACGTTCGCTAGCCGTGACAATCAATGTTTTAATATGAATCTGACGTTTCGACGATGATGACGATGATGGCGTCTGCATAGACGTCGAAACGTCGGATTCATATTAAAACATTGATTGTCATGTACGGCTAGCGAACGTACTAAATGTCAGAAAATCCAGAAATATAGTTAGCACATTAACACACACACAAGTGATAGTACAACCTAGCAACAGCACATTTACAGGGTACTGGACACAAATATCAACACATGACTGTACCAAGATCAACACCTACTCTAAGTTCATTACATAACTATGCTGGTGCTTGAAGGGTGGCTGGCTAGCAATGGTAGACCACATTATGTATAAGAAACAATCAATACACTCCCATGCTCCCTCCATCACCCCATCACCGCCCCCCCCCCCCCCCCCCCCAAAAAAAACATCCGCATGCGACCAAAATTGTCAGTAAGAATACAAATAGTTGGGATTGGTTTACTACACATGAATTAATGGTAGTATAGGGGTAGTCCCTTTAGAAGCAGGTACCATAAACTTAGTACAGAAAAGTACTGCAGCACATCCGGTCTAGAAGTACCCACAAAAATGCGAAAGTTATCCTAATTAACGATAATTGTCAACAAGCAGCTGTAGACAGAGAAGTACAGCTACGTAGCTAGCTATAGCTACGGTCAGTGAGGTAGTAGCTACTGAATTGAGGAAAGCTAGCGGTCAAGGTTCTACGTCGTTGACATCGTTAAGAAGAAACTAGGAAACACAGAAAAATTTATATAAGGTACATGAACTAGCCGTACACTGCCAGAGGCAAAGAAGCAGGTGCCGCGGACAAAGATGGCTGCCAGCGCTCGAAAAGAAGTGCTCTCTCCCTCGCAGTCGGCTATTTGGAATGTGCTACTACACCAGAGACTAGTGAGAAACTAAATGAGACAGTGTACACTACTTGTGCACGGCTAGGTCGATGTTCAAAATTTGACATAGCCGCTACAAAATGGCGGCCGTACGAGCGGGAGGATAAAAGAAGCTATGGCGGCTCTTGGGAAGATGCAGGCCACTCGCAGAGCTCTACGCTTGTAGCGCGTCACCGACTGATGTCAGTGAGTAGCTGAGAGAGACAGCGTAGTGTACTTGTGCGTGGCTAGGTCAGGAAATGTTCTACTGTACATGAAAACAACAGTTGTGGACTTACTATAACGTTATGCCTTTCTCTTGAGCAGCTCCTTTAAGAGCTTCTCTTACTCTGTAGTGAATGTTATTGTTGTAGAGGAGGCTGTGGGTGGAAGGAGAGGCCGACCGCCATGACACACTAACTCACCTAGTAAGTAGACAACATTATTGTAGCTAGGTCAACTTACTGCAACTCCTTAAGATTAACCATTGTCTTGATGGCGTCAGACAGGGCCTTGGCTCCTTCAGTGCCGATGGAGTTCTCACTGAGCCTGCAAGTGGAAGGAGAGAGAAAGACACCGACTGCCATGACACACTAACTCACCTAGCTAGTCTAGTAGGAAGACAACATTATTGTAGCTAGGTCAACTTACTCTAACGTCTTAAGATTAGCCATTGTCTTGATGGCGTCGGACAGTGCTTTGGCTCCTTCATTGCCAATGGAGTTGTAGCTGAGGCTGTGAGCGGAAGGAGAGAGGAAGACACCGACCGCCATGACACACTAACTCACCTAGCTAGTCCAGTAAGTAGACAATATTATTGTAGCTAGGTCAACTTACCCTAACGTCTTAAGATTAGCCATTGTCTTGATGGCGTCGGACAGGGCCTTGGCTCCTTCATCGCCGATGGAGTTGTAGCCGAGGCTGTGAGTGGAAGGAGAGAGGAAGACACCGACCGCCATGACACACTAACTCATCTAGCTAGTAGCTAGTCTAGTAAGTAGACAATATTATTGTAGCTAGGTCAACTTACTCTAATGTCTTAAGATTAGCCATTGTCTTGATGGCGTCAGATAGGGCCTTGGCTCCTTCATCGCCAATGGAGTTGTGGCCGAGGCTGTGAGTGGAAGGAGAGAGGAAGACACCGACGGCCATGACACACTAACACACCTAGCTAGTCTAATAAGTAGACAACATTATTTATTGTAGCTAGGTCAACTTACACCAACGTCTCAAGATTAGCCATTGTCTTGATGGCGTCGGACAGGGCCTTGGCTCCTTCATCGCCGATGGAGTTGAAGTTGAGGCTGTGAGTGGAAGGAGAGAGGAAGACACCGACCGCCATGACACACTAACTCACCTAGCTAGTCTAGTAAGTAGACAACATTATTGTAGCTATAGGTCAACTTACCTCAACTCCTTAAGATTAGCCATTGTCTTGATGGCGTCGGACAGGGCCTTGGCTCCTTCATCGCCGATGGAGTTGCTCTGGAGGCTGTGAGTGGAAGGAGAGAGGAAGACACCGACCGCCATGACACACTAACTCACCTAACTAGTCTAGTAAGTAGACAACATTATTGTAGCTAGGTCAACTTACTTCAACTCCTTAAGATTAGCCATTGTCTTGATGGCGTCGGACAGGGCCTTGGCTCCTTCATCGCCGATGGAGTTCCGACTGAGGCTATGAGTGGAAGGAGAGAGGAAGACACCGACCGCCATGACACACTAACTCACCTAGCTAGTCTAGTAAGTAGACAACATTATTGTAGCTAGGTCGACTTACTTCAACACATGAAGAGTAGCCATTGTATTGATGGCGTTGGACAGGACCTTGGCTCCTTCATCACCAAAGGAGTTGTGGCTGAGGCTGTGAGTGGAAGGAGAGAGGAAGACACCGTCCGCCATGACACACTAAGTCACCTAGCTAGTCTAGTAAGTAGACAACATTATTGTAGCTAGGTCGACTTACTTCAACACATGAAGAGTAGCCATTGTATTGATGGCGTTGGACAGGACCTTGGCTCCTTCATCACCAAAGGAGTTGTGGCTGAGGCTGTGAGTGGAAGGAGAGAGGAAGACACCGTCCGCCATGACACACTAAGTCACCTAGCTAGTCTAGTAAGTAGACAAAATTATTGTAGCTAGGTCAACTTACCTCAACTCCTTAAGATTAGCCATTGTCTTGATGGCGTCGGACAGGGCTTTGGCTCCTTCATCGCCGATGGAGTTGCTGTAGAGGCTGTGAGTGGAGGAGAGAGGAAGACACCGACCGCCATGACACACTAACTCACCTAGCTAGTCTAGTAAGTAGACAACATTATTGTAGCTACTCTCTTGCTGTTAATAATTAATTAAGTCTAGGTGTTCACTAATGTTATTATTTTTTAATGATAGGCAATTTAAAGTTTAAAGGAATTTTAATCTTATCACCATGGCAACAATAGTGAGTAATAGTGATTGATTTATTGTACAGGGCAAGGCACAAGTTGTGGTAAAATTCAATGTTGTCATGGCAACCACATAAATTACTGGATGTTATTAAAGTTAATTAACGCCGCTAGGTAACAGCCGTATTCGCCAAGGGCATAGCTGTTGCCTATGGGCACTTGAAACAAAAGAAGCCCAAAGCTATTGGTTTAAGGCAGAGCTGGTTCGTAGGCTGTTTTATATTCAAAAACGCTTGTTTGTCTGCTTGTTTTGGAGAGCAGGCTACCATTCTTGCTGTTAACGACGCCCTTCCCACGAAGGTAGCGATAGACTCTGGCCTGAGGCTTTTTATAAAACTGTGAGTGGTGAATTGCACCAGCCTGTGAACTGAATTTACCCAAGTAAGAGTACACTCCATACATTTGTTACATTCGTGGCTATTGGATAATGCATGCGCAGCTAAAAGAATGGGGGATCCATGCTCAAAATAACTAAGCTTATACGTACCATTTTCCTTTAATAAATGTGTCCACGAATAGTACGATATAGTCAAGCCTCTCAGTACAGTGTCACGTCTATCATGACACAAAACTTTAGCTGCACCAACTACTTTCACTTTTTACTTGCAAAATATTAAAAACAGTGCCAGTAAACGTGCAGCTGCCAGAAATTAAACTTCCCACCGTGTACGTAACATCAAATTTGATTGGCCAACACCAGCTAGCCCCACCCAACTATGAATATGCATGAGCAATGGCTGGCAAGCGCGAGCTACACCCTCTGCGTGTGCGCAAATAGAGGAGAATCTAGCATACCAAATAAGTAACCTATGGCCAGACTAGCACCAAATTCACGTACTCAAGATATTCAAGGTCATATTTTTCATCCTTCCTGAATAAAGCCTTGCACCCATCAGCACCCATGGAACAGCTTCTTAGGTACACTTTGAATTGTCTACAATGGGTGAGAAAGTAGCCCACGGACAGACAATCTGCTGGACTGAGGCTGATCCCCTCTAGACCTCTTAGCTCCCCTTTGAGTTCCTTGGCTACGAGCTTACAGTGATACAGAGTCTCATCTTGAGCTTCAAAGAGACAGTGTAGCAATGAGAGAAGAAGTGGTTGAGATTTGTGGCCCAAGCTGGAGCCACCTGAATCGAAATCAGAGTTGGTACCAGAATGAAGTGTTAATACTGTTGCTCTCTTTTCTTCCATGCACTTCCGTACAACTAAGATAACGATTTCATCCATTCCTTGTGTTTTAAGTTTAGTTTTGGCAGCATAAAACTGGAACACAGCACTAAAGCGAGCCCGACCAAAGAGTTCCTTGAATTGTGCCACCTGCTCACTCGGATCCATCTTGGTAGCCATATGAATGGCCGCCAACAGTTCCTGTATCGAGAGATGGAGGAAGTTGTAGGAGTGTGATGGCATTCCACTAGCAAAGCTTTCTACTCCTTGAAGTAAACCAAGAGTGTTGAAACTGCGTTCAAGGTCAAAGGTTATATGATCTTCTATCACTCCCTTGTATGCTATCTCACAAATATGTCCAAACTGACTGTGAATAGCAGTTGGAAGCTTATCCAGTGATTTTATTCCAGGTATTTCACGTTGCTCCTTCTTTTTCAGATGCCGAAATATGCAGTTACAGGTAAGTGCAGAGAAAATGCCAAATTGAGTATGTGGAAGTACACCATCGCACTTGAAAAGGTGGACCAGGATGCTGGCATTCAAAGGCAAGTAGCAGCTGCCTTCTACAACTGGGTTTTCTTTGATTCTTTCTTGCAGTTGCTTGACCTTGCCATGATCATCTCCCAGGCATCCAGTAAAGTAATTATGCAGTTCAGCTTTTGTGAATCCCAAGATTTCAATTCGAGTGTTAACAAGCTTGTGAAGATTCATTGACGAGATGGGGCGAGATGTGATAACTACAGAGCTTTTGTGTAGCTGTTTGCGTTCTAGTATGTCTCTGATGATGGAATGGCCCGGTGCTTTCTCTGGTAGCTCGTCCCAGCCATCAAAAATGAAGAGAACACCTTCTCCATCACAAGCAGTTATCTCCTTCTCTGCATTTTGTCCCATTGTGCCGTCTCGTTTTGGTAACAAATCAGCTATGCTCTTGGCATTTTGAACTACTTCTTCACGCAATTTCACCAGTATGACTTGACTGTATTCTTTCAATAATCGATCAGCTACCCACTTATGGCAAATGTGCAGAGAGAGGGTACTTTTCCCACATCCTGGGGCTCCTTCGATCAATATTTTCTTTTGTTTAGTTTTTTCAAAGATTTGTTCAAGTGTGATGGGAACCTTCCTTTGTAGAATATCATCTATCTTGCCTGTAATAGTCTCACGTATGAAATGATCGTCAATATTTCTTCGCTGCACTTGTTCCGGCATGATCATTGCCAAACTAAACACTTTATCAGTTACAGGAGGAGGCCAGTGGTCATCACCACTGAAGCTAGCTTGAGTCTTGGCTTTGTAGAGTGATTTCAAGTATGCAGTAAACTCTTCTAACTTGTCATCAGATTCTGTGACTTCAGACTTTCTATCATCAGCTACAGTTATAAGAGCATAGAGGGTTAATAAATTTCATGACTCGGCCATGCAATGAGCTTAGCATCATCGTGCACTCATTATAGTAGCTCATAATAATAATATTACAGAACCATAATAATATTGTTACAATTATAATTATTAAGCTTGCTTGCATACTATATGTAATTAATATACCTTCCGCATTTGAGACAAGCTTAGATTGAAGAGCTACTCTGATAATTTCTTTAGTTGGTCTTGGACTGTTTCTGAGCCAGTGCTTAATCATTTCTTGAAGGCAATCATTAACCATTCTGCGGTCTTTCTCGATTGCATCAAGTGTACCAGTGTTCACACGCAGCTCAATACCTATTGATTTCCATCTGGCACGATAGTCCCACATCTCATCAAGCACTTCTTTTATGTTGTTAATATTGAGGACATCTGCATCCGATTCTACTGTTCAAACTAGGCATTACAATGCCACTCTAAGTATGCTGCTTCAAGATGCTTACCTTCAGTGTCACATGCATTTGGCTTCGTTTCCTTCTGCAGGGATGCAGTCAATTTTCTTGCTAAAAATGTTAGGTTAGTATGCATAGAACAGCAATTTAATATTAACCACTGTATACATTCCAAGTACTATAGCAGGTTAAAAACTGTATACGGGATGCAGTTGGTCAGTTAATAATATTATTATACATTTCAGATCTACAACTACTATTTTTTTGAAGCTGGAATGCAAGGATCAAATAGACTGGTTACTTCGGGTGTGTATACAGGCTGTTTAATCAAAAAAATTCTAAGTCATGAGTGACACATTTTTATAGAAGTAGAAATTATTCTTTGTTATAGGCTACCATATTATATAATTAGCCACATTTCCACAATGCCTGGACACTTGATACAATCCAAAATTAATAATTAGCTACTACCTGCTGGGTGATTTAAAGTAATTTGTTTGGCCAGCTCATGATTATCTCCACCACTCTTTTTGCTGACAGCTTCCACCAGCATCCGCCATGTGGGTGGGCCATGTTTCTTCTCATCATACTTTTGATTAAGCCACAGGAGCAATACATCTTCGAGACCATCTGAATCACTGGGATGTTCATCACGAATCTTTCGCAAGTCCATTATTTTCAAATTCAGTGATCGACCAAGATTGTAGTACCTTGATTCTAAGGGCAGTATCTCCTCAATGATTGTGGATAGATCACCTTCGTCTAGGATGAGCAAATTAATTCCTCAAGATCATGCAGTTGATGCATAGGCATAAAATAACTTACTCAATTCCGTTGTATCAATGGAATCGAAATCAATATCTATGTGAACAGACATTAATTTAACATTATGCATGATATCTGGCAATTTTTGTATACTAATAATTATCATATCATCAAGCAATGTAATGTATAAAATTGTTGTAATTATACCTCCAATAGGTCCAGGGTTCTCCTCAACATCTCCAGCTAACAGCAATAGAGATAAGATGACAGAAGCAGCTACCGATAATGCAACATCCAGCACCGCTTTTGCTACGACTAACACCCAAGTCCCCTGGAGCTTGGTCATCATCACAACTTCTACTTTAGTATCAATATAATGCAGCTTCTCCACCAGATCCTGCTTATTGGCCAGGGCTTTCCACAGAACACTCAAGGATATCAGACAGTCCACTGTCTGTATGACTGAATGCATAATCAGAATAATGCACATAAAGATTTATAATACATGCACAAAATTATTAATATGTATTATATTATGCACATAATATTATGTATGTATGTTGCACACAGTCACTCAAATAATACTATACAGAGCACTCCCTATAGCTACCTGAGATGATCAGCCAGTGGACTGGATGCATTGACGGATTGATCACTTTCAAAATCAGGAAAATCGAGTAATAAACAAAATAAGTTCTGAAGGAGAGGCTCTCCAATAAATCACCACCAACACCAGATTTTGATCGCTTGATGGCCATGGAAAATAATTGGTAGACTAGAGCAGAGGTAATCAGAAGGATCAGGGTGAGAACCAAGCCAAGATTCATTCTTTCAGGGACGGTACCACCTTTGGCAAAATCTGCAAGAAATGCATGAGCCATGCACTGAACTGACTGTAAGGCAGATATTATGGCAAGCTAAAAATTATGTTGACCATGTATACCACTCACTCAATAGTGGAAGGTGATGTCCCCTTGCTACTAAAGTACGTAGCCCAAGATTGACTCCAATTGATATTATCAACAGAAAGAGTGTTGCTACTCCTTGATTCAGCGTCAAACCTCTGCGAGTCTTTCCTCTAAATGGTGACCTCGTCTTGAATGGGCGGCCCAGGGCACACCAAGAAGACCCAATGCGGGCTCTCCACTCTCCAATGCTCCAATATGGCATTTCTGTCACAGCAAACCTAGAATTAGTCACCAGTCATGATGATAAAATTGATTCTGCATGCATTGTGTATCCAACCTGATGGTACTATCGGATCTAGACTAGGCTAAGGGGACTGAACAGTTATACTATAACCACCCCCGTCCCAATTATACTGATCAATCTTGATCCACTGCATTGGCACAACCTTATTCTGGGAAACTCTATGAGCATGCTATAATAATATTGAAATATACGAGAAAGAAGATCCAATGCCATACCCTTCCCGTCCACCCTCAAAGCTCTGAGTCAGTTCTCTGTATGACAATACTGAAAAACAAATTTGTCCGTCATGGTAGGGTCCTTTCACTGTTAGTCTCGGACCATTGGATCTGTACAACTCACCTCTATTTCAATCTCAGGCTGGGCCGCCATATTATGCCATATTATGTCAAGATCTGACAATTTTTATCCACGATAACAATGCATGGCGATGACAGGATCATTCGATTACTATACCGCTTGCGCCAGTGGTGTCACCAGGGGGGTGCATGTGGGTTCATTTGCACCCAATCCATGCACCTGTGCACCCATCCTATGCATGACATTGTGTAGTTTTGCCTATTATATAGCCTGTCACAGTACACTACACTGTCACAGCCAGTAATGTAGTATGTCATGTATATATCACTACATATATTATGTAGTACCTATAGTTAGGTTAGTATATTATACACAACTATTAATAGTACTACATTTCCGGGCCAGCTTTATGTATCCACCTGTGCAGTTACTTTTGCAGCATGCTATACTGGCTCCGTGCTGAATGGCTCGCAAGAACTTAGAAAAATTTCGACAAGTGAAAAAGAAAAAAAATCAAAGTATAAAGCAAGATTTGAACCCGCTACATTCTATTCCACACACAAGAGCCCCAACTACTACACCACCGCTGTTGTCACTGCTGCCATTCGTTATTTCCCCCCTATCATAGACAAACCCTAGAGACTAACCCTGCTAACCATTGGCAATCCATTCCCAAACCCCCAGCCCCTCCCATCCATACCGCGTATACGTATAATTAATTATTGATATACATGAATGAACCATTATTGCGCACGTTTTGCGCCGATGTTGCGCGCGCCTCCCTATGGCCATTCCAGCACGTCGCACGGAGCCATTGTGGCACGCTACAACTTTCGATAACCTGCACCCTGTTAAACAATTAGCTAGAGATGCCGCTGGCTTGCGCATGTACATGCACACAGACAACAACAATAATATGCACAGTCATTAATTTTATAAAAATTTAATATGCATGGTTAGATATTATTCTACACAGGTCATGCATATGTAGCTATAGATACATATTTTTTTATTCATGCATGCATGAATGTAGTTTACATAATCATGCGTGATGGTTATCAAAACACACACCCCATATACGCCTAATAAGGTCACACTGAGATAACAAGGATAGGGATAGCCGAGAAGGAGGAAAACAATGGTAGCTATGTAATTTCCGCCGACACTGATCAGAACATAGCTACAGTGGTTACAGGCTATTGGTCAGCCCGTCATGGGAAACCAAACCATTGTGGATGAGATGGCAAGACCACGGGGTAGTGTACCCCTATACAAATGTGAACATCTGTCTGTGCACCTACCCATATAAAACAATAATAATATAATTATTAGCCCAACATTGACATTCCAACACAAATTTCATTATAAAATGCACAGAAAAACCGTGGTGGTTTAGGTACATAAGTTTTATTTCTGATCTGATAACTTCTGTCATCACAGCAATAGACAGTCTCTGATTTATAAAATTAATAATACCCAGTCGACCATGCCACTGCCGGGGCGGGGCCATGGCACACTTGGGCCCTTTGCAGCCCTGTATACTCTATTTTATATCAAACAAGTTTAATATCATGAATCAGTTCAATAACAAAATATAGTTAAAAATTTGGCCGTGTCTATATACCGTACCGGCACCGGTACTGATAATTTAGCGCTTCGAGTACCGGCATAATAGCCCGCCAAAAAACTTAAAAAATTTTCGAAAGTGGAAGAAAAAAAAAATGGGCAAGTGGATTTAGCGGAAACGGACGAAAACGGAAACGAAAACGAACGCGAAAACGAAAACGAAAAGGGAAATGGTCGTCAAGAAGGTTACAATTTTGGTATAGGTCGACGAACTTATAAGTCTACAAGATAGTGTGGTGCATCCAGAGACTTGTCAAGGCAGGCTGCTCATATCCTGGGCCAATATACACTGAAAGTTTGCCTGTCTGGAGTCCGGCAGGACCTTCCTGATCTTTGTAGCTATTTTTCCAGGTGGCTATAGCTATCTGACAGGGGATTGAATGTCTATTCGTCTATGATAATTTGCACTGTCAGATGCAGTTATTATGTTATGTCAGATGTTAACTTTTTAACTTTATAATTATTATTGATAAGCCAGGGGTGGGTAGCTAGTAACACGCTGGTAGCACGCACGCCATGAGAGTCATGGCCCACATAAGCTGAGTGAATCTGGGACTGGGAGGGGACCCCGGGCCTGGGGATGAGGCTGGACTAGATGCATCACTGACGCCCTGTCATGGGATTCTACAATCGCCCAGAGTTAGTAGAATACCTTCAACTAAATACCTGTAGCTAGCTTTATCATAGGTCAGTAGAGGACTACCAGATGAGGTCAAATATTGTTGAGTATCTGGTCATGGTTCTGTAATACTAGTATTGAAGTAATCATGAATGATGACAGTACTGTACATAGTACTGTTTAGCCATGAATAGGGGTGACTCTAAGTGCTCCAGATCAGCTCAGTATCAGTATGGCTGCATAGCTAAGTCATTTTTCAGCTCATGTTGAACCCTGAAGGCAGGTAGCTAGCTAGCTAGCTACCTGCGGCTAATTGCAAAGACCAGGAAGGTCCTGCTGGACTCCAGACTGGCTAACTTTCAGTGTATGTTGGCCCAGTGCACTACATAATATATAGCTGGCATGAGAGGCCTGCCTGTGACATGTCTCTGGATGCACCACACTACTTTGCACGATAAAGCAGCTTACAAGATCGTCGACCTATACCACAATGTGAACCTTCTTGACGACCCTTTCCTTGTTCGTTTTCGTTTCCGTTTTCGTTTTCGCTTTCGTCCGTTTCCGCTAAATCCACTTGCCCAAAAAAAATCCAAACAGTCAATACGCGCACGCACGCGTACCGGAAGTCCATATAAATTACGTACAAGTTATTTTTCTGCTGACATCAGCAAAAATCGGCAATCGAGGAGAGTAGGTCAACTACTGGGCGCTGTAGCAGTTTATCACGCCTGTCTATTGGCCGTTTGGTCTTAGAAAGCTGAGTAGGACGTGGATATCATGGATTTAGATCCAACAGTATGGAGCCAGTGAGGAGATATTTGCTGCTCAAAATTTTGTCTAAAAGCCGATATAAAACATTTTCAGACACCTGCGTTCCCGAGTTTTGGATCCAAATAACATTATACTGTTGATATCCTTCACATATTTTTATTTCCCGTTGTTCCAGCCAGAAATAAGCATGAAGCTGCAACCCTCCAAAAGCATCGAGGTGTGAACATGGTTTGCCCAGCTCGTGACTAGCTCAAAATGATTCTTAAGGTTCAGAATCGTTGCAGTATTGTTCAAGTATAACACAATAATGATTTCAGATCAAATAATATAAGCATGATAACACTGTGCACACAAAAACAAGGTGACATGCACAAACAATGAGTGAGGTGTATACTCTGATCAGCTTGGGTTTCTTCACTGCTAATGTTCGACTTGACAGATAATTTCTCAACTTCTGCAACTCTAGGTAATTAGAATAAAGTACTGTGTTATATATTACATTCATCAAAACATACGCTACAATAGTCTGACATTACTGACCCTCACTCGCGCAAGGGTCGGCCACACCAGACAACCTTCCACATGGAAAGAGTGAATTCAAAACAGGACCAACAGCCTTCAATATTATAATACAGGGCAACTACCTCCTTTCCCAACAGTGCACCACACACAAATAATAGTTATCTGTCAGTGAGTGAGCAATATGAGCCCTGTCAGTGAGTGAGCAATATGAGCCCTGCAATATGAGCCCTGCAAGGGCTCATATTGCTCACTCACTGACAGATAACTATTTTGTTGGAAGTTAACCCAAAGTCTATGCAACCCTACACTCCTAATTGGATAGTGGGTAGACTGCATGACATGTGCTCTCAACAACCAGTTTTACAAAGCTCTTGAACACTACTCTAATGTACTTGGTTGCTTAGTAACTTCCAACAATCAGGCATACTAGTACTGTACAGCTACAAGAACACAAGCACATACACCTACAGTACACATGCACACCACAATATCACAATAAAGATGCACAATGCATGTGTGTGCACATGAAATTACATGTGTACATACACATGTACAGTGTACATGCACTATGCATGCTAGGTAAATATATAAACAGATCTACAATGTCATACACCTTGCAGTCCCGTAAAAGAATGACCATGTTTGATTCACAGGCTGAGAGGTACGTATTTAATGTGTGCAGGAGTGAATCTCTAGAATTTTAAAGGCAACAATGCAAGGAGAGTAGTTTCTCACTGCATATTTGAGAAAATGTGATCATTACAGCACTTACCATCAAACTCCCATGTTAAATACTACTCCAGTTCGTCTGACACAAATAGTCTTGGTTTGATGAAGAGATCTGCCTGCAGATCGTCCTCAATTCAGACGCATGTCCCAGAAAGTGATTTTTAGCCCATAATTCCCTAACGAATGAAGAAAATCTGTAAATGAATGTCAGCAAACATCACAAATAATTAGCTGGTGATGACCACATTCACTATAATGGCTGCTGAGACTACAAAGAGAGCATATTAAAAAGCACCCCAAACTCACAGCATACCACCCAGATGCCCATACAAACCTTGATATAAAACATTTTCAGACACCTAATTCACTTAAAACTCACGTTCATCATTTGCCTTGTAGTAAAATAAGTCTATCTAGGCGTTTTTGACTTGTTCTGAGAGGTAGATCAACCATGGGACGCCAAAGTGGCCGCCATTTTCAGACATGAAAAGTAAGGCTACTTCATGACCTTGAAGCACCTAGTCAGTGAAACCAGTTTATTATTTTTCGTTCATAATAATTATTATTCACCTTTCCTGAAGACAAAACGGCTGTGGCAATCACCAGAAGTAGAACAGTAAGGCGAGGAACGAGACAAAGACACCGCAATATCTGCACCTGCTTGACCTCCCGCTCGCGCTCAATGACGTCATTCAAAAATTAAAATTTCACGCGTGCGTAGTGACTGCAAAGATCCAAGCGGGATTCGAACCCGCTCCTTTTGCATTCTTATATGGAGAATTTGGTAGAATTTTCTGATCAGCAATCATTCCAGATGGAACTTTGTATGTAAATGCTCCACCACCATAAGTGTTATTACCACACCAGTATCCTGCTGGGGCCACGACCACCGCTCCACCAGCCCCAGCCCTAGCCCACTGTGCCAACCCGGTGTCAGAGGTGGAAATGACTCCCCCTCAAAATGACTCCCCAGTCATTCTAGCCTAGGCTCAAATGACCCCCCTTCATTTTAACCTAGGTAGAAATGAATCCCCAGTCATTTCTACCTATAAGGAATAAATGACTCCCTCCAGGATAAAATGACTCCCCTACAAAGTTGATGTAACTATTATTATTGTCTGTCACTTGACTAATATCATGACATTGTAGCTATTCATGTTCTTCACAGTTTGAACAATATTACACCAAATTTACTCTGTGGTGCACGTTGACACATGCAAGGTGGCCATGGAACCATGCAGTGATCACAGCCATCACAGGCCACCATGTGTTTCAGAGTGTTCGGGCACTCACAAATACACACTTTACGTCGAAAGTTTGCTTTCTCTCCGATATAAAGGTTCTCTGGGTATCTTGCATTCTTGACTGCGATGATTTTTTTTTACTTCTTCCATAGTTAGCTGTCATAATATTATTATTAAAATTTTGATAGTAAAATTTACTGTAGTGTGTTTATTCATAGCTAGTAGCTAGTGGGGGAGGGAAGTATGTTTTTTTTGCACTGCGGTGCAAGTGATCAGTAATATTAATTCATTATTTAAGAGCACTAGGTGAAATCATGTAATAGTGATATTATCCAAAAGCACATCATGGGGGAGGAGGCCGAGGGGGGACACAATGCGTGAAACTGCCACGCCCACTTCTCCCCCAAAATTTTTTTCTGGATGAAACCCTGGCTAGGTGCTGTTTGACAGGTCTTGACAATCAAGGTTCAAGAGATCCTTGACCTTTGCACATCAAGCTTAAAAAAATTCCAGGGAGGGATGCTCAGCGAAAGTGAGGGGCTCACTTATTTAGGGGAGTCTGAGGCTTCCTTTTGTATCATCTCCAGAGAAGCTGCTCAGCTGCTCAGCTGCAGGGATGCGAAGAAAATTGTAAAATACCAATTATCTGGGGGAGTCATTTCCTCCTGGAGGGAGTCATTTCATCCTTAGGTTAGAATGACTGGGGAGTCACTCTAGCCTGGGAGTCATTTTAGCCTGTGACACCGGCTCGCCGCTGCTGGATGCCGTTTTTTGCCACCTTTATACACCTTGTCACTATAATACTAACCCTTGGTCAACAACCATATCCTAAAACCAACCCCCCCTCGTCTCCTACCGATTACCGAAACCCAACCACGCGCTACTAGCCTCACTAGCCGTCTAGCGCTCAGTATTTAATAGGGTTATGTAGACAATGGCGTATTTTGGGAAATATTGCCCTTAGGCCTAAAGGGAAGATTTTACGCCAGTGTTTCCTTTAGACCTAAAGGGGAGATTTTACGCCACGGTCGCCGTTTTGTACATAACGGGGACGTTTTACGCAAGGTATTTTGGCGCATATCTGCCCTTGTGTTTGAACATTATAAAGGGAAGATTATACGCCAACCATATGAGTGGCGTAAAAGCTTCTCTTTATGATAATAAACAAACACAAGGGCGAGTTTATGCGCTGCGATCTCGGCCGTTCTTAGCGGGGCTGAGCATGCGCAAAATCCTACTGAGTGGCGTAAAAGCTTCTCTTTTTGATACTGAACAAACGCAAGGGCGAGTTTATGCGCCGCGGGGCTGAGCATGCGCAAATTATCCTACTGAGTGGCGTAAAAGCTTCTCTTTATGATACTGAACAAACACAAGGGCGAGTTTATGTGCCGTGAACTAGCGGCTCTTAATGCGGTGGGCGGGACTGAGCATGCGCAATGGATCCGATTGAGTAGCGTATCCTTATGTTAACGAACACAAGGAGTTTATGTGCCGTGAACCCGCGTCTGTAATTACTGGTGAATCTTGTGATATAATATTATATAAAAGTATGGCGGGTAATTTTCGTGGGGTCTAATTTTCGTGGAAAGTCCAAAAAGGCCCTCAAAATTAATTTTCGTGGTTTTAAATTTCGTGACAGCAACCAGTCTAGGGGCGTGGCACTGCTTCATAAGCGATGATGTAATCGATACACGCGCTCGCGATCTTCTTTGTTACTAAGCCATACCTACAGATACTTGGACAAAAGGCATGAGATAGAATATTAGTGTCGAAGACGCTACCAGCTGGATGACGGTGGCTATTGACAGTCTGTTGCTTGCTAACACTGGAAAGTGTTGGCCGCGCTGCCACGATGTCTGTGGCCACGCCCATCATCATGGTACCATATCACCGTAGGCATTAATTTTCGCGGGTGGGAAAATTTCGTGACTGCCAAGTCAACCACGAAAATAACGAAAATTAGCACCCCACGAAAATTACCCGCCATACGGTATTATAATAATTAACTATTTATACCAGTAGGGCTGAGCAGGGAGTTTCTGATCCAGTCTCCAGTCTCTTTAATAATCATTATTGCTGGTAGGCTATCGATGAATCGCACATAGTGCTGCTAATAGTAATATTAGGCCACTTCAACTGCAATAGTTGTTTCACGGGCATGCCAGACAAAAGTTCAGGGTCGGTAGGTCGGTTTGAAAAAAAAAAGAAAGCAATTAGAGTTGCTGATTTCTTGTGGCTCAAACTCGGCTCCACCCTTTCTACGATCGCCCCAAGTGTATCTGTCCACTCGTACTTAACAATCTTATGAGAAACGACTGGCGATCCACCTCATTTAGTAGATACACTGAGCGAAGCATTCATCGACGCCATTGCGCATGCGCACTTATGCATTTACGTCATTTTTATTTTCTTTTCAAATCTGCAAATTAGAGGGTCGGTCGGGCCCGTGAAACAACAATAGCTGTTGAAGTGGCCTTATTATAATATAAATTTTATAGGACCAATTATTATTCTGTATGTACTTTAATAATATTTATCTATTATGGAAGATAAAAAATAGAAGTATTATTAATCAGATTGATTTAGCTCAGAAATTGCATGTAGAATCAACATAGTAATGGGTGCAATAATTATGAGGACGTGTACTAAGTGATTTTACGTTCAAAAATGAATTAGCTAGCTATTTGCATAGTCTCACTTCCTTGTCTGGAAAGGATACCTCGGTAGTTTCATCATCGTCATAGAACTGGACAACCAACTTGAAATGATGATAGCCACCCTTTATACCAGATTCCATCGGAATACAATACTTCAACTACTTTCCTTTTTTTTCCATCATCCTCTCTCACTTTTTTGGAAGGAGGAGGAATTCAAAATCATCGTCACTGTCCAGCGAAGAAGTTGTAAAGAACTCATTCTTGTCTGGGGGCCCAAATTTAGCACTCATTGTCAGTGACGCCTTATTTGCCTTTTATTCTTAAAAAAGCAGGTTTTAGCTGGAAATCGCTCCCGAGGAGGAAGAACAGACACAAGATCTTCAGCAGCTTCATAGCTTTAATGCGCCAAAAATTGAACGTCTGCGCATGCTCAGCTCCACCCACAATAATGCTTAACACAAAAGTAGGATCCTTCGCGCATGCTCAGCCCCGCTAAGAACGGCCGAGATCGCGGCGCATAAACTCGCCCTTGTGTTTGTTCAGTATCATAAAGAGAAGCTTTTACGCCATTCGGTAAGATACTTCGCGCATGCTCAGCCCCGCTAAGAACGGGCGAGATCGCGGCGCATAAACTCGCCCTTGTATTTGTTCAGTATCATAAAGAGAAGCTTTTACGCCACTCAAATGGTTGGCGTAAAATCTTCCCTTTATAATGTTATAATAATGTTCAAACACAAGGGCAGATATGCGCCAAAATACCTTGCGTAAAATGTCCCCGTTATGTACAAAACGGCGAGCGTGGCGTAAAATCTCCCCTTTAGGTCTAAAGGGAACACTGGCGTAAAATCTTCCCTTTAGGCCTAAGGGCAATATTTCTTAAAATACGCCAATGTATGTACGACCAGTAACTTGCTGTAATATACTTCAATGCTTTCACGAAATGTATGATACCGTGGGTGGGGGGTATCCGCCCTAATCTTCTTCACAGAAAGAGTTTCAACCCTCGCGCAACACAAAATTAAGTTTACCCAGCCCGGGATTCTTACCGATTGATTTATATCGCCGGAGAACTTGGTTCGACTTTAAGTTTAATACCCCGTTCAGTGCAACTCTCTATGGCTATATATGATCGAGAAACAATGATTCGTCTCTTCACTATCACTCGAGCACAAAGTTTCAGCAATGCAGGATCCGGTATCGTGCCGCGCCCAATGGGGGCGTGGAGCTCTTGTGACGTAGTACCGCCATATCCATCCAGTGCCATGCCTGGAATATGGACAGTGACAGCCGCAAAAATAGACTGCATGTTTTTAATACACTGACTCAAACAATAAGAGTTTAAGTACAGCTGCTACTAATAGTTCTTTAGGCCAAGCAAAATTGATTATTAGTTTCTCATCCTATGTTCAGGAATTTCCCCAGGCGGGAGGGTGGCTTTTTATTTTTTGTCATGAATATCATTAAATGTCATCATGAATTTCATTAAAAATGGGCGAGTCTATGACGTAATGCCTTGTGTGCATTTTTTAATGATAGTTTTAATGATATTCATGAATTAAAATGTGGTCAGGCAGAGGAAAAACTAGAGGCGGGCGGGGATGAGAAACTAATATTCAATTTGTGCATTCTCATCATTAATGGTTTGCCACGCAAAGAAGGTAAAGGTCGTCACATAACAATCGCATATCGCATGCAGTGCGCGTGCACTTGTCGGCGCCCGGCTTCATAAACCATTGACATGGATGTCACCTTACCTGATTTTGCTGTCTCCTGGGAGCAGCTCCTAACTTCAGACTCCGCCAGCAAGCAGCTGGAACACTCACAAGTCACCTTGGTGAAGCAGAAACTATGGGAGAAATACCTACACTCCTTCAAACCAGTAGCAAAAGAAGCTCTACATGCTATTAAACAGAGTGGCCAGGCTACTTTATCTGGTGCTGGCCCCCAGAGTCTCTCAGCTTTTCAGGGCAGCATTGAAGAGATGAAAATCAGCTACTTCGTGATTGGAGAGAAACCAGTTGACAAAGGCTACCCTCTGTACATCTGCCTCCATGGCGGCGGTGGCACTCACCCCTCAGTGAACGACGGACAGTGGAAACACATGCAGGAATACTACAGGGACAGCGTGTCGGTTGGTGTCTACGTCGCTGCTAGGGGAATCACAGATACCTGGAATCTACACTTTGTCGACAGGTCGTACAAACTCTACGATAAACTGATTGCGTACATGATCCTTTGCTGGGATGTTGATCCAAATCATGTCTATCTCCTTGGATATTCGGCTGGTGGAGACGGCGTCTACCACATTGCTCCAAAAATGGCCGACAGGTGGGCGGGGCGAATATGTCGGCAGGACATCCCAATGGTGTTAGTCTAGTGAACCTCTACCACGTACCATTTGTGATTCAAGTTGGCAAATGTGACTCCACTTGGATATGTGAACGAATGCTGGCTGCACAAGGGAAGACCGCACAATGTTTCTGACAATGATAGCCGACAGAGAGAGAATTTGGTCATTTCTGATCTCAGAACTTGGCTGAAAGGTGGTGAAAATCCCAGTTGTACGAAACGCAACACGAATGCCATTGCCTGGCTGAGTCAGCATAAACGGAATCCCATTCCATTCCACCTCATTTGGGATACCAGTACACGAGTGAGAAGAAGACCACTGCATGCCTTTAAAGAAGTGACAGCACCATCTGACCTATTCTACTGGCTCGACGTAAGTGGCGACAAGAGCGTGACTAAAGCAAAACGAATCGAAGCTGCAATTAGCTACGAGTTGAATACAGTCTACATCAAGAACCAGCCCAAGTGTGGATCCTGGCTAAGGCTGCTTCTCTGCGATGGATTGGTGGACATGAAGCGTGCAGTCGTGATTGAAATTGGAGGGAGCAGGTTCACAGTGAAGCTGAGGCCATCACTGGCTACTCTGACACGTACACTTCTCGAGAGAGGGGACCATAACTTCATGTTTGAGTCTGAGGTGGTGCTTTCTAAGGTCAATGATTCAGACCAGTGGCAGATCACAGGAACATTTACGTCAGTTTGACATTGCATCCTTGATGGGACTGAATATCTCAAAGGGTGTAGTTTTTTTGGCTAGCATAATTATAATAGAACAATACTATTGTAATGATAAAACGTACAATTAAATTTTTATAACAGTTACTATAATATGAAAGCAAGCACGTACATGTACATGCAGTGATAATACTCAGTACACAGCCAATTAGGCTACAATAATAATCACTGGACCAAAAGTGACATTTCCTGTACTTCAGTAACTACAGGATTGGTGCATGGGAGTCAAGATGCCGTTTCCTGTCATTTTCCTGTCCAGTACAAGTGGTATTTCAACCACATTTCCCGCTAAGGCTGGCTGTATCACATGTCCTACAGTTTTTCTAGTATAAGACAGGCGGCATTTCAGCTACTTTTCCTATTTGGCTGTCTGCATCACATGTCCTACCAATTTCTACTACTAGAAAACTGACATTTCTGCCAGTTTTCCTATTTGGCTGACTGCATCATATGTCCTACCATATTTCTACTACTAGAAAACTGAGATTTCTTTCACTTTTCCTATTTCGCTGACTGCATCACATGTCCTACCACATTTCCACTACTTGAGAACTGATGTTTCTGCAAATCATTACTTTGGCAGACTGCATCATGTGTCCCCCTATATTTCCACTACTTGAAACTGACATTTCCGCCACTTCTGTCAGTCTTTGTGCTTCTCACTGTATGATATTAATTTCTGACAAATATTATTGAATAGATACACTGTCTAGACCAGCCGCGTCTAGCTCTACATCACTAGCATGCATTTCACTGTGCTGTTCACATTATGGGGGTGGAGTCTGCATGCATACGCGGTACGCGCGCGCGTACGCGATACGCAGCGCCATGCGATCACGATCACATGACTTGCACGTGACCGAACATTTCAAAAGTTGAAAACTTTGACCATAGTGAATTCGAGCGATGTCTCAGCAAATCGGGAGATCGAGAACGTAAAAGAAGCAAAAGGAGTGAGGAAACATCAAGCCTGGGTAAGCTAGGTTTAATGCACCTATCAATGTATTGCCCCAGGTACCACCCCACGGGCAAGGGTGGGGGATTTGACCTATGTGAAATCAATTGCCTCTCCCCTGGAGCGAATGCTTGGATCAAATCCCCCCCATTCGGACTGTATATTTCCCCCTGCTATCCATAAATATTGATCAAATCCCCCTGATCCGGGGCATGTATATTGGTCAAATACGATCAAATCCCCACCTTTTGCCAGTGGGGTGGTAGGTGGGGCAATACATTGATAGGTGCATAATATTTAAATATGTGCGTGTCAAGGGCATATAGACCCCTGAAAGAGTTGATTGTTAGTTGCTGCTATGGCCATATGGTTGCTGATAGTCTCACTCCTTGTATTCATACTGTCCATTTATATGCTCTGTGTGTGTGTGTGTGTACTTTTTGGTACAGTTCGCTGCTGAGATGTCTCATCTCCTGGCAGCTTCTATCGAGATGACACATCTTATAGGCTGTACCTATGTAAAGTGCATGACCTTGTGTGTGTGTGTGTTACATTTGTGCGTAGTTTTTGGTACAGTTTGCTGCTGAGATGCCTCATCTCCTGGCAGCTTCTATCGAGATGGCACATCTTATAGGCTGTACCGTAACAAATGGTGCATGTATGTTGTGTGTGTGTGTGTGCATGGTGCTTAGTTATTGTATTATTATGCTGCTGTGTACACATGCATTTATATCCTGTACTACCTTTACACAGAAACTTGAGGATATGTTGAGTATTCAAGAAAAGAGTGTGCAATCAAGATGATTGACAAAAGTGGATGTGCAAACTGAAGATCGTGAAGATGAGGAGAAACGATCATTGCTGTGGTATGCTGAAAGAAGTTACTTAGATGCAACATATGGGCTCAAGCAGCGTGGCAACCAAGCATAGAACTTGCAGTGACAAGCTCTGTTGGTAGTAGCAAGATTCTAAATTGAACTGTTGTGCACTAAGAAATATCAGTTGTCATTTAGTGATTCAGTACCATTAATTTGACATATCAGATAGTACTTGTTTTGTACTGGAAATTTCAATTGAACTATATGAATTCTGTACATGAAATTTCAATTCTCATTCAGAAATCATGCAGCAGGAAAACTATAGGACACGTCACTTGTACACCACATGTTTGGTACCTGGGATTTAGCCCTATCCTCTACCTGACATGCATTATGAAATATCATGAATCCTGTAAGTATATAGGATTGTTGTCTGTTATGTCATCTAACACCCACCTCTCAGCCACATTACCTATAGTAAGAAATCCCATTTTTTGCCCAGTGAATGGCACATTATACACGACATATCTTCTAAAAGCAATAACAACAGAAATTAAGACACAAGTACCAGTCTCTTATAGTATCAGTCCGTATGTGACTGGTCATGAAGTATCGGGGTCTGCTATATCCTTAGATGAGTATGCGATGTGAAGGTGGTTGTCTCCCTTGTGACGGTTGGTGTTGTATACCTCCTTCAAAGTTAGGCCGCCTTCAACCACAGTCTTATTGTCAACGGTGAGGTACAACGGTTGTTCGCTTTCCAGATGAAGATCTTTCTTCCTAGAATACAAAATTAATGTGTGTACATGAGAGGGACTATCACTGAGTGTATGACATGTGAGAGATACACATTGTGAGCCATACCTTATTCTTTTCTCCAGCTTTCTCATTGTCCATGCTTCTGGTACCCAGTACTGCTTATTCAGTGCCTCCAATGTCTCTTCACCTCGATACCTTGATATGGCCACCTGCAACATTAGTCAAACAATAATACCGTATAGCGGGAAATTTTCGAGGGAGAAAACTTTTGCAGATCGATAGGAAAGCGGAGAAAACTTTCACGGAATGTTAAAAAACTGGTCGCATAATGGGTATGATATGCCTAAAATTTCGTGGAGAAAACTTCCGCGGATGGCTGAAAAATCGTGAAATTCGTGAAATTTTTCTCCCTCAAAAGTTTCCCACTATACGGTAATACCCTCCAGTATAATTTTCCCACTAGTGCAATGAATCAGTCACTATACAGCGATTCATACAACGACGTTATTTTTAAAAGAATCAGCAAAGGTTTGGGGGGATCTGCTATAATAATAGTTGTAAAAATACTCACAGGAACTTGATTTGCACGCTTTTCAAAGACGCCACCGAGACGGCTCGTTGCTGGAACAACTGGCGTGGGCGGTAAACTGTCCTCCTCCATCTGTTTCCTCTCCCTAGTTGGAGCTGTTCAACACAAAGAAGATATTATTATTATATCAGTTAATTCACACTTTTGTAGCAGTAGCCTTGCCCCCTCCCCTGGGGCTCCCTCCCTCCCCAAGGATCCCACCTCCTGGGGGCTCCCCCACCCCACCCCCTGTCGTTAAATGGTTACTAAGAGAAGAGTAGCTACTTTGGGAACAGTATACCGTATAGCTGGAAAATTTTGCGGGGAATTAAATTTGGCAGTTTGGCGGTCTATATCACAACCGCCAAATTAAAATCCACCAAAATTTCCTACTCGCATAAAATATTATATACATGTACATAATATTATGGCAATCCCGTACTGAATCGCCAAATTTAAATCTGCTAATATTGTGATTTTGGGCTCAACCGCCAAATTTAATTCCCGCCAATATTTCCGGCTATAGAGTAGCTACTTACTTTGTCCAGCTTTCACGTCTTTTGATTCCCCAATAATCTCCACTCGTACACTTTCATCTGGATCGCCTGTGAAATGCACATGTCGAGGACTCTTCTTGTCTGGCTCACGATCTGCATTATTGAAAATTTCAACACTCCCATAAAATTGACCCTGCACTTGTATAATCACTACATAGGTATATCACAACCTTTTAAATATTTTAGTACAACTATCACTATGATGATTGCAGCAATAGCAAGTGCAACAGCAACAAGAATGATGACAATCACAATGGCGGCAACAGCTCCAGAACTCAATCCACTACTCGATGTAATTACTACAATTATGAACAAAATAATTATTATTATAATATATTTAATTACATCATGACAATGATTTCACTCACCTTCGACCGCTGTAGTTACACCAGTAGTTACCCCAGTAGTTACACCAGTAGTTACACCCGTAGTTACACCAGTAGTTACACCAGTAGTTACACCAGTAGTTACACCAGTAGTTACACCAGTAGTTACACCCGTAGTTACACCAGTAGTTACACCAGTAGTTATACCAGTAGTAGCAGGCGGTGGCATACTGCCATCGAAAGTCACCATGAAAGTCTCATTACTGGCCGTCACGTTGAAACAGTACATATCAGCTGGGCCAGAGAAATTTACCACAACTCTGGCTATATTCTGTTCGTCAGGGCTGAACACACCTTCTGCTGTTGTGCTCAAATGCTGTCCACAGAGACGGTACGTGATATTGCAGAATTTGGTGCTATTATCGAGAGGGTCAGTGAATTCGCAGGTGATAGTCATCCTGGTCAAGTTTTCAATGTTGGAGCTCACTTGTACAAAATTTCTGCTACTGCCATCTGAGGGGGGAGGAAGGAGGGAGAGAGAGAAGAGAAAAGGAGAGAGAGAGGAGTATATGCTCCTGCACTTGTGTCTATAAGCTACCTTTCAAAGGACCATGACATTGAGTAGTCATACAACACAACCCAAAAAGACATGCCATGCATCCTTATACCTGTTTTGATAACAAAATACTTCATGCTGCACACTGATGATGACAGCTGCTCCATGAGGTTACATGTTGACGGGCTCAAAACAAAGCAACTCCCCCAAAACTACGTCCACTGATCAGATTAAAACACCAATGTTTACGTAAACAATAATACGTCCAAAAGCTTCTACTATCAATTCTATGATATACATTATACAATACCAGGTGTCTATAATGCTAAGTCAGCAATTACATGTATTGTATTATTAGCGATATCATTACAATGGGCATAAAGCTTTCGTGTCACATACCGATACTCAATGTCGTTGTCGGTCCCATTCCCAGATCACTGGTAGCTGCCACTGATACAGTTACTGCTGAATCGGCACTGATCGAACACGATGATGTCATGATGTTGATTTCTCTGCTACACACCCCCTGGTCACATGACTGAGTAAAACTGGAACTACACGAATCACTAGTTGTGTAGTTCACTTGGATGGACTGCACTATGACATCATTGCCAGAAATAGAAACAGGTACCTAAATATAGATATATAGATACAAAAGGGTGGTTCTGGTCACTTGACATGCTCGGCTCAATTATCATAAAAATGTTACCAAACTTACCAGTTCCTCAAAAACTGCCATAAAGGAGATCAGATCAGAGTTTAGACGATACCTTGGAACCACCCTCACACTCGGAGCATTCGCAGCTGTTAAGAGTAGAAATAGCGATAATTAATTCCATTCGATTGGAATTCGATTTACTAAGGGGCTATCTGCGCCCCCACCCCCCCCCCCCCCCCACCCACCACTAGCTCATCACAAATGGATATAGAAGCTAAATAAAGGACAAGCTATACTTTGCTGAACCACATGGCTTCACGAGTTAAATGTTATAATATTATTGTATTTTTCTGGTCCGGGTTGTTGTGAGAAACTGAAGTCAGTGTGTTTTGCAAACCTTGGAGCATTGTTTTGAGAGGTTGGCTGTAATCTCCAGTAATGTTTCCACAAGTGACGGCTCGAACGCTGATGCTGCACATTTCCACACCACCACTCAGCCGCACCCTAGAGCATGTGACCGATGTAGAATTAGTGGTTGTTGGGCAGTTGCCACAAGCGGAGGAGGAGTCGATTTCGTAAGAAAGCGAGAGACAGTTTGGGCGAACGTTTTCCCATGAAAAGGTGAGCTCATTGGCGGCGATAGCTGTGAGAGAAATGTTGCTCGGCGGAGAAAAGGGCTCTAGTTTGAAGAGGGGAAAATCTCAATGAAACATAAGCAGATATAGGTCTCTCTCTCCCTCCTTCTCTCTCTCTCTCTCTCCTCGTCTCTCTCTCCTTCTCTCCCTGTCTCTCTCTCTCCTTCTCACCCTCTCTCTCTCTCTCTCTCCCCTTCTTCCCCTCTTTCTCACCTGTAGTGTACATGATGGTATACGTCCCAATGTTAGTCGTCGTAGTTATCTCGTGCTGGCAGACAATGGTGCGCCCATTCAAGTCCGCACGGTCTTTTAGGATAGTCAGCTGCGATGTGTAGCTGTTGCTAATAATAGAAAGGGGCGTGGCGTTAATTGCTGGTGCCAAGTCAGGGCAAAATCTAGACTCATTTCTGGTAATGAGACCCATGAATTCAGAATGGATCAGTGAAATGTCTCTGTTACAGCCGACTTGGGGAAAGGCCGTTCCCTTCCATATGGTAATGCCATCGCCCACCGTTGTGCAGTTTAACCGCAGCACGCCCCCCGGGCAAACGCATCCATCATTGATGGGCGTTAGGTTCCCCGACTGACAGCTGACAAAGGTTAGGAGAACTGCAAGAAAAGAAGAAAAAGATACTCATTGAAATTAAATACGCTGTACACATACATGTAGAGTAGGGTAGGGTATTATCGGACGGAGGCAGTTACTGGACGCCTCGCATATAATTGCGTTTATACGGCCAACGGTATTACGTAATCTTTCACCATTTGCCATGAGGTAGGGGCCATGTAAGTACTACCTATATCTCATTTCTTGTGATGTGCATCCACACAGAAGCTGCACAATACTGCTCTAAACAGTTGCAACTTTTTCGTCTTTTTTTCAAGAAGCTGTTTTTTCATGGTAGCTAAGATTTATAAATATTATTACCATGGCACAGCGGCATCAATTTTTGATGAATTATTTTTTCGTTTGGTATGTGCATACTAGAATGTATGGAGAATTTTTAGAATTTTTTCCAGAATTTTTTGACCTTATTGTAAGCATAAACCAGATTTTTTTTGTAAAGAACTTTCAGAGGTAGTTTCTGGACAATGCATATATTGCATTACTTTATGTATTCATGTATTATTTCACAATTTTTGGATGAATCTTCAAATCTAAAGGCAGGATGTAAGAAGGATGTTGTTCATGATGCATTTGATGCCATTTATGTGTCATATATTGATAACCGCAGCCACGATTTTTTATGTATTTTCTTTCACCTTTGTCCGGTAATGGTCGACACTGTCCGCTCTCTACCTCCGGAACCAGCGGTACCTTGTGCCCACGCCCTGCACGAACGGAAGTAGGTGGGGCCACGGTTAAGGGCTCGTTTAGTAGGTGGTGTTTGGGCCTATCTGTGGTTGCATACTCGCGATCTAGTGCTGCTCGTTTGTCTGTGATATAACGCTGTCTTTTCTTAGCTGTCCGAAATATGCCAACCCTACTCTACATAATTTTATCATAGGGTTGGTATAGACTCCACAAGCATATATTTTTGGCCCTGCCATCCCTGCTTCATCCTTCAATGTTTTTATACTTGTAGTACACAAAGTGCGATCATTGCATACTGTGTGCATATAGTGCGTCGAGCACTGAGATCAAAGTCCGAGTCTTGTTCACAAGACCAATGCACAGCCTAACCTATAACAGAGCTGATACTTGTAGCTAAAGGTATTGATCATGAAGGCAGAGCTTATGCCTAATTTAATCTGTCATGTGACATGGCATCTTCCTCCTTCGGTACATGTTTTGTACTAATGCAGCACATGTACCACTTCCTTATATGGGTGGCACCCACCCCGTGGAAATATCTGATAGACATACACCCTTAGTTTTCCAGGACGACGTATGACTCCACTGTGCTGCTTGTCTGTCACACCAAGTACCCTACGATCCGATTCATGGCTGACTCATTGTTGAACCATGATACTTGTAACCAGAAACCAACAAACAAGCGGTGTACTAATCTACACACTTTTACATCACTATACAAATGTACAGTCCATATTTAGGCCATACCAATTTGACGTTTTGTTTCTCGGACAAATAGGAGCTGGAAACAGACCAGGGTCAGAGACCAGGGTGGTCGGCATGAAAAATTAAACTAATTAACAGGAGGTGTGGCCTAGTAAATCGTGAGCATCACCAGTCCACAGACAGACAGCTATCATTTTAGTAGTGAATACTTGCATTCTAGAGCAGTTTTGATGATCGTTTAGCTTACAGCACTATCAGTAGCAGACCAAGAGTGCTCTTTTTAAAGAGTAAGCTTACTCCTGGCCTGTCATAGCCTCGTCCCCAGGGGCCTGGGGACGAGGCTAGGCCTGTCACTATTATAATATGAGGAATGTTAACGACCCTGTACCGTTTTTACTCCAATTGGGCATGCGCACTAGCAATTGACATTGAAAAACATGGGGATGGTCTGGATACCAGGCTACCTGTCACTGGAGAATTATCGACATCTCTACAAGTGTGTGAAAAGGAGCCTGTGTATGTGTTGTTGTGTTACGCATAGCTATAGCTATCAGACAGACAAATAATTATTCTCATCATATCAACCCCTGGCACACACCTAGTCTATGATAACTAGCTACTGAAGCATTGATTGACTCATCAGCCATCATTGGACCCTGGCTGAAGGAGGAAGGAAGAGGACCACATTCAGGGAGATCGAAGTATGCAATACAGTGGAGAATTATGCACACCCATACACATCATAGTAGTCACTCACGGTACTGCCAAACACTCACATAAATTATTAGGACTTGACGGTAGTGAATATTAACAATCCTTTTGAAACAACAATGTATTATATCTAGTGACACCATTAAAAATAATTTTACCTTTGTTTCTACACTTATTATTATCCATTTCTTATTTCTTACCGTATTTATTTAAACTTTAATTTTGTCACATAGGCCAAATCCTGGCCGGATGCATTATTCAATGTGCGACATTAAAATATCTATCTATCTATCAAATACAATACAAAAGTGGTACTATATACTTAAACTTTAATATGAATATTTGATTGATTGACTACGGCATCCAGCCAAGTGCCACAGTTGACATGATCGTCACCCGGGAAGCTAGTATTATGATAACTTATCTATTTAATAAAATTAATGTAAGGGGCACCGTGATTAATAGAACTACCCAGGTCTTGGTCCCAGGCAGTGCCAGGGATATAGCATTCAAGGCCATAATAATATTATTATGGCATGGCAACAGGCTGAGCAGCAAATTAAATTTTGTATATAAAATTTCATGTCCATACAAGATGACATAGGATGCACAAATAGCACAAATTTCTGGCTAATACAAGTGAGCACCCATAAGTAGTAATATGTATTAGATAAGGTTGAAAAATAATAGCTGATACAATGGTAAAGACATGCAGTTAAGAGTTTAATAAATACTTACTTACAGCTTTCTTAAAAGGTATAAATGTTGGGGTAGAAACAATTTCATACGGTAAATGGTTCCACAGTCTAGCTGTGTCACAAAAAAAGGAGTTAAATGAACTTGTAGATTGAGTGAATGGTATATTTAATGTGAGTTCATGGGACCGGGTGTTATAAACAGATGAAAAATAAGAAAGTGGTGGGTTAACAAAAAAAGACTGCCCATTGATAATCTTATATAGGTAGCAGAGTTTCTGATGTTGTCGCCTGGATTGTAGGGTTCCAATATTCAACGCTTTGAGTCTGTCCTGGTAGCTCGTGTCATGCCATTGCTTGGTGCAAACTTTGGATGCAAACCTCTGTACAGATTCAATGGCCTCAATGTCTTTGGACAAGTAAGGGTCCCAGACAGGAATCGCATACTCTAGATGGGGGCGCACCTGTGTGATGTAAAGGGCTCGGAGTGTAGAGGTATTACAATCTTTGTAAAACTGGCGGTAGAGTAGACCGAGTTGCTGCTTGGCTTTTGAGCAAAGTCTGGAAATGTGATCACTCCATGTTAAGTTAGAATTAATTACCACTCCTAAGTATTTGTATGACTGAACCTTCTCTAAGGACTCATCACCGATTTGAACAGATTGACCACTCAAGAAAGTATGCTTTCTTGACACAAGCAGTGACTTGCATTTACGGACATTGAGCGACAAGTTGTGATCACCTATCCATTTTGTAAGTGAGTTGACATCTTCCTGTAGAGCTTGGAAGTCATAGGTAGTATGAATGACTTTATGCAATAGTAGATCATCTGCAAACAGGACAAGACTACCCCCACTCAGGGGAATGTTAGTGAGACCGTCAACATATATTAGAAACAGAAATGGTCCCAGAACAGAGCCCTGTGGTACTCCAGATGTTACTGTAACTGGATTAGAGTTAGCACCAGACACCGCCACTTGTTGCTTCCTGTTGTATAGATAGCTAGTGATCCAACTGATCAGTGGTGTGGGAACATTCAGGGATATCAGCTTGTTAATCAGTTGGCCATGGGGCACGCTGTCAAAGGCCTTTTGGAGGTCAAAAAAGACAGCTTGTACATCGGCTCCCTTATCCAGGTGGCCCTGCCAGTCTTGGATGGCTGAAAGGATGGCACCAGTAGTCGATCTGCCTGGTAGGAAACCCCACTGTTGATCTGAGATGGAAAGAATGGAACGGAGCTTTTCAGCAATGTGTTGTTCCAGGACCTTACTGATTATAGGTAGCAACGAAATTGGACGGTAGTTGCCTGGGTTGCTTTTATCCCCTTGCTTGTGGATTGGTACTACAAGTGAGAGCTTCCATAGGTCTGGAACAGTGCCCGTCAAGATCGATTGATTAAACAAGGATGTGATAATTGGAGTGATAGTTTCAGCTGTATACTTTAACATTCGAGCTGATATACCATCAGGGCCAGTAGCTTTGGATATGTCAAGGGAAGCTAGAAGGTCAAAGATCTCAGATTCCGTACATAACAGGTCGGAATATATTCTGGGTGTATCAGGGGATCTAGGCATTAAGATCAAATCATCATGTGAGAGTGAAGGAGATGAGCTATTAAAATTGTTGCAGAATGTTTCACCAAGTAATGTAGCCTTAGCTTCAGGTGTTGTTGCCACCCTGTTACCCTTCTTAAGAATCGGGATTTCGGAGATATTGCGAGTCACGCTTTTAACAGCCTTCCAGAACTCTTTGTTCCCGGGATTAAGATTCTTGAAGAATTGCTTCCTTGAGCTCCTAAGAAGTGATACAACTTTATTACGAGTATGTCTGTACTTTTGAGTATAGAGAGATGAAACTTTTGATTTTCTGATATAGGCACCATACTACGGCAGATATTCTGTCTGTGCTGGAAGTAGCAGTATAATATTATCTAGATCTATAGCTAGACTATCAGCATGTGCTCTGTGGCTTTTGCCTCTCTGTCTTTCTCCGAGTCTATATCCCTGGCCTATTCTTCTCTCCCGCCTTTCTGACTCAGCTCAAGCTGAGCTGCATAGTGCGCACGCGCGAATAAGTGGTGTGGTACAGGGTCGTTAGCCATAGTTGCCCATTCCATGATCCACTATTCCACCGTTCCACATTCCATTGAATCTAGACTCCCCAGCCCGACAGCCTAGCCAGCGCCATATCGATCAGTGATTTAATACACCGGCTAATACAACTTTATGCAACGCAGGAAGCGGTTTGATCTGGAGAATAGCCCCCTCACTGCCCCGCGCTCTAATATCTCAGATGCTGCAGTGCCGCTTTGGTAGAAGTTAGCTTTTCGCTACGCACTGCAAAAGTCGGATTAACGTTTAATATTATTGAAGATCATGTTTAGATCTAGTATGGCACGACTCAAGGTAAGTCAGTGAGTCAGTCAGTGCTGCATGCCTCACGACGTTGATGAGTATATTGCTAAACAAGACAAAATTGAAACACTGTGTTTTCATTTTTTTCAGGGAAAATTTAATATCAATAACTGCAACAAGACAATCATCCTGCTTGTGGCAGTCGTCTTCTTCATGGTGCTACCATCTCCAGGTCAGCCTGAGTAGTTTGAGGTCAAATCTGGTATAAAGTTGAGAGTCTCTAGCTAGTATTATGCAAATAGCTATAGTGCTAGCATGCTCATGCATGCAGTGATCATAAGTTGGGCCAAAATTAAATTTGGGGTTTGTCTTATCAGTATCCAGTTTGAGGTTCAAGTTAAATAATACAGCATTAATTTTATGTATAGCTAAGCATGCATATCTTGGTAATGACCTAGCAACAAAAAAATTTAAGTGCTTTTAACTTTTGGGGAGTAAAGAGCTGCCATTTTCAGTGTGAGATAGAGTGACTATGTGTTGAACATTCTAATGAGGTGCTTTTTTTAGCATCTAAATGAGCTGATCTGTATGCACAATGGAGTTCTCTCAGTTGCTATCTGCATAGAAACAAATAAAGATTCTCTGATGCAGTGGACATCAACAACTTAACTGGTCCGTATAAACTTGCCAATATTTTGACTAGATGCAGTTGAAATGTCGTAGGGCATGTCGGCTAGTTTACCTATAATTGAACAGCTGTTAAGTTATCCACGTGCACAGAGAATCTTCATTTGTTCCGCGTGTATAATAATATTATTTATACAGGGGAGAAGCTATAGAGATTTGATAGAGGGAGCCGATATAATAATTATTATGATAGTGATAGTAATAATATAATATTATTATTATCTTTGGGAGGACACGACCCCCAGCCCCTGGCCCCCTCCTGCACTGGGCGTGCCATACACTGCATCTGTAGCTACTCCACCTTCAGGGCAGGCTGCATGCATGCTTTGTATTTTGTAGTTGAAACATTGGTTTAGACATTCACTGCAACTTATTAGCACATCATGAATAATAATAAATATCTTTGATGTTCCCATTGCATAAGGTGATCAACATCACGGCGATTAGCTTTCCCACAAAAGATGTGTTTGTAAACCACGGTTCTCTTTGAGAACTGCCAAGTGAAAATTTTGATAGGATCGATGACTACAGCTACGTATTATATCCAGGGAAAAGTAGCTCACCTGTTCATGATTTCCGACTATAAAGGCAATTATAGCACTTAAGTCAAAGTCCAACTAGTTTATGCAGTATGGTCTCTATAAGGAATGGCACCCTTGAAATGATGACATCTCCTTTATTCAGGACACTGTAAGGTGTCCCTATGGTGTCCAGTCCGGAATAAAGGGATTCCACTGTATAGCTATACAATCCCAGTGTTGTAAGAATTTGATGAGTCAGGATTCGTGGTCAGTGGGAGTATGGTTTGAGTTCAATTGCTTAGTATGGTTGCCTTCACCACATTTAATTTAGTGAAGCGAGCAGACTTGCATGATAATACCGTATCCTCCCGAAAATAAGCCCCCCCTTTTTCAGCAGTAGACATGACCTAGACTGGGGAGGGGGCTTATTTTCGAACATGCACTTTCCCTCGAATATAAGCCCCCCTTAGCCACCATCGTTGGTCACGTACCGCAGGAAATATCCAGAGTTTGCTTGTCTTTTCTCCAAAAGAGCGGCAACACGAGGATTGGTGGTAGGAAAAGGACTTGTTGTTCCGTGTGTGTACGTCTTTAGAGGAAAGTAAAAACATCTTGACCGGCTCGTAAGTGTCTTCGCCAAGCTAGAAGTGCCATCATAACAGAATGACTTCAAAACAGGCTTTTCTAAAAGCCAGCACCATCTTTGTACTCGTAGTCAATTGAAGGGCGGGGTTACGTACGTACGTGCTCGCGCGCGTGTATATTATGTGCAGTCTATCTACTTGGTGGGAGGGGGGCTTATGATCGAGGCAAACATACCTGTGCAAGAACTTGAAGGTCAAAGAGGGGAGGGGGCTTATTTTCGGGAGGATACGATATTATTGGTCTACATAACATGCACTCAGCTACTGCACTACAATGGCTTTACCACTCATGCAGTGTCAGTATAAACAATGATACATGAAAGTGTGGCTACATTAAGAACTTCCTGTATAGTCATTTACACGTCCACTATCAATACTTACACTACAGATAATAATCAACACGCTACAGAACTACATTTGAACGATAGTTGCTATCCACTCACAAATACTGCCACAAAAGATGATTTTCTTTTTCTCTTTTCAACAATACAGGGTTGGCTTTAAATAGCAACTTTGTGTCGAGGACCTGCATATGCCCCCAAGATGCCAACAATACCATGTCACTGAGTTATGAATGCACTACTATCGGTCCCGGAAGTACCACCTGGAGGGGAACTGCTTTTGACTGTCCAGGATCGGGCAACCAAATCTTATTGAGACACACCCAGTTCACAGTGCCGGGAGGAACTAGTGCTTCGTGTAACAATGGTAACATAGTCGGTAGCAGTGTGGACGTGGTCGACAACCAGTGCTACATATCCCGCCTCAATGTGGCTTACACTCCTGCCTTATATGGAACTACTATTATGTGTGTTCATAACAATGGTGCCTCTGAAACGGAGATAGGAAGATCCACCATACCACAGGTCACAACAAGTACGTATCTACATTAATTATTAGCTGCATACATCATCACACAGGTTCTTTAGACGTAAAGGGACTATAAAAATAATTGATTCTTTATCACCGATCAGAGATTAATAATTATTTTTCCTCATGGTACACTTTTATCTACAGAATTGGAGTGCAGGAAATGTTTCAGTATGATCCCCCCTAGATCTGCATGTATGCATGCACGCATGTGGGGCAACTAGTCTCATTTCCTTAAAGTATTTTTTGTTGCTATTGTGCAAGTTTTTTTGTTCCTAATGCACACATCATAATAATTTGCAATAGCTCCAGTTCCTCCACCTGAATCTATCACTCTTTCAACTATCACTCGTGAGCCTGAGCTGCTGCTGACCTTCGCCTGGAGTGGGACAATCCCGGGATGCTCACAGTTATACACCATCACCTCTGACTGTGGCAGTTGTCCGGCATCAACACAAAGTATTGGGATTGTTTGCAATAACGTTGAGGTTCCCCACACACCAGGTGGCAGAGAGTGCACATTAAGAGTGAGGACTGATGTGTGTGGAAATATCCAAGGCATACAAGAAAGCACCCTTCGTATAAACCTAAAATGTATGTCACCTATATAATAATCTTCTTCCCAGGCTCCCCCCCCCCCCCCCCACCCCGGCCCAATCTTTTCAATAATTATATTCTCCACAACACAACTATTACATTGAAAAGCTGGGAATAGAATATGGGAATGAGACTATAATTTTATATTGTTGTATAATTATGGAGATTGAATTTTAGCATGACCCTTTTTCAGTTCCGGACCCTCCGACAGTATCCGTGGTTCCTACATACTTTGAAGAGGGAGAGCGGCGTCTGGCCGGAATCAAAACGGAATTCATGGAATCTGTAAATAATATAACAATTTTAACTATTGTCATTAGTGAACGAGTACATACTACACGTGTATCATGCTTCACATTGTTTCTTGTTCATGCATACAGGCTGCATTCAACATTACTGACAATATGGATGGGTCGGCCACGTCGTACATTATTGAATATTTTGACGAAGATTCTACCAATAGTATGAGAAAGTGTGCTTCCGATACTATAGAAGCATCAGTCTCTTGCGTGAACGGACTCTGCACTCATTTCTTTGACATATCGTCGTCAAGTTGTAATCGTCTTCGTCCGATTTCTGTGACAGTATCAGCCGAGAACCTCCTTGGAAGAGGAGCACTCTCGACCCCAGTTGAAATACGTGGTACGTAAAATTAATAGTTATCGTGATTCTTGGTGATCAAATATGAGAAAAGATACCTTTTTTTGTTTATAGCATGCTGTATATGTAAGTATGTCATTGTGTTATCGGCTCCATGTTTACACGGATACAAGTGTACTGACAACTACGTTTGCAAAAACAATAAGTTGGACATTCTCACGATAATAGCTACCGTATATGTTCTAATATAGGCGCCGCCCTAATTTAGGCGCCCTTTGAGACCTGCGCAATTTTTTCGGTTCTAATTTAAGGCGCTTTTCCGGACATCAATTGTTTTTAGGCGGCGCCTATTTAATTGGAACGTATTGCCACAATACCGCTGTATCGTCGATTGATCTATCGAGCTAGCAGTTTAGATGTCAAACTAAGCTATCTCTTACATTTATATGGGCACTTACCTACTGCTTCGATGTCTTTCTGGAGTCAGAGACAACCGTTCTGATGGCTATCATAGTATGGTACCAGCAACTCGAGCGTGATTCAGCGATCAGAGTGAAACTTCCAAAAAGAACTGAAACTAGAACCATATTTTTGTTGCTTTTGCCACTGTAATATTCACTGCCACTAAATAGCTAGTACTGGTTAGTGATAGCGCTTGAGCTCTGGCAAAACTTCCAGAACCGTTCTAATTGCAGCGCTTAGGCGCCTCCCTAATTTAGGCGCCCTTTGACCTGCTCGAGAATTTTTCGGTTCGCGCCTGCGCGATCCGTAATTATTTTTTAGGGGCGCCTAAATTAGAAAGTGTACGGTACTTCCTTCTGCTTTTCCCAAAATTAATGGTCCCTTTCTCATAGCAGGTCACACTGAAAGACCCATAATACTAGATTATAGAAATAAGGCAATCACTAGCTTAGGGAGGTCCCTGAAATGTGGCCATTTTCTTTTCTATATAATATAGTCTGAAAATTCTAAAGTCAGTGGCGTCGCCAGGGGGGTGCATGTGGATTCATTTGCACCCAATCCATGCACCCATCCTATATATGCATGACATTGTATAGTTTTGTTGTTTACCTACAATAGCCTGTCATAGTATTCATGTTTCACTACACTGTCACAGCCAGTAATATAATATGTCCTGTATATATCACTACATATATGTAGACTGTCTACTGTAACAAGGAATAGTACCTAGCTAGGTTAGTACCACTATTAATAGTACTACACTTCGGAGTTTCGGGCCAGTTTTATGCATCCACCTGTGTAATTACTTTCAATAGCTTGCACCTAGTTAAACAACTAGCTAGAGACGCCACTGGCTTAATTCCCCTCTATATAATATGATAAAAAAAACGCAATTCTAAGTCATGAGTCACGAGTTTTTATAGGGGTAAAAATTACACTTTATTAGACTGTCACATTAATTTAGCCACAGCATTTCCGCCTGATGCATTACCAATTATTGTATTCAATTTGTGTGCAGGTATGCGCAAATATGATCCAAATAATTAGCTATAATAATAATATACTACCTGCTGGATGATTTAAAGCAATTTGTTTGGCCAGCTCGTGATTGTCTCCACCACTCATTCTATCGACAGAATCCACCAGCATAATATCCGCCAGGTGGATGGGCCATGCTTCTTCTTGTCGTACTTTTGATTAAGCCACAGGAGCAATACATCTTCGAGATCATCCGAATCACTGGGATGTTCATCACGAGTCTTTCACAAGACTTAGTCTGGTATTTTCAAATTCAGTGATCGACCAAGATTGTAGTAGCTACCTTGATTCTAAGGGCAGTATCTCCTCAATGATTGTGGATAGATCACCTTCGTCTAGGATGAGCAAATTAATTCCTCAAGATCATGCAGTTGGTGCATAAATTATTAATAACTTACTCAATTCCGTTATATTAATGGAATCAAAATCAATATCTATGTGAACAGACATTAATATTATGCATGATATTATATTATATCGTCAAGCAACGTAACGTGTTGCTATAATTATATACATACCTCCAACAGGTCCATATATTATTATTGTCAAGCAATGTAATATAGTTGTTGTAATTATACCTCCAACAGGTCCAGGGTTCTCCTCGACATCTCCAGATATCAGCAGCAGAGATAAGATGACAGAAGCAGCTACTGATAGTGCAACATCCAGCAGCAGAGATAAGATGACAGAAGCAGCTACTGATAGTGCAACATCCAGCAGCAGAGATAAGATGACAGAAGCAGCTACTGATAGTGCAACATCCAGCACCGCTTTTGCCACTGCCAATACCCATGTCCCCTGGAGCTTGGTCATCATCACAATTTCTACTTTAGTATCGATGTAATGCAGCTTCTCCACCAGGTCCTGCTTATTGGCCAGGGCTTTCCATAGAACACTCAAAGATATCAGACAGTCCACTGTCTGTATGACTGAATGCATAATCAGAACAATGTACATAAAGATTTATAATATACATACACAAAATTATACATTAATACAAATAATATTATAATATTATGCACATATTAATATCATGTACGTATGTTGCAAAACACTCAACTATAGCTACCTGAGATGATCAGCCAGTGGACTGGATGCATTGATGGATTAATCACTTTCCAAATCAGGAAGATTGAGTAATAAACAAAGCAAGTTCTGAAGGAGAGGCTCTCTGATAATTCACCACCAACACCAGATTTTGATCGTTTGATGGCCATGGATAATAACTGGTAGACCAGAGTAGAGGTAATCTGAAGGATCAGGGTGAGAACCAAGCCAAGATTCATTCTTTCAGGGACGGTACCACCTTTGGAAAAATTTGCAAGAAATGAATGAGTCATGCACTGAACTGACTGTAAGGCAGATATAATTATGGCAACCTAATTATGTTGATCATGCATACCACTCACTCAATAGTGGGAGGTGATGTCCCCTTGCTACTAAAGTACGTAGCCCAAGATTGACTCCAATTGACATTATCAACAGAAAGAGTGTTGCTACTCCTTGACTCAGCGTCAAACCTCTGTGAGTCTTTCCTCTAAATGGTGACCTCGTCTTGAATGGGCGGCCCAGGGCACACCATGAAGACCCAATGCGGGCTCTCCACTCTCCAATGCTCCAATATGGCATTTCTGTCACAGCAAACCTAGAATTAGTTACCATGCAGTCATGATGATAAAATTGATTCTGCATGTCTATCCAACATGATGGCATGCACTATCAGATCTAGAGTTGGAGACTGCAGGGTCATACTATAATCCCTCCCCCCCCCCCCCCCCCCCCCCCCCTTTAAGTTACAAATCTTTTGGCACTACCTTATTCTGGGAAACTCTACGAGCATGCTACTGCTAAAATTTAATGTGAAAGCATAGTTAAAGTATACGAGAAAAGAAGATCCAGCACCATACCCAGCCCGTCCACCCCTCAAAATTCTTGCAAATCAAGAAAGCACTGAGTCAGTTATCTGTATGACAACACTGAAAAACGTATTTGTCCATCATGGTAGGTTCCTTTCACTGTTAGCCTCAGACCATTGGATCTATACAACTCATCTCCAATTTTAGCTTCATGCAGGCTTGGCCATATGCCTAGATATCAAGATCTGACAATTTTTGTCCACGATAACAATGGCGATGATAGGATCGATTCGATTACTGTTAGTACCACTTGCGCATGTGCACACACACAGGATAACAACAAAGTATTATTATACCACAGGTCATGCATAACTATATTTGCACGAATTTAGTTCACATATCATATGTGAGGTTATCATAACACACACTCTATATATTAAGCCTAATAAGGTCACAATAATAAAATAAATCACTGATAACAGGATAGTGATAGCTGAGAAGGAAGTAAACAATATGGTATGTGATTTTCAGTGGCCACTATAATTGGATTAGTCATTCATGTGTAGCTTATTAGGTATGGGGAATAACCATGAGTCCAGAATGTAGCCATCCTGGCTACAGGCTATTGGTCAGGCCATCATGGGAAACCAAACCACTATAATAATTGGATTAGTCATTCATGTGTAACTTGTTAGGTATCTGGAACAAACCATGAGTCGAGAATGTAGCCATCATGGCTACTATGGCTACAGGCAATTGGTCGGGTCATCATGGGAAACCATACCCTGTACCACACTAAACAATATTATGTGAACACATCCAAGTAAAAAAATTGGGGCTTAGGAACACTTCCACATGTGAAATGGCCTGAATAGCATAAAAATGCTATAAAAACCATATTAGCTATGATCCCCTCTATAAGTTATATAAAAATCCTGAAACTTTTGAAATGTGGATTAATTGTAAATTCTCTGAATCACACTTTGCACCGACGCCATTGAAGTAGTCAAGAAGCTACAGGCACTGACTACTCCTTCTCCTAATTCCTCGCCCGTCCGCCTGCAGCTGCCGCTACGACTTCTAGTGTGGTGGTGAGCGGTAGAAAGCCACCGACTCCAACGCATACAGCTGCACTGAGTGCGAAGAAGAAGAGAGCACCTCGGTCTTTATCGACAGAGGAGAGAAGTCCTAGGATTATGGAGGGAGTCAAACTGAGAGAAAGTAAGGAATCAATTTGTATAGTACAATCAGAGCTGGGAAATGAATGCGAAAATGTATTGCTTTAGTAGGCAGGCTTAGTACACATCACCCTAGTATCTGAAAGCAAGGGAGAAAATTATCTTAGGACACCAATCTGATACCATCCCTTCCTCACTTTCATGTTGATTTTTGCTGACTTAGACAATGATATTAAAATTTAGTGTCACTTTCCTTTATTTCAGAGTCAGATCCTAGTCGAAGCAAGACACTGCACAAACTGAGATCAAAGACAATTGCCCTATTTTCAAAAGATGGTGGATACTCTACTCTACCAAAGTAAGCCATTCTAGTAGTCTGTAGAGAAGATTAATAATTAATACGTTTTATTTTCTTTCTAGACTATTTTGTAAAGGATCACGAGCCTCACTAGCAAGCCTCAGTGAAGAAGACTCCAAGAAACCACACGACGCTAAAGAGTCGCATCGCAAATGACCAAAATCCGAATCACAACAACTTAATGAGTTTTTTGACATGCTATCATCGGCCAGTTCGGATTGATATGAGGAGCAGCACAGCCCCCCTCCTTCCTCCCCTCCCCCGGAGGATCTGGTAGGAGAGGGGGCGGGGCCAGGGGGCGAGACCACAGATGGTGGGGATGACCTCGACGATATCTTTGACCTTGCAACGAATATGAACTCAGATCGCATTGAAGGACAAAAAAGTGCAGGCCCTTCTCCTATTAAACAAAACGGTGCAAGCAGCTCTAGCTCTCCCGAAAAATCGAAAAAGAAGAGAAAAGTGGCCAAATATTTCCTACCTACCGGTTCACCATTTTCATAGAGAAAAGATCGCACTAGCAAGACCCGTGCAGCATCTTGTGCTAGCCCCACGAATTTTTCCATGCCCGATTTAACCGTAAGTAGCGTTGGATCTCCAGGTACACCCAGTGCTGTATCCAGAGGCGGCGGTGGTAGCGGCTACTTTGGCTCTCACTCCACTTCCACCACACCGAATCACTTTAGAGCGAGAATTTCATCAGAAGTGTACACACACGGTCGCTATAGCCACCCTAGGGGGCATGGCTACCATCACTATCTTGACCCCCATCATCACGAAATTCATCATCATCATCATCAGCCGCTCACTCAGTCAGCCAGCGATGGAACTCGTCGAATGAGAAGCAACTCTCTGTCTTTAGAATCCCGGCACACGGTGAGCAGTGGAGTAGGGAGGTATTCACCATCAGCCCTAGCAAGCCACTTCATACAGACACCCAATAATAATCGAGCACTACCATATCATCACCATGACACTATAGCTAGTAGCACCTCATCATGTGCTACAGACGAAGACTGCTAGGCCACGGTCGATCGTACGAACAGTCCATACCATCTCCCTTGGAGATTTCTGTACCAAGTGTGAACCATGCTGCTACCCCTACCAGTCCCCTAGCCACAACGACGTATAGTAGTAGCTACCAAGACAACTTCTACACTGAGAGCGAGGCTAGCCCTTACACCTCCTCCCATCAGCACACACAGAGTAGCTGCAGCAGTAACACGATGAATACGACCAGCTATCACAAGCTCAACGGTAGTCCGTACATCTCTCACCAACACACGCAGAGTGATAGCACAGCACACACTGCTGATGAGGTGGCAGATAGTTCACTGCTTCTTCAACACAACGGTCAAAGTCGGGAGAATTTTCATCATGGCACTTCCGGCTATCCTGAGGGTTTCAGCCAAGGTATAACATCTGCCACTGTGCCTCTAGATATGGCACCATCACCAGCACCATCTAGTGCACCTGCTAAGAAGAAACGACAAGCAAGAAGTGTTGAGAACTTGAAAGAAAATGATGACGATCTTGGTGCTTTTGATCTGTTCCGAGCTGCATCAGACGGACAGATTAATCAATCTTCATTCCCCTCTCCTCGTTACCAGAAGGAAGAGAACTACTTCCAATTCAAGCAAAATACTCAACAACAAGTACCTTCAACATCGCACCCACATGAAGAGCCAAAGCAGCTGCCACCACCTCCAGTGAGCAATGGCACAAGGAGTGAGAACAGCCGTCGAGGAGGGACCAGTATTACTATGATGCACTGCGACTATCACAGCATCTACCCTGAAGAGAAGAGTACTAATTCCATTCAGTCTGTCCAGAGCAGCGCTAGCAGCACGCAGAGTGGTGTTAATAACACAACGAATAAGAGGGTGACAAGTATCACGATGATGCACTGTAACTACCACAGCATCTATCCAGAGGAGGGCACCACTGCAGCTGGTCAGGATCAGTCACCAATTTCCCCCATCCAAGGCAGGAGTGTATCATCGACCACTGATCCTGCTGTAGCTAGCTACGATAGAAACAGTAGTGACCAGCAATACACGCCTAGGAGAAGGTCAGATACCACTGGTGGTACACCGTACGATCTTCAATCAAAGCGAAATTACCATGATGATTTGTCTGATATTTCACCGAGAAGGCATTCAGTTACGGCTAGCGATCGTGGCTACTATCACAATAAGAGCAACAGTTCAGTGGGCAGCGCTGCTAGTGGGACTCCTTCCTCCTCCTCCTCACCCATGGGGTCAAAGGTCATAATCGGGAGGCCGAGAAAGTCCTCAGACGCTACTAATTTGTTGTTTAGTGCAAGTCTTGGATTCTCAAACTTGTTAAAGGCTGGATCATCTAGGGACAGATTGCAGTGTAACAGTGAAAATGTTGCTGAAATGTGATTGTCTTAATAGTTAACATTTTTGACTATATATACATGTATATCATAACCTGCTATATCAATGCAAAAATTAATTATAGTGGAAATGTACAATAGTCATGTCAAGGAGCTCATTACACTAGTACTATAATTATACACCATAACTGCATTCATAAGTCTTGGTACTGTTGGCTCACTAATAATAGTATTAATCATTCACCTCTTAATCTGCATGAAAGAAAGCATCAGCTAATGATTATGGCAGTGGTCGTCAGACAAAGCTAGGCCATTATAGTTGTGCTATAGTAAGCATAATAATTATATTTTTGACTGTGACGACCACTACCATAATTAATATTATGTAATTAATTTTGAGGCATACATTGTTATTATAATATTATGGTATCAATTTGCATCCTATATCCTATAGCTAGGTGATCATGCATGACACCCCACTTCACCATCATGCTTTGAATAAGCAGCCGTGATTTGCACAGATGAATTAGGAAAAACTTGTTATTATACCGTATTTTCTCGTTATTAGGCACATCTCGCTTATAAGCGCATATCATTTTCCTGACCTATTAAAAGTACTCGTTGTTAGGCGCATTTTGCGTGTAAGCATAGATTATATATCACCCGGGTGATAATCTATGGTATAAGCGCCTATGTGACCCTTGACCTCGATATCTGCATGCCGTTTCATGTTACTAGAAATCACGATGGCTACAGTACTATCGATTCTCAGGTTCTACGAGCTATGACATCACTTAGTATGAGCGCCATTTCGAGCTAGCTGGGCGGAATGCAGCAACACGAATGATTCCATTGCATTGCGCGATTGATCGATTGGCCACGCCCCTAAGTGATACCGCGAACGCGTATGCGTTCTTGGATGCAGCTATTCTTTGTTAGTCTATGCATACATCTCGCTATTAGGCGCACTTCGCTATTAAGCGCAGGTTTTCTTCCTGTGGAGATCTAAGTGCATGCGCTTAATAGCGGGAAAATACGGTATTGCAAGTACATACATTATAATAATAGCTATTCACATATCAACAAAACAGGAAATGTAATGTCATAAAGTGCAAAAAAAGAAAAAATCAATCACGATCAATACAAACAAGACAACATTAATTTTTTTATTGTCTCTATTAGTCTCTACTGTAATATCAGTGTCGTTTTCTAATTTCAGATTTCTCAGACTTTAAACACTGCAAATTAAATGCATACATCACATTCCTGTAAATCATCGGTTGCCATAATTATGTGCTGAAATGTACATAGATATGACAATTTTGTGTACTTAATAATGCTGGTGCTTGGAGGGTGGCTGGCCAGCAATGGTAGACCACATTGCGTACAAGGAACAATCCAAACCCCCCCCCCCCCCCCCCCCCCCCCCAAAGTTAATATCCGAATGCAACCAAAATTGTTGGTCAGAATACTAACACTTGGATTGGTTTACCACCAATGTATAATAGTCTGGGGTAGTTTGAACTTTTAGAATGGATTGGGACTCCCAGGTACAGCATGCACACATACAGTCCACAACCAGCCACAAAAATGCGGAAGTTATCCTAATTCCGAGCGAAGCGAGGTCTCTACTTGGACTCGAGAGTCGTTTCGTATGGCTTCTGGGCGTATCTTTCGCGTGCGTCTAAATTTTCTTTCTTACTCTCTTCGGCGACTCAGGCCATGTCGCCATGTGCTACTGAGTCAAAAGCTGTGGCCTCCCTCAAGATGGTCATGCAAGGCCTACAAAATCTACCATTCTACTGGACTGTGCTTACCGGGCAAATCAATGTTCGCGCGGCCAAAAACGATCGCATCTTCTTGGCCCAAAGTTGTTCGTCCTGTCGCTGATGGTAAAGATGTTGCTAGCTGTGGCCTGTCAATTGGTCTACTCTTGGCTTCATTCTTCCAAGACTGACGACATAATGGAGTTCCTTTTGTTGCTAATAGCTACTTCAGTGTAGACAAAAGAAACCACTCCCTTGTCCCATGATCTACATGTGCAGCACAAATTTAATTTACGGGGCTAGGGCCACATAAAGGCGAGGAATTCTAAAATAATACAAATTCATCATGCATATACAGGAAGTTCAATACAGGATATTGGCATAGTGGCTCGCTGAGCAAGGACTGCTACACCAAGTATAACTCTAGTTACCGATAATTAATTGTCAACAAGCTGAGCATGCAGCTGTAGACAGCAGCACAGTTAGCTAGCTATAGCTACAGTCAGTGGGGGTAGTAGCTACTGAATTGAGAGCCAGCGGTGAAGGTTCTACGTCGTTGACATCGTTATAATTTTAAGAAGAAACTAAGAAACACAGAAAAAAATTACAAGGTGCTTGACAATGAACTAGCCGTACACTGCCAGAGGCAAAGAAGCAGGTGCCACTGACAAAGATACAAAGATTTCTGCTAGCGCTCGAAAAAAAGTGCTCTTTCACTCGCAGTCGGCTATTTGGAATGTGCTACTACACCAGACACTAGTGAGAAATTAAATGAGACAGTGTACACTACTTGTGTGCGGCTAGGTCAACGTTCAAAATTCGACATAGCCACTACAAAATGGCGGTGGTGCAAGCGGGAGAATAAAAGAAGCTATGGCAGCTCTCGGGAAGATGCAGGCCACTCACCGAGCTCTACGCTTGTAGCGCGTCACCGACTGATGTCAGTGAGTAGATGAGAGAGACAGCGTAGTGTACTTGTGCGTAGCTAGGTCAAGAAATGTTCTACTGTACATGAAAACAACAGTTGTGGACTTACATTAACTTTATGCCTTTCTCTTTAGCAGCTTCTCTAAGAACTCTTCTTACTTCATCGGTAATGGCGGAGTTGTTGTAGAGGCTGTGGGTGGAAGGAGAGGCCGACCGCCATGACACACTAACTCACCTAGCTAGTCTAGTAAGTAGACAATATTATTGTAGCTAGGTCAACTTACTACAACTCCTTAAGATTAGCCATTGTCTTGATGGCGTCGGATAGGACCTTGGCTCCTTCATCGCCGATGGAGTTGGCACTGAGGCTGTGAGTGGAAGGAGAGAGGAAGACACTGACCGCCATGACACACTAACTCACCTAGCTAGTCTAGTCAGTAAGTAGACGACATTATTGTAGCTAGGTCAACTTACTACAACGTCTCAAGATTAGCCATTGTCTTGATGGGGTCGGACAGGGCCTTGGCTCCTTCATCGCCGATGGAGTTGCCATGGAGGCTGTGAGTGGAAGGAGAGAGGAAGATACCGACCGCCATGACATACTAACTCACCTAGCTAGTCTAGTAAGTAGACAACATTATTGTAGCTACTCTCTAGCTGTTAATTATAATAAGTAGGTAACTAGCATTAAGTCTAGGTGTTTATTAATATTGTTATAGTTAATAAGAAACAATTTAGAGGAATTTTAATCTTATCACCATGGCAACAGTAACTAGAGCTCTTTAGATCATAGCTGTAATAAATACTGCAATTTGATTGGCTACTGACAGGTATCTATATCTCATAGTCACCTACAAGCTTCTCATAGTCACCTACAAGATTTTCATAGTCACCTACAAGTTTTACCCTCTGGCTCTTAGCAATACAAAACTATATGATCTAAACTTGTTAGACACTGTTTAGTCGGTTTCTATGTGATTTAGAAGACCTCAGGGCTCTCATAGAACCCTTGCTTCGCTCGGGATTCTAGCTATACAGAGTCCTTCGGTCTTCTAAATCACATAGAAACCTCCTAAACAGTGTCTAACTAATATTTAGAGCACATATCCCACGCGCACATTGTGCAATCTATAGAATTGCTTTTGTGTGGATGGCTATAATTTTGTGAACTTCAGAAAATTAATGGAAGTGCAGTTTAATTGTATGTCTAAGCTACCAGAGGTCCCGGTGACAAAAAGCACTCTCTCTGCACCAGATCTAGACCACTAGATGTGAACCGATACTTCCAATATTTTATTGTAATAGTATAGCCATAGGGCTGCAGATTTCAGCTCTGTCAGCGGATGGGGATGGACTATAGATTTCACGAGCATTATTATCTTTACCAGTCATATTCTTGGCTACTTAGTTGTGCGCATGAGCAGAAAACACAATGGGCATGCATTATGCATTGAGTAGGCAGTGTTGATAGGCGTGGCTACGTTAGTCAACAAAAAGGCACTATTTGTGACGCCCGTGGACCATATCCATCGATTTGAAGCACACTGAAGCTAGTTTTTCACCGAATTCGATTGATTCATTGTGCTTACGAGTCGCTTAGATGCCTACATCTCGAGATATGGCGATTTTTGTACTCACGACAACGACGACAACAACAACAACGACAATGACACAACCGATTACTTTACCCCTTGCGCATGCGCACGGGGTAATAAATAATAGTGAGTGGGCAATAATTACGCAAGATACTAGGTACAAGTTATGGTAAAGTTCGATGCTGTCATGGCAACCACATTAATTACCGGATGTTATTAAAGTTAATTAACGCCGATAGGCAGCAGCCGTATTTAGCCAAAGGCTAGCTAGCTGTTACCTTTTAGTCTCGCACAGCCAGACTCTTACACCTCGGGAGGGGGAGGGAGAGAGTCTGGTAAAGTGCTATACATCGAGTTATTCCAGCGCCTCGTACGAGGCGCGACCAATCAGATTGCATCTTTAGTTTGAGGTGGCATATCTGATTGTGAACGGAAAATAAACGCGCGCACGCAATAGTATCTCGTCCGTTCACAGTCGGATACGCCACCACAAACTATGTAATGCCATAAAGATGGTTGCGTCTCGTACCAGGCGCTGGGACAACTTGATGTATAGCACTTTACCAGACTCTCTCCCTCCCCCTCCCGAGGTGTAAGAGTCTGGCTGCGCGAGACTAGTTGCCTTTGGCTATGGCGGTTTCAAAAAGAAGCCCGAAGCTATTCAATTTGGCAGAGCTGGTTTGTAGGATACTTTTAAAATTTAAAACGCTTGTTCATCTGCTTGCTTTTAGTCTCGATACCAGACCGCTCCCAATGCAGCGTTCAGTTTTTTTCAGGATGAACGCGCGAAAAGAACTAAACGCTGCGATGGGAGCAGTCTGGCTTGCGAGACTAGCTTGCTTTGGAAGGCAGGCTACTTGCTGTCAACGTGTTATCAGTATGACGCCACTCTCACGAAGGTTTATACGTATACGTATGTACGGTGTTAATAGGCAGTTTTTACAGTAGGCTCTGAAGGTGACAAGCCTAAGGCTGTTTCAGTAAAACTGCGAGTGATGAATTGCACTAGCCTGTGAACTAAAGGTGCCCAAGTGAGATATTTGTGACTATTCAACAGCTAAAAGAACGGTACTTGTCAAACAAGGATAGATTCGTGCCCAAAAATTACAACCTAGCAAAATAACTAAGCATTTATAATACACGCACCATTTTCTTTTAATATTCGTCGAGCCTCTCAGTTCAGTACAGTGTTACGTCTATCACGACACAGAATTTCAGCTGCACCAAGCACTTTCGCTTTTTACTTGCAAAATAAAAACACTGCCAGTAAACGTGCAGCTGCCAGAAATGAAACTTCCCACCGTACCGTGTACATTACATCAAATTTGATTGGCCAACACCAGCTAGCTAGCCCCACCCAACTATGCACATGCGCTATGCACGAGCTCGAGCAATGCCTGGCGAGCTACACCCTCCGCGCGAGCGCATAGAGAGTCTAGTACACCAGATCTAACCTATGGCCAGACTAGCGCTAAATTCACGTACTCAAGATATTCAAGGTCATATTTTTTATCCTTCCTGAATAAAGCCTTGCACCCATCAGCACCCATGAAACAGTTTACTAGGTGCACGTTGAATTGTCTACAATGGGTGAGAAAGTAGCCCACAGACAGGCAATCTGCTGGACTGAGGCTGATATACTCTAGACCTCTCAGCTCCCCTTTGAGTTCCTTGGCTACCAGCTGACACAGAGTCTCATCTTGAGCTTCAAAGAGACAGTGTAGCAATGAGAGAAGAAGCGGTTGGGATTTGTGGCCCAAGCTGGAGCCACCTGAATTCAGATCAGAGTTGGTACCAGAATGAGGTGTTAATTCTGTTAATTCTGTTAATTCACTGTCTTGCATACACTTTTGTACAACTAAAGTAACGATTTTATCCATTCCTTGTGCTTTAAGTTTAGTTTTGGCGGCATAAAACTGGAACACAGCGCTAAAGCGAGCCCGACCAAAGAGTTCCTTGAATTGTGCCACCTGCTCACTCGGATCCATCTTGGTAGCCATGTGAATGGCCGCCAACAGTTCCTGTATGGAGAGATGGAGGAAGTTGTAGGAGTGTGATGGCATTCCACTAGCAAAGCTTTCTACTCCCTGAAGTAAACCAAGAGTGTTGAAACTGCGCTCAAGGTCAAAGGTTATGTGGTCTTCTATCACTCCCTTGTATGCTATCTCACAAATACGTTGAAACTGACTCTGAATAGCAGTTGGAAGCTTATCCAGTGCTTTTAGTCCAGGTATTTCACATTGCTCATTCTTTTTCAGATGCCGAAATATGCAGTTACGGATAAGTGCAGAGAAAATGCCAAATTGAGTATGTGGAAGTACACCATCACACTTGAAAAGGTGGACCAGGATGCTTGCATTCAAAGGTAAGTAGCAGCTGCCTTCTACAACTGGGTTTTCTTTGATTCTTTGTTGTAGTTCCTTGACCTTGCCATGATCCTCTCCCAGGCATCCAGTAAAATACTTCTGCAGTTCAACTTTTGTGAACCCCAAGATTTCAATTCGAGTTTCAACAAGCTCATGAAGTTTCATTGATGAGATGGGGCGAGATGTGATGACTACAGAGCTTTTGTGTAGCTTTTTGCAGTGTAGTATGTTTCTGATGATAGAACAGCCTGGTGCATTCTCTGGTAGCTCGTCCCAGCCATCAAAAATGAAAAGAGTACCTTCTCCATCACAAGTGGTTATCTCCTTCTCTGCATTTTGTCCCATTGTGCCGTCTCGTTTTGGTAACAAATCAGCTATGCTCTTGGCATTTTGAACTACTTCTTCACGCAATTTCACCAGTATGACTTGACTGTATTCTTTCAATAGTCGATCAGCTACCCACTCATGGCAAATGTGCAGAGAGAGGGTACTTTTTCCACATCCTGGGGCTCCTTCAATCAATATTTTCATTTGTTCAGTTTCCCCACATCCTGGAGCTCCTTCTTTCTTTTGTTCAGCTTTTTCACAGATTTGTTCAAGTGTAATGGGAACCTTCCTTTGTAGAATATCATCTATCTTTCCCGTAATAGTCTCACGTATGAAATGATCATCAATACTTCTTCGCTGCACTTGTTCCGGCTTGATCATAGCCAAATTAAACACTTTATCAGTTACTGAAGGAGGCCAGTGGTCATCGCCACTGTAGCTAGCTTGAGTCTTGGCTTTGTAGAGTGATTTCAAGTATGCAGTAAACTCTTTTAACTTGTTATCTGTGACTTCTGAATCAGTCTTTCTGTCATCAACTACAGTTATAAGAGCATGCAGGTATTAAATGGGCAGAAATTTCATCTTGCTAGTGCTAGTATATTGATTATAATATCTATATGAAAGTATAGCTGAGCTATTAACACACAGCACTATGCATGCCACAGATAATATATATTATCATGGACTCTATAATACTTTGGTAGCAGTTACCATAGCAACATAATCTTCAACCCCAAATTGTGGGATAGTTAGAGGTGATAGAGGGTCATTAGTATGTTAATGGGTCAGTAGTGACTGCTACCAAAATAGTTAGATGTTGGTTTCACAATTCTACTCGCGGCTTCGCTGCTTCGTAGAATATATTTACGAAACCAACATCTAATAATATAGCTCATAATAATAGCTTGCTTGCATAATAATTACCTGTTGCACTTGAGACAAGCTTAGATCGAAGAGCTGCTCTGATGGTTTCTTTAGTTGGTCTTGGACTGTTTCTGAGCCAGTGCTTAATCATTTCTTGAAGGCAGTCATTAGCTAATCTGTAGTCTTTCTCAATTGTATCAAGTGTACCAGTGTCCACACGCAACTCGATACCTATTGATTTCCATCTGGCACGATAGTCCCACATCTCATCAAGCACTTCTTTTATATTGCTAATATTGAGGATATCTGTATACAAGAGTTGTAGAAACAGTTTATAGACACATCTCATCATGCACATACCCTCCATACATTTTTCCAAGTCACACGTTTAAAAACCGTATGGATGCACCTACGTCTAATCATTTCTACAACTCTTGTTCCATGATGCTGGGATACCATGACTGGAGAAGCAGCATGCTGATTGCTTCCTTGGCCAACTGTACAGGCTGCTTGATTCCCCTCTATTTACAAATATGTCATTGACACTAATCCAGGGGTTAAAAAGTGGGGTTGCAATTGGGTATAATATAGCACTTTAATGATTACATGGTATTATAAGCCAGATTATGCCTGATGCCCATTACTGTATTGCATGAAGGTAACATGCACACTTCATAATAATATTATTATAATAATGCACTATACACTGTAAAAACTTAGGTGGGTAGTGTCCACCATTTTGCTTCCCCTATCACACCAATTGCCCATTTGGCGTGCCGTGGGAGACAAAGTGGTGGGATCTACCCACCTTTGTTTTTACAGTGTATAGTAGTATACTACCTGCTGGATGATTCAATGCAATTTGTTTGGCCAGTTCCTGGTTGCCTCCACCACTCTTGCTGTTGACAGCTTCCACCAGCATCCGCCATGTGGGTGGACCATGTTTCTTCTCGTCATACTTTTGATTAAGCCACAGGAGCAATACATCTTCGAGAGCATCAGATTCACTGGGATGCTCATCACGAATCTTTCGCAAGTCTGCTATTTTCAAATTCAGTGATCGACCAAGGTTGTAGTATCTTGATTCTAAGGGCTGTATCTCCTCGATGATTTTGGACAGATCACCCTCATCTAGTATGAGCAAATTAGTTCATCAAGATCATGAGGCTGATGTGTATTAGAACTTACTCAATTCAGTTGTATCAATGGCATCAAAATTAATATCTATAAATGAACATTAACACATTATGCATGATAGATTTGTTGTATCATCAAGCACATGGTAGTAGTAATCAATATACCTCCAACAGGTCCAGGGTTCTCCTCTATATCTCCAGATATCAGCAGTAGAGATAAGATGACAGAAGCAGCTACTGATAACGCAACATCCAGCACCGCTTTTGCCACTGCCAACACCCATGTCCCCTGGAGCTTGGTCATAATCACAACTTCTACTTTAGTATCAACATAATGCAGCTTCTCCACCAGGTCCTGCTTATTGGCCAGGGCTCTCCATAAAACACTCAGTGATATCAGACAGTCCACTGTCTGTATGACTGAATGCATAATCAGAATAATGTGCATGAAGATTTATAATAATAATTATTATAATATTATGACATTGTACAAAATTATATTATGCACATAATAATTATTACACACTCAATACTGAGCACTCCCTATAGCTACCTGAGATGATCAGCCAGTGGACTGGGTGCATTGATGGATTAATCATTTTCAGCATCAGGAAAATCGAGCAATAAACAAAGCAAGTTCTGAAGGAGAGGCTCTCTGATAAATCACCACCAACACCAGATTTTGATCTTCTGATGGCCACGGATAATAATTGGTAGACCAGAGCAGAAGTAATCTGAAGGATCAGGGTGAGAACCAAGCCAAGATTCATTCTTTCAGGGACAGTACCACCTTTGGAAAAATCTGCAAGAAAATTAATGCATGAGCCATGCACTGAACCGACTGTAAGGCAGATATTATGGCAATTGTGTTGACCATGCATTCCACTCACTCAATAGTGGGAGATGACGTCCCCTTGCTACTAAAGTGCGTAGCCCAAGATTGACTCCAATTGACATTATCAACAGAAAGAGTGTTGCTACTCCTTGACTCAGCGTCAAACCTCTGTGAGTCTTTCCTCTAAATGGTGACCTCATCTTGAATGGACGGCCCAGGGCACACCATGAAGACCCAATGTGGGCTCTCCACTCTCCAATGCTCCAATATGGCATTTCTGTCACAGCAAACCTAGAATTAATCACCAGTCATAATGATAAAACAACCTGATGGCACCATCAGATCTAGACTTGGCCCAGTTATACTATAAATCACCACCCCCCCCCCCCCCCCCCCCCCCCCCCCCCCCCAATTGTACTGATTAATCTTGTTGTGATCCATCACATTAATTTTATCAGAACCTAGCTTTGGCACAAACTTATGCTGCATGGGAAACTCTATGAGCATGCTATACTGGTAAAATGTGAAAGCATGTTGAAGTATAAAATGAGAAAGAAGACCCAGTGCCATATCCCACCCATCCACCACTCGGACTTCTTGCAAATCAAACTGAGTCAGTTCTCTGTATGACAACACCGAAAAAAAAAAAACATTTGTCCATCCTTTCACTGTTACTTAGCCTCAGATCGCTCAATCTATACGACTCACCTCCATTTTAGCTTCAAGCTCGGCCATAATTATGCCTAGATCTCAAGATCTGGCAATTTTTGTCCACAATAATAATGCATGGCAATGACAGGATTGTCGATTTGATTACTGTACTGCTTGCGCATGCGCACACACACAGGATAACAACAACATGTACATCAATAAAATAAAATGCATACATGGTTAGATATTATACTACACAGGTCATGCATACATAGCTATACATATACTTTATTCATGCATGCATGAATGTAGTTCACATAATCATTTGTTGGTAGTTGCTTAGCAATCTAAGTTTTTATAGGCAATTTGCCGGCTATGCATGGGAAGGGGTTGGGTCATCATAAAGTAGGCCAATGATGAATAGAGGTCAACTACCAACAAAATAGTTATCTGCCAGTAATTGGGGTGCATTCGACCATGCATCTCATGCACCCCAATTACTGGCAGATAATTATTATGTGTGACAGTTCACACCCCATATAGCTAAGTCTAATAAGGTCACACTAAGATAACGAGGACAGGGATAGCTGAAAAGTAGGAAAACATGATAATATTAATTACCTAGCGAAATTCAAATCAGACCATGGTTTGTAACTAATTATAGTAATAGCTGCTTCTGGACTATATTATGGGTATATTGAGGATTTATACTATTTTTAGCCTATAGATATGAATTTTGCCAGGTACCTACTACACGCCCTCTTCTCCTTTAGGCCTAACAAGTTACACATGATCATGAATTACTAATCCAATAGTGGTGGCCGAAAATCACATAGCTACCATTGCATGAGTCAGTTGCATCATATTAAAATTAAATAATAAGATCCTAGTTATAATATCAGAGTATTTTCACTACCTCTGGTAGCATGATATAAAATTATAGCTATCTAAGTTTGCTGGCAGTCTGTAATATAATATTACTATCACAGCTTATTACGACCGATGGTTTAATTATTATAAATTTGTGACCTGCTAAGAGAAAAGGGACCACTCGGGATATTTTATAAAAATTGGGTTTTTGGCATGGATTGATAGCTCTATGTGTATTGAATCCAATGGTGCAAGTTTCATGAAAAAATATTGATCACAATCTGAGTTTTTACGCACTCAGGTAGGTCAGAAATTGCACATTTTTAATTTAAATTTACATTAATTTGTATACGCTCGAGTAAATAATAACGCCCATAACTAGAGATATTAGTTTACATATTACAAATCTATGAACATAGCATATCACTATGAAGCCAAAAATCTACATTTCTAATAGACTATTATAAAAACCAGAAAAGTGAAAAATAATATTAATCTTCCACACATTTTAGCAATTATTAGAAAATGAAATTTTATCCCAAGTGGTCCCTTTTCTCATAGCGGGTCATATACCGTGGGTGATCGAGCTGTAGCTTCTTTACGGAGGGAGGCTACCCTCGGCGCGACACAAAATTGGCTAAATTATTTACCCAGCCCGGGATTCTTACCAATTGATTTGTATCGCCGGAGTTCAGTGCAATTCTCTGGCTATGATCGAGAAACACAATGATCGGTCTCTTCTTACACTATCGCTCGAGCTAAGAGGTGCGGCTGGGCCTATATAGTCGTCCCCAGAGAGGGCGAAGCTCATTAATTCTCGTGAGGATACGACATCCAGGAGGTGGGCGTGGCCAGTGGGCTGAGCATACTCTAGCTAGCTGTGGATGGAAAGGGAAGGATAGCTACATTTAGCGGCCATTGGTCCAGACCATGAGGTGGACTCTAGAATGGATGGGTGCTCATTTGAGCGATGTATTGATGCATCAGGGATGAGCGTGGTACCAGGTCTGGTAGACGCACACACACACCCCGTCTGGTAGTCTCGTAAACCAGACCCCTATTCCGCAGCGCTGGGTGTATTTCATCACCAACCCGAACCTCTTTCCGCGTGCTGGTGATGAAATACACCCAGTGCTGCGGAATAGGGGTCTGGTTTACGAGACTACCCGTCTGGGTGGGGGATAGGGTGCACGAGTTCACAATGAAGGTAAGGAGTTATTTTATTTATTAGGAATGTAACCCTTTAACAATAGCTTAATAATCGCCAGCTTCTTTTTCTATGCATTGTAGAGTAGGGTTGGCATATTTCGGACAGCTAAGAAAAGACAGCGTTATATCACAGACAAACGAGCAGCACTAGATCGCGAGTATGCAACATTACCTACTAAACGAGCCCGCCCAACGTACTTCCGTTCGTGCAGGGCATGCGCACAAAGTACCGCTGGTTCCGGAGGTAGAGAACGGACAGTGTCGACCATTACCGGACGAAGGTGAAAAACAACACATAAAAAATCGCGGCTGCGGTTATCAATATATGACACATAAATGGCATCAAATGCATCATAAACAACATCCTTCTTACATCCTGCCTTTAGATTTGAAGATTCACCCAAAAATTGTGAAATAATACATGAATACATAAAGTAATGCAATATATGCATTGTCCAGAAACTACCTCTGAAAGTTCTTTACAAAAAAAATCCGGTTTATGCTTATAATAAGGTCAAAAAATTCCGGAAAAAATTCTAAAAATTCTTCATACATTCTAGTATGCACATACCAAATGAAAAAACCATTCATCAAAAATTGATGCTGCTGTGCCATGATAATAATAGTATAAATCTTAGATACCATGAAAAAACAGCTTCTTGAAAAAAATACGAAAGAGTTGCAACTGTTTAGAGCAGTGTTATGCAGCTTCTGTGTGGATGCACACCACAAGAAATGAGATATAGCTAGTACTTACATGGCCCCTACCTCATGGCGAATGGTGAAAGATTACGTAATACCATTGGCTGTATAAACGCAATTATGTGCGAGGCGTCCAGTAACTGCCTCCGTCCGATAATACCCTACCCTACTCTATAGTGATTATCCATGTACCTATATTTTTATTTCCACACATACCCTCCCCTGGCTTAGCTTTTGGGTGCCATATACATGGACATTCATGCCAAGGGAGGAGGCATCCACTTCACAGTGGACTGTGTTCGCTGGGCTAGCGTTGACCAGCTCTACAGCTCTCTCTCTGAGCGACTCTCAGCCATGCTACGCTGTGGGACCACTCTGGTCGAGGCTAAGAGCAGATACGGGCCCAGGCTCGACTTTGATAATAAGTACAAGATGCTGGGACAGGGCTGATCAAAGAATTGTTGTTGAATTTTTTGTAAGTAAATCTTTTGCTGATTTTATACTTCACAGAGCAGCTGTGGAATTGCCTTAAGAGACTGGGGCTCTCATAAGACTCCAAGTGAGTAGGTAGCTACCACATAATTATGTTTTAATAGCAGTCATTTCAAGTACAGAGTTTTACTTTGTGGTTGAATGTTTAAGCATCCTTATGTTGGTCTCTTAGTAACGGGGGAACATGTTGGATGGCATCATTGTGTAGTTGGAGACAGAGAGAGAGAAAGAGAGAGACAGAGAGAGAGAGAGTTGATCAGCTGACTACTGCATGTGTGCATGATGACCCCTTACCCACTCCTCTCTCTCTCCCTGCATGGAGTTTATGGTACCCAGGTGCCACAGTGCACGTCTCCCTGCTCCCAAACTTACAATGAGATGATCTCTT